>KB722776.1:90717-119504 GCA_000349905.1 Volvariella volvacea V23
ATGGATTGCCAACTGTGCTGCATAATAGGAGGAGAGGGGGTCTACTTTAAAAGGCAACTAGCACTGAAGTTGAGCCGGGAGCGGTTGTTCGTCCAAGCCCGCCAGCAAGTTATTCACCGCAAGCGTCGCCATACCCCATCTAGTCTCAAACGTTGCACTTCCAATATGAGGAAGTACAACACATCTAGATGGCACGACGTCAGCAACCGCCGTGAAACGGAAACACTCCCTTACCTAGGCTCCTTCACCAAAGGATGGTCAGCCGTAACCTTTGGTTCGCCTTCGACTACATCCAGCCCAGCACCCCAGATCCAACCCTCCCTCAGAGCTTTCGCAAGAGCATCCGAGTCTACCAATGTTCCCCTCGCAGTGTTCACCAACACGCTATGCTTCTTCATCTTCTTCAAGAACGGTTCGTTGATCAGATGCCGTGTCTCCTCCCCTCCAGGCGCCAACACGAATAATACATCGCTCTCCCTCGCCAGTTCATCCAAGTCGACACGTTTCACCTCGGTGAGATTGTTCTTCCGTGCGAGTTCTGTGTCTCGTTCTGGCGTTGGTGCGGATTTGGGGTTGGAGGAGTATATGCATCTTGTGACTCCAAACGGAATCAGACGGGCGAGGGTCGCTTGGGATATACGCCCGAACCCTAAGAATCCAACCGTGCGGCTTGGAGACCGCGGGTTGGAGCTGAGTTGAGGACCGCAAAATGAGAATGGTGCCCAACTAAAGCTGGGCCACTGGGAGCGATTGCGATAATCGTTAGACAACCAGAACACAAACCCTCATTGCACATACTTGACTATCCTTCACAAGGGTGAGCATTTCTCCCGCGTTGCGTCCGGCCATTAGGGCCAACATGACGGATAAATCGGCGACTTTGGGATAAATACAATCAGAATACAGCACTTCCTTCACGGGCAGAAGCATTACCTGCATCGGTCAGTACGTCTGGGGTATATCCCACCTTGACACCACGTTTGGCAACCTCTGCACGGTCTATGTGCTCTAATCAAGAAATCGGTGAAAATGTGAGTTATGCGGCAGATTTGGAACGTACCGTATCCGACTGACATTGTGGAGACGACGCGTAAACTTGGGCCAGCTTTCCCAAGCAATTCATTCGAGATAAATACACAAGGGGATGCAATGCGCTTACATACCCGCATCGAGCAACTCGCTGTTCACCTAGAAGGGAGGATTAATCGATCGAAATGAGGGGAGTGACTGATCGCAAACCTTCTCGGAGAGCATTAACAATACACCACTGGCACCAGGTATATTCTGCAATAGCCACTCTCGTTCGCACACTCGATCTTCGGGCCATAGCACGACCTATTCGACAATCCCCAGTCAACGTGGATTTATATCATAAAACACCTAGCCGACTTGCCTCAAGATCTTTCCTCTGCCACAACAACGGCATCACATCGGGCCCAAGATCTCTGCAGACGACTACTTTTCGTCGGGAGCTGGTATTATTACTAAGGTGTGAGGCAATAGACGTTAGACGACGAGTCGTATGTGTGAAATTCTGTATTGACTTAGTGGTGGACATGGTGGATGGTTTGGCCTTGTGAGAGTGTGGATGAGAGTGGCTTTATTTCGATTCCGGGCCTCTGGTGGGCTGATACGAAATCGGACCGGAAGCCGAACGGACCGACGGATGAGAAAATTGACCGACGGACCGGATCAATGCACACCGCAATTAAAATGATGGGTATGGTATCATCTACAGGGGACCATGATAATGACTATCTTTCCCTAATAAATACACCCTGTTGGCAGCTACAAGCTCTTTTGGTCTATCTCCCGGCACAACCAACGATTGTACAACCTCCCTCACCGACGTCTCGAGTTGTTTAGATGCCCTAGGAAGACCTCTTACAACGGTCCTAGGGATACTGGGCACAAATATCTCCAACTGCTGCAATGTCCGAATTCCCTGCACACCGTTCAAGATAGCTTGGTAGTTGGCTTTCATAGATGCGATGCGGTTCAATGCACGATCCCGAGGGCTAAGTGGAGGTGGGTGAATGTGAAGGTATCCGAGACGTAGGAATAGTGGGAAGACCAGCACCCAACTACCTGGGTCATAACACCATCCTTCAATTGCCCCATCTATCGGGTGCACTCGAAGATATAGCTTTGTTAGAGTGGGAGCGTGCTTGGGAAGGACCTGGTTGAAAAACGCGTGATTCATCTTATTGGACGTCGCTTTAATCCTTCGAATGTCGAGTTCTTGTAGACCGGAGAAAGACATGAGGTAGTCTATGAGGGCGTCTGTGACCTCGTTACAACACAAGGATATCAGCGCTACACCGGCCCCTTTAAGCGCATCCCACAGGGAAATTCCAGAGCTTGAATCGCTCGAGGGGTGGAAGACATTGAGGTGCCGGAGGCTTCTGAGGTTATCAAGATTGAGTCTATCCAGATCTATGTCAGGACCCGATGCGAACCCAGGAAATTCCAACCCTTGGAGTGTCCGTAGGTAAGGTACGAGTGCGTCAGGTTTAACGCGCCAGGTTCTGCAGCCAAGATCAAGGGAGAGGTGGCGTAGGGTCCCAGAACACTTTCGAATCAAGGCATACATGTCAACGGTGGTGGATTCCGCAACGCAGCAGCTCTGCCCGTTGCGAAAATAGGCAATCTCCTCGTCAACCTCTTCACAGTTACGAATCGCATACATAAGCGGATTTCGACCGATTGTTAAGCACTCCAGGCCAGACACCATAAGTAAGGCTTTTGGAAGTGGATTGTGACGTGAGGGTGGTCGCACAATGAGCGATTTGATGGTTCTGCCCTGAGGGCGTACTAGGCAGGATGATATTCGTTCTAGCCACGTATGCAGTACCTTCATGCCATTCTCGTTGTCATGCAACTCCCAGTTCAGCTCCAGTGAATCGAGTGAATGTAAACGAGAAAGGTTTCCCCATAAACCTGGAACCAAGTCCACTGAAAGATAGTCTGAGACATATTGATCGTTTATCGTAATGGAGACGTGGCGGGTGTGCTCATGTATCCCATGAAGTTGTGTATCCGTTGTCAAGGAATAGTAGGCGTTAGGGTAGGTGAAGGACAGATGAACTCCCTGAAGGGCCCGAGGCGAAAAGATGTCGTTGGCGAAGCGGCAGATGGAACGTAGGTTGAGCAACGACGAGATAGGCAGATGTTCGCCGATTGTGAGGAGAACATCGTATGGGAGATCGAGAAGCTGGAGGAGCGCCATTTAGTGTTGTGGGGGCCACTCAGAAGAAAACCGGAGTCCGAAGAAAACCGGAGTCCACACTTTAAATTCGGTGTCCGATTCAAAAAGTTCCGAATTCCGTCCCAACTCGTTTCCAACTTCGACCATGCCTTCCCCTCATCTTGAAGCCGCAATCTCGCGCATCGATGAAGAGATCGTCGAACTGGAAAAACAAATAATCTCGCTCAAGCGTTGCAGGAATGCACTGATGCCTCTTTTGACACTTCCACCAGAGCTCGTCATCAGGATTATAACTGGTCTCTTAAAAGAAGCCCTAATGGAGGGAAGGAAGCGCCACCGTAAGCACAAGTGCTTCAGCTGGCTCTCTGCAACTCAATTCTGCGCATATTGGAGGGAGATTGCGTTAGGTTGTTCGGGGTTGTGGGGTGAGATTTGGTTCATACACCTACCATTTCTCAAACTATACGTCGAGCGCACCAATGGTCAGTTATTGGATATAGATGCATCCGGAGTTACGTTTGAACTTAGCCATGAAAGCGAGATGTTTCAAGTCCTCATTGATAACATGCACAGAGTCCGCTCTTTGCGCCTACCAATGGGCGACACGGGATACTGGACGCAGTTGCAGGGTATATCCGCTCCTAAATTGGAGGAATTGGAGTTATGGAGCCACTCGACAATATTCGGGAAGATCCCACCAACGTCAATTGGTGCTGGCACACTGCCAAACCTGCGGAGACTCAAACTATCATCAATTCCGAGAGACATCTGGGGATTCTTTCTTCCTTCAAACCTGCCATCTATTACCGACCTCATCCTTTCCAGCATCTGCCTTGACGACCAACTGGAAATGTTATCTCGCTTCACGGCTATTCGACGCCTATCGGTAAAATATACTTACGAGCCCCACACAAGCCGATCGCTCAGGGTGGCAATGCCTCAACTCGAATATCTTGAACTTTGTGGTTATTCTTGGGCCTTATTCGACCACTTGGAAATGCCTTCGATACGGCAGATGGTTGTTTATTGGGACACGAAATTCAGCGACTCTAGAAGTATCGCAACAGTTACCTCGAAGTTTGTGCAGTGCTTGAACCTGATCCGTACCCACACACCTGGTCACTTGGCCTTGAAGACTAGCAGAAAAGCGGTAACTCTCTCGGTTATCGATCGGACGGGTAATAACGTCCTCGTATTCCATGCTGTTCATTCTTTGGGGTGCTCCGCAGAGCCCACTGCCCGCTTTTTTGGTGGTCTTGTTCAACTAGCGCAAACCATAGACATGAGCTTCCAATTTATCGATATTGCTATTGGGAAGGGTGGCTGTTCAAGTGGCGTCCACTCACTTTCCCACTCCTTCCGAAGCCACCCCCACATTTCCACTATTCGTATCAGCGATGTGTGGTTCTTCCCCGACCTCTTCTTGTTCTCCAATCCAGATAGCTCGACGTGCGGTATGGGCAATACTAAGAATTTGTGCAACTGTTGCCACTGTCACGAGGCACAGGTCTCTGCCTTTCCCGGTCTGAGGACCCTTATTCTGGACGATATCTGTAAGTGGGGTGTGCTTTCTCTGCTGAGTAGCGCAGAAGGGCGCCTGTCATGGCTCAGGGAGTCGGCAAGGTGGCTAAAGGAACGGAAGGAGAGGGGATTAGAATTGGACACCATGATACTACGATTCACAGGCGGAGTTATCGAGGAAACGGAGTTGGACGAGTTGCGCAGGGTTGTTACTCACCTCGTTGTAAAGGTGGCCTAGGAAATCAATCCCTTTCTGTCGACTGGTACGGATGATACGGTTTTGCGATTTTGATCTCACTGCTCACTCGATACCTTACTTTAGGTTATGCCTTTCTGGTTTTGTTTGTAGTATTGCATCTACGAATCATAGTCTGCCTGGTCGTTTACAACGCTAAACTGATACGACATTTGATATTGGGCTTAGTTGAATCCGAAGTGACAATTTTTATATATACACAGGCGATAGAGCATGAAATAGGATGAGTACATCATCACTACCAATTAACGCTACAATAATACACACGTTATGGAATATAGCTAAATCATTCGCATGTTCTGGTCCTGTACATCTTGTCAACGACGAATGGTGATGGCATATACAGCATCAAGAATAATGTTGGAACGGGGAAAATGGACCTGTTGGGACAGGATAAAATTAGCTCCTTGCACGAAGGATCGCTAATGACGATATCCAGCACTGATTGAGATGTTGGTATTCTATTTTTTAGCTGCCTAATGCCTGAATACGGATTCAGGCTCTCGTCTTTAGAAATCACTGCATTAGCGTGAGAGAGAAAGAAATTGGTGAGTGTTCTTGCGATAGTTAACCGTTCGATCTTGGAGGGGGCGTAAGAGAGGAGATGTGGCACGACGCTTGCACACAGACTGTCCTCGATCCCACGTAGATCGAGATTCATTAAATGTTGAAGCGGAAGTTCTTGGATGAGCGATAGAAAGGATTTTAATAGGGATCCACCAGAAGGCATTCTATTGAAATTCAACTTGAGCCACTCATTTCTGATATGCAGGGTGAGTTGTCCGAATTTCATCCGATGTTGTAGGGACGTGCTATATATCTTGGGAGGGGCTTCAAATAACGATGCTGTTGGCTGTCTAAAGTGATTTGCCATGTTGAGGAATAGCTGCACATGTTTTTCAAAGCCCTGGCTTTCAATTTGCTTGCTCGCTGTGCTGTTATGAGTAATATTGACGCTGGTAGAGGATGGAAATGACGCAAGTAGTTGGACAAGGAGAGGCTATCAGATTGCAAAGAAAGCTCCTGGAGTCTGGGAAGCATAATATTCGAGCAAGGGTTTAAGTCGACAATGTAGAAACCTATGAGGGAGTTTTCGTAGGCAAGGTAATGCAGAGAGGGTGTCGTATAGTTGTTATGAAGCAACGGGTTTATGATGCCGGACGATGACCAGCGACGTAATTTGGTGATGGAACATTTCTGGCATCCATGTAAATTTGCATTCGTGAAGTTCCATGGCCAGTGTATTAAATTGGAGCCCAGCAGGGATACTAGGAGTTGAATCGAGATCGTGATAACGGTCGAACCCCATTGAGAGATGATAAAGGGAGGTCAATTGTGGAACACTTGTTGCCTACTCCATTGTCTCGACGCTTGAATCGACATAAATCGACCTGACACGAGACAGTTGCTCGGGGAAGATAATCTCGAGTACATCATCAGGGGAATCACTGTAATGATAGGCGATTCAGATATCCAGTGGAAGATATTTTGAACGACGGAAGAATTCCTGAATTAAATCTCTCCGGGCTGGAGCATAGATGCGTGTCCAGCGACAAGGTTCAGCTAGCGGCACCTCTCTGAGATATGGCGCCACATGGGTCACTGTAATCCACTGGTAGGGCTCGAACAGATGGTAGGACGATATCTTATTTGAGTCGTACTGCACTGAGAGTATGTAGAACGATATGACACGACAATGCACTTTGGAGGGAGCTGAGAGAGGAGGGGCGCAAGCATGTTGCGACGCAGACGGAGCATGAGATTATCCGTGGATTTTGACTTGAATATGGCACCCTTTGTAGTACTGGCAATAAGCAAATCAATCCGAGCTTGTCCGAGGGCCCAGGATGTCCTTGAGGGAGCCATGTTGCGTTGACTAGTGCAGGTAGGATTGGGAGGGTAGAACGCTTCGCAAAATCATCATATGAGCTGAAGGAGACACAGCACCACAGCGCTGTGCTGCCTTGGAGAAAAAATTCATTGCGTCCAAACCCACGTGTCCAGTTGTCGTTTGCTCTACAAGCATGACGTGCATTGAAGTTTGACCTGTTTACGCCTTGAAGGACGGAATGATAGATTGCTAAATCACCGGGAATAAGGACTCACCAGACCACTCAATGCAAAATCGCTAAGGCGTTTATTGAAAGTTCCTTAACGCCGATTCAACGTATAATTACATGAAGGGTGAGCAACCAAACGTGAAAAAATTCAACTTGGCTCGGAGGGGATTTCCTTCCGCATCGAAGCCAAACAAGTATCAACTTGCGCCTTGCCAACTACAGCCGTCTGTACCGCCATCCTCAGAGGGTTGTGCTCGTTAAAATCGAAATTGACATACAAATCCTCATCCTAGGAACATTATTAATTGTCCTCCTGTATCAATCCTTCCTTCGGAGCTCATCCGTAACATTCATCAATATTAATGTATGGACGGTGCCATAGCACCAGAAGCCTAGTCCGCCGGATTCTGGCCACCTGATCCTGTGCTTATTGCAGGGGTCTTGCACTAAATTACTCGGTAGTATTGTCCAACGTCGCAATTTCAAGTCTAGTGCTGTTTGGACTCCCCTTTGAAGGTTCCAAAATCAGCAGAGGTTGACATGAGGTGACGTTCCGTCGGCAAGCTCGAATGTCAAAAACAGGACTTTTCTTGCCGTCCTAAATATGTATGAAGCTTGCTTAGTGTGCATGCATTCCACTGAAGTCAGACTTTTGGTTACAGAGCACCCCCACCGCTCAATTGAGGGCTCTCAGATGTATTTGGTTGGGAAAAACCATCATCGCCCAGCGAGAAATATGTTACAAGATACGTTACATTCTTGTAAAAACTGGGCTAGATCATTCGTATATCCTGATCCTGTACAAGTATTGACATTTTATCGACGACGAAGGGTGAGGGCATATGCAGTGTCAACGACAACATGGGAACAAAGATAGAAGGGGAAAATGGACCTGTAGGAATTGTGCGAATGGTGCTTGGAAAGGATGAGATGAGCTCTTTGCATGAAGGATTACTGGTAACAATATCCAGCACCGACAGAGACTCCCATGCTCCATTTTCCTGTCCCTCGACATCTGGAGACGGTCCAAGGACCTCGGCTTCAGAGATAAGCGTATTTGCGTGAGAGAGGAATGCATTGGTGAGTGTTCCTGTGATAGTCAATCGCTCGATCTTGGATGGGGCGTAAGAGAGGAGGTGTGGCATGATGCTGGCACAGAGACTGTCCTCGCTTCCACGTAAATCGAGATTCATCAAATGTTGAAGTGGAAGTATCTGGATGAGCGATAAAAGGACATTCGATATTCGTGCATTAGATTGTATTGCCCTGAAATGCAACTTCAACCAATTGTTTCCGACATACAAGACGAACCGTCCATATTTCATTTGATGCCGAATGGACAGACTGTATATCTTTGGAGGTGGTTCGGAATGAAGTGACGACGCTGGTAGTTTGGTAAGATGCTCTATTAGGTTGAGAAGTAGTTGCGTGGATTGTTCTGATTCTTGGGTCTGCAGGTTCCCGGTCGTTATGCCGTCATGGGTGATGCTGATACTGGCGCAAGATGGAAATGAGAGGGACGCGAAGAAGTCCCCGAGGAATGCAAGGCTGTTGTTGTCCTGTAAGGAGAGTTCTCGTAGCTGGGGAAGCGTAACTTTTGAGCAGGGCCAAGCTCCACTAATGCGCACACCCACGAGGCAAAGCTTTTGCAGGCGAGGTAGGGTGGACAGTATATCGTATAATTGTTGTGAGCTTGCGGGGCCCTTATTTCGAGCAATGACTAGCGACGTTATATGGGAATCAAACAACTCCGGTGTCCATGAGAAAGAGCAGTCATTGAATTCTATGTCCAGGGTATCAAGCTGGACCCGATGAGGGAAATGAGGAGGTGAATCTCGTTTGTAAGAGTAGTTGTACCTCAGCGAGATATGACGAAGGGAGGTCAACTGCGGAAAACACGAGGTCCATTCTGCCGGCTCAAATGGTTTCAAGAGAGAAAGCGATCTGACGCGAGGTAGCTCGTTGCAGACCGTTGTATTGAGTATATGTCCAGGGGAGTTAGTGTGGTGGTATCCTAGCCAGATATCGAGTGGAAGAAACTTTGAACGACGCAAGAATTCTTCAACTACACCGTCCCGAGCTGGGATACTGATACGTGTCCATAGAGAGGGCTCTGCTAAAGCTACATCTCTAAGGTACGACGCCGCGTGAGTCACCTTAATCCACCGATAGAACATTGATCTAGTCGGGCCATCTTGGGATAAGAGCGTGTAGAAGGATATGATGCGGCAGATCAGCTCTGGTGGTAACTGAGCGACAATGGGAGCAAGCATGTTGCGACGCCGACGAAGGGTGGGGAGGTCGTCCACCGATTCTGGCTCGCGCATGACGCCCTTTTCGACACTGGCAATAATTTCATCTATTCGAGCTTGTTCGAGGGCCCAAGATGTTCTTGAAAGAGCCATTGCGCTACTCGGCGTAGAGGGTGCGGGAAGTTGGAGCGAAGCACGAAACTGCCATTTTGAGCGGAAGAGAATGTCACGCTGTGGCGCTGCGCTGCCTTGGAAGCAACATCCCCTGCACATAATCCACGTGCCGGGTTCACAATTGTACGCGACCCTGTCGTATGATCCTGCCACTGATGTCAGTTCACCACGATTAAATTAAAGGAATGAAGAAAAAGCTGCCTAGCGATTGTGAGCAAAGCTTTGCTCCACCAATCACGATTTTTGCCACTTTACCGCGCACTTTCTTCGACGTTCAGCGAGATGTAGCTTGATTATGCATCATTATATGAGAGCAGTGGTGGTGACTAGCTGGCCCGAGATCCAAGTCATACCAACGAATCACATACGGATTGTCCTGAATGTGGCTGTGCACAAATAGAAGTAGGACTCGATAGAACTCTGATCCAAAATGCACGAGATTTCTGCTTTTTGAGGACACGCGTAACTGGAGTGTATGCGGCATCTAATCAATGTCCACAAGAGAAGACAAGATGACAGTCAAGTGCCCGTAATCGAATCACGTATGTGAGGAGTTTATGTCAATTATCTCCAAGTTGTAATCCAACGGGCGCCAGGTGCCTTTGCCCTCCTACACTATGCCACCTTCACGAAACTCAAATCTCACATATCGAAGCGGAGATATCAGAAATGGAGGTGAAACTGGCCATCCTCAAACGTCGTAGGAATGCACTGACGCCCCTTTCAACACTCTCTCCGGAGCTCATATATCAAGCCCCGTGGGACCTAACGTTATGCCAAAATGACGGACGCTGCAACTGAGATCATGCAGAAGAGAGCTTTCAGACTACCTCCTTCCCACACGTCTACCCTCCGTCACCGACCTCGACTTCCGCAACATCCGCCTTGGGAACAGCTAGATATATTAGCCCGTTGCGCATCCCCTCTGCAACTGTCAACAGAATGCTGCCCGGACGATTCAGATGGATTATCCGATCAGCACATCCCCATAGCATTACCTGGGCTCAAGTACATCAGTTCTGTGACTTATCTTGGCCCGTATTCGACAAGTTAATACTACCCTCAGGACTTCGGATCGAAGCTGGTATGGAGATTTCTCCTGATGAGAGCGCTGCTAGAGTTATCCAAAGGTTTACGCAATGCCTCGACTTATGAATACACAGACGCACCATCACTTCGTGCTGGCGTACAATGATACGGGCCTAATCATCTTGGTCAAGAACCCGATGGGCAACACTATCACCAAATTCAACGTCTTTGGCACAAACGTGAACCCACCGGATCCGACTGATCATGTTCACTTTTTCGAACGTCTTTTTGAACTTGTCCAAGCTCGGAATGTCCAGTTGCGGACCATTGACCTCGATGGTAACTACGAGGAACTCTCCGCAACCCATGTCATTTTCTACTCATTCAGGAGCCACTCTCATGTCTCTAGCATTCGCATCTACGGCATCAAAAGGCTCCCCAACTTGCTTTCCTTCTGTGAGACGGACCATCCTGCAAATGGGCCAGACGAGTGCTATTGCCATCACTGCCTTAATATGCGCGAGACAGCCTACCCGGGCTTGCAGACCCTCATCTTGGAAGGCATAAACGAGAAGGATCAGAACAATCTATTCGAGGGACAATCGGGCCGGGGCTTTTCTTGGTTCAAAGAGCTCCTTCTCTGGCTGGAAGGACGAAAGAACATAGGGCTAGGACCCAAAGTGGTCATTTTACGGTTCAAGCTGGATGCGGCCATGGAGGAATTCAACGAATGCGAAGAGTCGTCGACATAGTTGTAGAGTAGGAATAGGGGACCAGCATACCCGATATGGACGCTGTTACCTGTACACATCTCGTGTCATGTCGAGTGTTGACGTAGTTGTCGCCATTGGCAGATCCCCGAGAGATGAAAGCCAATCAAGCAAATAGGGGTATGAAAATATGAGCATCGCAGACGTTGTTTGAATCAACCAGTCCACGCTCAGGGTATACATTATGCGTACACGTTCAGACGACACGAAAAATTAACGCATTTACTGATAAGTGTAAGTTTGCAAGTCAGCCGAGAGAAAAGAAAACTCCGTTTATCAAACTAAACAAAAAAAAGGAAAAGATGAGCAGACCAGGCGAGAGATGATTTGAGAACCTAGGCAGAAGATGGGATCTCAGGCCACGAAAAGACGCCCCAGCCGAAAAGCTCGAACAGGAAAGGCATGAATTCAGATGCGATAACGCCTATGCCGGCGTACACAATGACCTTGGTCAACACTGTCAAGTTCGTTAGACATAGTCTTCTCGGGATGAATGCATCCACTTACCATCGGCGTCGTAATGCTTAACTGCCAGGCTCTCCTTGGCCTCGCCACCATCTTCTTTTTCGTTATGGATGGGAGCGGAACCATTAAGTCCAGTGCTCGCAAAAGAGACCTTTCCTTTCTCTGCGCCACCTCGTAGCTTGAGCTCGCGCCCGTAGCCTTCTGTCTTACCCCTGACCCCGCTGCCGATACCTCCGACCTCAACTTCGACACGGGCTGTGCCAGGTAGGTCGATGACACTAGGAATAGGTCGGAGGGCGAAGCTTCCATCGCCGTTTGCTACGAAATCGCTGGGAACGCTCTTGTAATCCGTAGCCGGGGTGTAGAATCGTCGGTTTGGCAAGCTGAAGACTCGCGCGAGCAATCGGAATGTCGGTGGCAAGATTTTGTGAAGGACGGACTTGGCGACAAGACGCCAGATGAATATGGCGAGAACACCTACAAAAGAGTGTAAATAAGATGGCGAGATACGTCGCGATACACAGAACGACTTACCTACTACCATTTTCACCGCTGAGATAGTCCACCAGGCGAGTGCGTCCCCGAGAGTTCTCTCAACCTGCATCCATTGGCCATTTTCGAATACCCAGCCACTTCCAGGTTGGACCACGGTACGAAGCGCCCCCGCGCCGACACCAGCGTAGGTCACCCCCCACAAGCCAACCAACACTCCCATCACGACGCTCCCAAACGCGATGGCGTCTTCGAAGCAAGGACAGTCATCAATGGGCTGTGGGTGCTGATTCACACCCAGTAGAGCTATCGCTATTGTGACAATGGGCACCTCCCATCCTCCTTGTTTGACCCATTCCTCAACCCAGTTCCCAAGACCGAGGCCTTTGCCGAGATGTATTAGGTGCCCGGAAGCGCCAAGTGACTGGCCGAATCCCAAGGTCGAGCAAATCCAGAATAGAGGATTCGACAGCGTTAACGTGATGGGGATGCCCGACCAGCTACTTTCGGCCCACCAAATTGCCGTACCCATCAGAATGCCCATGAGGCAATCTGTGAACGAGTGCATGGCTGTGTATAGACGTCCGTAAACTATAGAGAATGTGTACCATATCAGTGCGAGTGTGAGGATAGTGAATGTTTGAGAGGAAATAATGGGTTCAGATGTTTGTGGATCGATGGTTGATGCTAGGCGGTGGATGTGAGCGAAGAGGAAGAGAGCAATGGATACACTGTTAGTGGAGTGAGTAGACGGGAAGCCGTATTCAAGGTGATGTGAACCAATCGCTGAGAGGAATGTTAACTTGTGGCCAATTGATCAGACGGGCGACTCACTCAGTCTTGTAACAGGCGGAGCAAAGGGACGGGGTGCACATATCAAATCTTTTACGAAGGACGAGCAATACACGCCAGTAGCCAATACAAATAACAATCTGGATATGGACATCGGCCATCAGTGGTGATAAGGTCACGCGAGTATAGATACGTACCCCCGCCCCATCTCAGCAAACCCAAAGAAATAGAATGCAGGCAGTACAGTCATGAAAAATGTATGTGTCCCGAGCGAAGATGTATAGACGAAGTAAGCGTCAAGCCATGGAGTCCGTATGCGTTCCTGGATGTATCAAATGATCAGCAAAAAAGGGCACAGGTGATGGCGCCAGGGAAATCAACGGGGGCTTGACAAACTCACCTGCATGCTGGCGATGATCGTCGATTCCTTCCGCACACTGTCCACTAACCACCGCCTTATTGTCGCCCTCCACCATGGTAGAGTAGCATGGTAAACATCCTCATGCAACCCCCCTGGCGATACATCCTCCCTCAAGCTACCAAGCTCCTTCACGCGCGGTACCTCGTTGGACCTTGGTGTGGGTCGTGGTGAGCTTGGTCGCGACGAGGATGGTGAAGGAACAGAGAGCGTAAAATGAACTCTGTTGGGGTTGTTCACCACCGTGTTCCCTTGATCTCCAGGGAGTCGTGACATATTGACGCTGCAAATCTTTACGCCTGACGACCTGTAGAAAAACGGAGGGGGTGGGGGTGGTCTGAAACGGCGGAGGCCTGGGTAAATGGGAGGAGGGAAGAGAGAGCAGACCCCTGAACACTACAACCTGCGCTCCAAAAATCAACCCATCCCCATTGCCAGGATTGCCGGCAAACTTATGTAACCATGACGTCCATCAAGTAGCCGAATAGCCGGTCAACATAATTGCCAACCACGGCTGCAGCACAACCTCTCGACCTGAGCACCTAGGCATGTCTGCTGCAGACGAGCCGTCAGAGGCTTGATTGCGCGCATGTAAAAACTTGAACCAGGATGTTTGCTGCAGTAGATGGGCCCTGGGCGGCGCAATGACGTACCCATCGGCAGGCCGAGTGTCTCAACTATTTGGTACGTATCTCCAGAAGGATTGCTGCTCTAAGAAAACGAGACACCGGAAACTCCGATTGTCATTCGTCGTTATCATTGACCCAAGGTGTACCAAGGAACCACTGTAACGCTTGAATTTTCTTGGCTCAGACGTCTATTCAAGGTGCGTGACCGGAAATATACTCAGCATATAAGGCCGCTGAATCATGATTCTGTAATAGTGATGCACAGCATACAGTCCTAACAATGATACAAATCGCTGCCCAGACAAATCAAAAGTGAGGAAGAAATGAGGACCAATCTACAGTCTCCAAGGCAGAATCCGGAAGATTACGCAAAGCTAGCAATGCTTGGACGAATATATAAAGTCGGATCAACCCATAGACCATCGGTCGAATGTAGAAAATAGAATAGACGATCAACAAGACCAACCGAAGTAACAAGGAAGCTAAAGCCGATATCGTATGCCAAACTTTAGCAAGCTTCAACGCCTTTTCAATCTTCCATTTCCAAATGAGAGGGATGATGATCCCGTTCATCGTCCACTGAGGTTTTGAGAGCACCTTTTCGAAAACCCCCCTCAATATTACCTCCACGTAGGACACCCAAAGCGGTTCGACAGTCACAAATACAGAGGCCATCCTCCACAGCGACCTCTCCTGCTCGGAGGCAAAAGGAAAATTCCACGCGAGAAGGTGTATAGCACCAAAGATCATCCCGCACAGGCACGGGATAATGGACATGACGAAAATAACCCGCGTCTTGCTGCTATCCCTGTGACCTAACTTTCCTGCATAATGGTTCCCGACCGATCCGACTTCGCGTGGGGTATCAAGACGCAACAAGGAGAGATAGTTTCCGTGTTTGAAAACTGACAGTGGAATCGCGACCAAACTTGCTAATAGGTAGACGCCGAAAATGGATGCGAGCAGGAACAGGGCGAATATGGCAAGGAAGACTGCAGCGCCTCCCCACGCTAGAGTGGCGGTGACCGCAAGGAGTACAAGGAGGAAAGCGGCGAGGACCGAGTAGGATAGGATGATTACACATTGCTTGATGATCGTTTTGACCCTAAGTCGTCTAGTTGCCGTATATTGTATTTCGGCAAGAGTGTGGGATGTTCTGTTGAATATTGGCTTCAGAAACACGTTGATAGCTTTTTTAATCCGTTGTAGTCGTTTTTTAATTTGAGTTATCGCCTCCTGTGTCCGCGTCGGGGGAGATGCATCAACCCGTTTGCGCTGGTTATCAACCTGTTTATCCAGGTTTTCCTTCTCCCCTTCACTCATTGGCTCCGGTGAATCAGTGGACCTGTACGGTTCGGAGAAGAAAGACTCTGGCTGTTGAGTATTGGACTTGGACTTGGACGTGGGCGTAGAGCTGGGCGTGAGCGTTGAGTTGGACATGGGCGTAGAGTTGGAATCGGATTGGGATTGGACTGACGGCGACCCGGATGAGGACTTCGGAGGTGGTACCCTCTTTCCTTCCCTATTAAAATAAATCGAGGACCCCGCATTCCTAGGCTTCGACCACCACAACCCATAAGTGACCACATTCAGCGCCGCATACGCCGAAGTGATCAGCTCCAACTCCGTCACAGCCAACTCTCTTTCCCGCCTTGCCATACATTGAAGAATAAACCACGACGTCTGGAGGATAACGAATGCCTTCGATAAGGAGTCACCTTTGCCCTTATCCAGGATTTCCTCTTTCGTAACGCAGGGGATTATAAAAGGTAGGTCCGAGTACCGAGTTACTGAATCTGGGGAGGGTCTCGTGACCCCATGTTCGATGGCATGGATAGAGTGATCGGCCTTTATTTCGGGCTCAGAGGGTATCGCTGAAGTACCGACGTAGACCATCCCATTACCGTCCATCGTGATCACTTTCATTTCGTCTCCATCAACCAACACGAGCCCGCCCATTTCGACGAAAAAGCCATGGGATACTGTCCACTCTGCATCTGGAAAGATTACATGAGTCCGTACACTGTGAAAGCGTTCTACGGCGCAAATGTACCTTTGAATCTCTGTTTAATCCTGCGAGCCACGACCAACTGCCTCATTGCCCAAAATATAACGGCCTCCGGTCTTAACAAGGCGTCTAAGGTGATCAACAGTCTTTCCCAATGCCGCGTGTGCAACGGGGTGTTCGTTTTGGGTATATTGGGGTGCATAGCAAAGACGGTGCAAGCCGCAATAGTGGCGAAGCAGTTCCAAATAATGGTCAAAGGGGTGCGAGGTCGTAAGGGTTCGGTATGTTGGCCCTCCACCGCCGAGACTATCGCCGATGTGTGGACAATGGTGGCGGTCGTCAGGGTGTGTATAATCGGCTTGAAGGTGGCATCAAATGCTGATAGAATGTTGTCGATGAAGGTCGGTGGAGCAACATCTGGTGCGAACTCCCGATGAACAGGAGAGGCCAGCGCGCGAGCGAAAGCGAAGAGGAGTAGGGCTAGGAGCAACATGTGGGCGCTAATGTCCGGCGCACGCACACGATGGCCTTTCAACTCAAAGCCGCAGCAAATCTCATGCACGTGTATACCTGTCTGTTTCCAATGTGCATTTTCGATAACTAATGCCGTATGGATGGCGTTAGAATTATGCGCCATAGCGCCCGTAGAACGTTGTCTGGCTCCTGTCGTAGTGACATCAAATTGTCAGGGCTGTGCGAGGACATGAGGCCTCCCACCTCACCTCCGGCAATTCGTGTTCTCACTTTGACAGGTCATTAAATTATTTTACGCTTGAGAAATGCATTCACTTGCTAAGCCACATGCTGATGGATTGGAAACGAGGTGAGGGTTTGGCCACAATTCGTCATTGCTCCCATCTTAGGGATTCTCATTATCCCTTCTGTTTAACAGATATCGAAATGAAAATACCTTTGCACCAATTTTTCATGCCTCTGCTTGGTACAACTCCTCATGGGTTTCGCTGAGCATTCTGGTGAAGGCTTAGTCTAGGCAACATAGAGCAACACCCAGCAAACCAACCGACTGCGATCTTAAGCAAATCGACCCTGGAACCTATTTTGACCTCATGTTAAATCCCCGTGCGCATATCTTCATTAGTTTACGGTCACCCCTTCGAGACATGGCCCATCTTTTTTGCCATTTCCATTAATAGCAAGAGCAAGTTTCCTTGCGTCGATCAGGGCATGAATTGATGGTAAGCGAGAGATGGAATAGCAATTGCGTTGGCGAGGAAGCTGAGAGGTGTCCCTATCGGGCGTGGCGCAGCAGGTTGGAATGTGACCATATAACGAGCTCATAAATCTCCGTAGCTTGGGAGGTAGGTTTACTATGCTATTAAGGCATTGGATAAATGCTTCGTAAATCCTGAAGGACCATGCTCAAGCTGCGTGCGCTGAGATTTGTAATACTACATCTTGGTCTGAGTTCGCAGAAATTTGTGAAGATCGAGAGAATAGATGGAAGTACCAAAGAAGCAAGCGCAAGGTTGAACCTCCGATCTCGAAATATTGAAATAGCACCAAAGACATTCGCACATAAAAGGTATAAATATGTATAAAATTACCCACCTCTTGGGTGCATCTCAACTTGCCGATGTAGTGGTTGCCGACCCAGCCACACGTGCTCGGCGTATATCCTTCTGCACTATTGAGAGATACTTCCCGGTTTTAAACAGGTATACATGCGATTACGATCAATCTTGCTAATACAGATGTGACAAGGAGGATTGAAAGGGCGAAAATTACCATGAAAGCTAGGATGAGTGCTGCGCTCTCCACGTGATGACAACGATAACAACGATGAAGATAACAAAGAGGAGTTGAAAATGAGGAATAGATACGATTTTTATGAATGTCACGAAATTAGAATGACTCCCCGCCCGCTAAACACCTGCTGGACCTTCAGACTCCTTTTTTCTTCTTCAACCTCTTCCCCTTTTGTGTGGGTGATCATCCGGGCATGTCGTTGACTTCTGCCCTGGATATGCCTATTTGGTATGTATCTCCAGAAGCATCACGATATCAGAAATTCTGATTGACATTATCATTGACATCAATTATTACAAAGACGAAGAGAGCATTGCAATCATACAGTATGCAATAGCAGATGATGCATTGCCTACGAAGTGGTCGCAGGGGCTCGTGTTCGCTGCCTGCAGAGGCCACAGCTGATGTGTGAGTAATTGTCGTCGTCATAAGGGACTGGATTAATGGTTTAAGTGTGGCATCGAACGCCAATAAGAGGCTATCAGCAAAACTTGGTGGTTGTGCATCTAGTAGCGGTCCTCGAGGGACCGGAGACGCGAGAGTGCGAGAAAGCGTGAAGACTAGTATCGCCAGGAGCAACATGGGAGCTCTGGGTACAGGCATACCCAGACCACGACTTTTCAACGCTAACGCAAACTAGAGTGCCTCCTGAGCATGTGGATAACTTCAATGTGCTTTTCTAACTACGTGGCGACAATACTTGAGGTACGTATGGTAGACGCTTCATAATGCCTTCTGATGCCAAGGTACTTAAACATTTTGGGATATGAGCCGTCCCACCTCTCTCCCGATAACTTAAACCCTACCCTCTCAATAACAGGCTTATGAATGGTACGACCAGGGAGACACATTCCATTCCATGAGACAACCCGATTTGATTAAGAGCGTTGAATTAAATATTATACACATTGGTTGATGACAGGGAAATAGTTAGCATACAACATCTTGACCAGTCCTGGGTTCATTAGCCTCGTTTCGCAAACAAGGGTTCGGTGCAAGAAGCATATTACTCGTTTATTGTCCACACCTGATTTTATGTTTTGCGACTCTCATCGAGCAGATATTTATTTGTGAAAAATTTTCAAACAAATCACCATTTCAAGACTGGTAAGCGCTCAAAATAAGGATTCCATACCTGGCAGCACAACAAACTAGGAGCAGCATGCATCAATCGACTGATTAAAATGATTGAGTACATGCATCGCCGTCTTCTGTGCCCGCACTAACGACATTCTCAGCAATCAAGAGTGTTCAATTCCAATAGAATGTTTCTGCTTCACGGGATTATGGCACTTATTTCGGGGATCTTACGTTTCGCACATACCCTCTTCCTACTAATGTTTAGTCTGTCTCCTATCCGTATGAGCTCCTATGCCAAGACGAATAACTAAGATCAAACCATCCTTGCCTCTATTCGTCCTGGCTGCACATTCACAATGGCTCTTTCAAAAAGAAATTTTATTACAGTACGCACCTAATATCCCATTCATGTATAATTGCGATTGCAGATACTGTCCTGCATAGCAACTTGCCTCTAGTTGGCAGCATATAAACGGATGTAGGATATATACATTACAGGTGGAGAATGAGGAAAATGGGGAGCCTATTCGTTTGTGTACACTCTTATTTATAGTCGGCTGAGCTAATGACACACCATTGTCATATAATTACAACTGATCTATCGTACAAGATACAAATTAAAAGTGGGGAAGGAACGTAGACCAATCTACTGACTCAAGAGCAGAAGAGGAGAGGTGACGCAAAGCAAGTAACGCTTGCACAACAATATAAACCCGAATCATTCCGTAAAGCAAAGGTCGAAAGTAAAAGATCAAATAAAAGATCGACAAGATAGATGGAGGAATCAAAGAAGCAAACGCAAATATCGTACCTCTGATCTTTGCAAATATCGAAATGCGCGCGAATCTCCACTTCCAGACGAGGGGAACAGTGATTTCATAAGCTTTCTTCTTCGTCTCGCGATGTGCCCTCTCGAGAATCGATCTTATCGTGCCCTCCACAAACGCCATCCAAAATGGTTCGACGGTGACGAACACGGACGCAATCCTCCACAATAACCTCTCCTGCTCTGAAGCAAACTCAAAGTTCCATGCGAGGAGGTGTATAGCACCAAATGCCATCCCGCAGATACAAGGCAAGATGGAATACATGATCATCCGTGTCTTGGACGCATCCTTGTCGCTCAACTTGCCAGCATAATGGTTTCCGACCCAGTCACGCTTGGCTGGTATGTCGTTGTGCATCATTTCGAGGTAATTGCCAGTCCTGAACAAGTGCACAGGGATAGCGATTAGACTTGCCAATATGAACGTCACAAGGAGGATCGAGAGGGAGAACAGCCCCGCTAACGCCAGCATGACGGCTATGCCTCCGCCTGCTAGAGAAATTAAGACCACGAAAAAGAGGCCGAGTAGAATAAGCAGAGCTGTGTAGAGAAGAATAATTAGACAGCTTTTGATGAAAGTCTGCACTCGGGATTCACGCCTTTGTTGCAGTTCTGCTGCCAGCGCTGTTATGATCGCCCGGATGTCATCGGAGCGCCCATCGACATTATTGTTCTCCTGTTCCCTCTCTCCCGCCGCCTTCTCCTCAGATGCAGGATCGGAGGGCGGTGCTGAAGCTTGTACGGGTGGTTTGGCATCCGATTTGGATTCTGTGGACTCGGACTCGGGCTTAGCTTCTGTCTCCGAACCTCCTTTCTTGACCTTTTTGACCTTCTCCGGGGGCGCTACTCTCTGACCTTTCCGATTGAAATAAATCGGATACACCGCATTCCTAGGCTTCGACCACCACAACCCATACGTGACCACGTTCAACAGCGCGTATCCCGACGTGATCAGCTCCAACTCCGTCACCGCCAACTCCCTCTCCCTCCTCGCGATGCACTGAATGATAAACCACGATGTTTGCGTGATAGCGAACACCTTGGAGAGGAAATCGCCTTTGGCCTTGTCTTGCAACTCGTTGTATGTAATGCACGGGATTACGAAATCCAAATCCATAGGACGATGAGGCTCTGCATGAACTTTGGCTCCATGCTGGAAGACGCGAATGCTATGGTCCGGTTCGATCTTGGCGGGCGAAGGCACCCCAGATTTCCCAACGTAAACCATCCCGTTCCCGTCCATCGTGACGACTTTCTCTCTATTCTTGTTCTCCTCGTCTACCAAGACGAGACCACCCATCTGAACAAAGAATCCGTGGGACAGCGTCCATTTGGCACCTGAAAGAGGCCGCTTTCAATTCAGAGGAAATGGAAGATTGGCACCCATCACCGATGGGTCAAGGGTATGCTTACACACCTTGATATTTGTCCCGAATTCTGATCGCCACGATAAACTGCCTCATTGCCCAAAATATGACAGCCTCTGGCCTCAGCAAGGCATCCAACGTGATCAAGAGCCTCCTCCAAAGCTTCTTGTACAGTCTACGTGTCGAACTCGGTACATTGGGGTGCATGGCGAAAAAGGTGCACGCCGCGATGGTTGCGAAGCAGTTCCAGATGATGGTCAAAGGCGTGCGAGGGCGCAAAGATTGGACACATTGCCCATCCGCACTGCTCCCTGAGACGACAGCCGATCCATGAACGACGGTGGCAGTCGGGTGGGGAAAGCCATAGATGATTGGGCGGAAAGCGTTAGATAAAGTCGATACAAAGTTGTCGATGACGCTCGGAGCGGAATCATCCGCTACCGACCGAGGAACGGGCGAAGCAAGTGTACGAGCTAAAGTGGTGATCAAGATGGCTAGGAGCAGCATGTGTAGACGCCAGACACGACCACACGCAGGCCGTTATATCCTGGCTAGGATTCATAACTCGCGACTGCGAAGCCTGTTGTGATTGTGCACGTGTATACCTGCCACATTCCAGGTGTCTCGAGATAACGCTAAGCGTGGGCATGATAAGCGCCCATGGCATGCTGGTTCCTACACTTGTTATTACGTCATATTTGCTCTGAATCGAGCTGGGGCAGAGTTTTCCTCTTGCGAAGGCGTCAAGTAGGATCAATTTTGGGGTCCGGAGATAGGGCGTGGCCTGTATATTAAGAACCTTCGATCCTCTACATAAATTATCGTGTTCACGTTGAAAACCGCGCGAAAGAGGGCAAGGGTAAGTGAACGCACATGGACCCCAGAGAGCGCCAGGGACATGCCCAAAATTACGTGGAAGCCTCATTTCGATCAAAAGCGCTGAATTCAAGTGCCGTCATCAGGGCGCGGGCGCTGGGAGCTGTTCCTGTCCAGGTTAATCGGTAAGATTATTGCTGCCGATATCGATGCGAGTGGCACTTACTCTTGTGTGACATTTCCCAGCAATTCAACCGATTTGGGATTTGGGGTGAGTAGAGCTGGCGAGAACACAGGTTAGTTGCGTGATTAGACTTGGGTTGAGTCCGGCACGGATGCAACCAAGAACGAGAGCAAGAATGAGATGGTGCGATAAATATCGAGCTTGAACTACAAGTCCAATCGGGAGTCCTTCAACTTTGACATGCTCAATCACTCGCACGAGTGCTAGGGAGAGTAAAGTGTAAGTAAGAGTCAGCGTAAGAGTACACAAGAGAATAGATACGAAAACTGTCAGATGGACAAAAGCCAAGAACGCAGTAACAGAGCTCGGACCACGTTGCATGTACTGGAGCACGAGGGCAACACTGGTATGTACGCGAAAACAATCAGTCTAATGGGCTCGAGAAGGGGAATGGAAAGAAGTCTGCTAGTCCGCTGGTATTGGTTGGTTGATCAATGAGGACTGGAGAATAGATGGGAAGAGAAAGGTGGAGCAGGTGATGAGATATATAGTGCAATATGTCCAATGTGGAAGGATTGTCAAGTTTTGGATACCAATGAATGTGTGTGGCGTGTATTGGTGAACGGGGAGAGGTGGATGGAAAAGGGTAGTAGGGAGAGGGACGGGGATGAATGATCCGAAGGATCGTACAGTCAACAAACGATTAGGATACACAGCGGCAGGGAGAATCGAAATCGGAATAAATGGGGAGACAACAAACAGTTCCATCAGCGCGCAAGACAAACCACAAAGAGAAAGAAAATATGAGCGCCATATTAAAACATCATTCAACAAAAAAATCTGGAATAAACTGTCATCGTCGTCGTCACATGTCGTTATCTCGCCTCCACAGCCCCCAGGCTCACGCGTCCAAAATGGGCATGGGTGTCCGGATCACCGCTGCGACTTGCGGTAGTGGTAGTTGCTCTGCGGGGCGTGGTAGGTGTGGCTCGTGGCATGGCTGGTGCTCTGGTAGTAAGTGTGGCTCGTGTGGCTCGTGCTGCTCGCCATCATGCGCTCCTTTTCCCTGTCCCGTTCCCGTTCTCGTTCTCGGTCATTGGTGTAATAGGCCCCGTCGTTATTGCGGGTATATCCGGACCGATCGACTCGCTCGTTGGATCCGATATTGGTATTTGAGCTTGCGTTCGTGTTGGTATGGTAGACCGGAGGAGGCGCGAGACGGTCGGTGGTGTTGTTCGGGTTGGTATACGTTCCGCTGCTGTTCCCGGAGCTGGATTGGTGTTTGGGTATCTCGAAGCCTAGTTGAGAGCGCGAGTGGGTGAGAACCTCGGATGCAACTTCTGAGCCGTATCGCTCGGCCAGTTGGCTGTAGCAGGACATCAGAACCAACACACAGAGGAGACATGGAGCACTTGCTTTGCGTAATTATCGATAATGATAGCCATGCTGTTCAAACTCAACCTATACCTCTTGGGCATCATCCCCTTCCCAAACCTATACGTGACATGATTCGAGCACAACAGGCCCGTGATCATAATCGCCAGATGGACCGGGACGAGACAGAACACGATCCTGAACCACCGGAGGAGCGCGTCCTCCTGGAACTCGATGTACCGCAGCTTGCACCCGGGGAGGATGCTCCGCGAGTAGCACGTCTGGCTCACCGTCGCCTCGATGAACGGCGAAAAGTAGCCACAGCACCGGAGCTGGTTCTGGATGCGCAGACGGCCGAGCGCGCCGAGGTCGCGGGACCACTGGGCGTTGACCTTGCCCTCGAGGTTGAAGGTGCGGCGCTTGTAGGTCATGTAGCCGGGGATGACGAGGAAGATGAAGACGAGCCAGAGGAGGGCGGTGTAGCTCGCGAGGAAGGTGCGGTTGTTGAGGAGGATGCCGGCCCAGCCGACGAGGGCGGTGAAGATGCCGAGCGAGGCGGCGAGGGTGGAGATGATGAGCTCGGTGCGGTTGCCGACGCGGACGACGTCGGCCAGGTCCCAGATGTTGAACCAGGTGAGGAGACAGCCGATCAGGCCCGCGATGGAGTATATCGTCAGCTGGAGGAGCGGGAGCGGGGGTGGGTGGGGCAGAAGACACGGCCATCAGTGGAGTGACAGCGATGGGAGAAAAAAGGGGAGACGTACGACGGTGTTGGCGACGAAAAGCGCCCATTTGAACTTGTTCCACCTCGGCTTGCCAGCAGCAGTGCCCTTCCGTCCGTCGTCGTCGTCGTCGTCGGTGCCCTGCCTGCCCATCCTGTCTTCGCCGGCTCTGAACGCATCCACGCCTCCGCCAAACTTGGGGATCGCAACCGCCGATCCGGTGCCGCCCGTCCTCCTCTTGCGCGGATTGGCGGTCGGGGAGAGCATCGTGCTCGAGAACTTGTTGGGGAGGTAGTTGACGGAGAGGGAGACGCCGCTCGCATCGTTCGGGGAGGAGCGTATCGCAGGGGACGGCGCTCGGGAGGGCGCACGGGAGGGCATGATTGTGGAGGAGTTGCGAGGCGATGGGGAGGAGACGAAGGGGGGAGAGGGAGAGGGGAGACGGGGGTCGTTGGCGCTGAGCCTGTGGCTGTTGAAGGAGAGCGATGATGAGGGCGGAGCAAGTGTCGACGGCGACCCTGCGGTGGGCGACAGCATGTGACGTGTTGATCCTGACGAATACATCGAGTTTATGTGCGACGTTGAGGACTCGCCGGATCTGGAATGCCGCTCAGTAACCCCATCCAGCGCGGCTGGGCGACTTACGGGAGGTCGAGCTGGGCGGTCAGAGCGATCTCAGCACGACCCTCGCGACGGACGGGACGGACTCACCCCCAGTCTGCTGTTGAGCGCAGTCACGCTCTCGTCGTTCTCAAAGTAACTTGACCACGCGCGCTGCATCGTAGGGACTCGGCAAGAGGAAGGTGGACGAAGGAAAGAAAGGTTAGTGTCGCAGGTCCCGCAGGCCATGCTCCAGCTCCCTCCTGCTGTTCGTGCCGCTGTCGGAATACGTATACGGCACTCTGCCAAGACAGTTTTAGATACCCGTCTATCGCGAGCTGCCTCGCTGCCTCCATGTGTCCCGGACGAGCAAATCTCGTTACCGTCACCCTCCAGCAGTTGTTTTGTGATTCTTCCGAGGCATCGCGCAGGGCGTCATGATTTTGCTCGGAATGCAGAGGCTTAATTATGGGGATAACGTCACATCTCTCGATCGCTCGGTGCTCACAAAGACAGACGCAAACCATCCCGGTTGCCGTCCTCGAGCTACCTTGCAGCGGCGCCACGGGATAGCACCACGGTCCCCGTATAGAATAGCCTGCGCGCCACTAATCGCATTCGCAACTAGGCGCCCGGGTCGACGTGCATGCAACGACCCATCTCAAGTCGATTCTCCCCTGGAGGATCACCCATCCCGAGGCCAGAACGCGAACGAGCGGCCACTCAAACCACCGGGAACGGGCCGACGGATGCCGCCTGACGGGTAGAGAAGCCTGTCAACGCCGGGCATGTGCTTCTCGCAAAGTCTAATGGCGCGCGGTCTAGACTCTGCACATTCGACTCTGGCCGTGGTGGCGCCGAAGATGGGAGAGGGAGCAAGTGGGGTGACTGCATTATTCCAAGAAGCACCAAGCCCATCGCGAAATTTTAGTGCTAGGCCCAACTCTGAGTCAACCCAAAGTCAAGCACACGTCGCACGCTTGTTCCTTGCACTCTGCTGCGGTAATCAGACTCTCCGCTTCGACTTCTTGATGCGATTTACGTTGACGGCCAGTACGTACACGTTAGCAGGGCTCAGACTCTTACGTGGGCCGTGGATGTGATCATTACAATATACATACAGAGCAGGAGAGCAAAGCATCAGTGTACGTAGACGTTAGAGTCCAACGTCGAGTTGGCGTCGTAAGAAGATACCAAGATATAGAGCAGAGAAGAAAATCTGTATCGTTTATCGACAAGGCGTGAGCATCAAGTGAAAAAGTTCCATATGTCCGCGAGATTCCATCCAAGCCGTCTAAATCGTCTATCGTCGTCGCACGACGTTCTTTTCTCGAATACCGTGTCCATCGTCCTCAGATGATGCCCGGGAAGAACCACCACTGGACGCTGGCCGCATACGCCTCCCACTCCTTCTTGAACACCCGCCTCATCTCCCTGTCCTCCGCCTCGGCTCTGCTGACCCCCACCGCGACCGTCCAGGCCCACCAGACGACCCAGACGACCGCCGCGCTCCCGGGCACGACGCTCAGGGGCCCGCACTCGGTCAGCCAGCTGCCAGGCGTCAGATGGGAGAACGCGAGGCCGGCGACGAGGAGGAGCGAGCCGGTGTACGCCGGGTGGCGGACGTACGAGTAGAAGCGGGCCGTGACGAGCCTGTGCGCGGGGAGGATGGTGAGGTCGAACGTGAAGAGGTGGCCGAGCGTGCGGAAGCAGTCGAGCCGGATGTACGTCCCGAGGACGACGGCGGTGACGCCGATGAGGAAGAGCGGCGTCAGGCGCACGCGCGGGGTCGTGAGCGGCGGCGGGGCGGGAGGGCAGACGAGCGTGTGCGCGACGGGCGGGAGGGCGGCGGCGGCGGCTGTGGCGACGTAGTGCAGGACCTCGCAGAGGGCGCAGAACCAGAGCGCGAGCTGGTGGATCTGGGGAGGGTCAGAGGGCGAACAGAGGGGCGGAGGACACGTACTTTGAAGATGAGGGGAGCGATGCGCAGGATGTAGAGCTCGTCGGTGTGGTAGCGGGCCTTTGGGGGCGTCGGGTTGGGCGGGGTGCAGGCGAGGTGGTTGCACCAGGCCTGGATGACGATGAGTCCCACACGGGCCAGCGACATGTCGATGCAAGGCAGACGGCGTGGGGAGGACGTCGCCGTGCGTGTATTTATACCCAGGCGGGTGTTCGCGAATCGCGCATTACCGTGCTTCGTCAGTTTCACCGAAAGCCAGAGCCAAAGGCAAAATGCAATCGCAGCGAGTGCCTTGTGCGGCCATCCTGCGACGCGGGTGCGGTCCGTGGCGTGCGTGGATCATCCGACGCTGTGAGCCTTTCCGAGGAGCGCTTATTCTTGGGAGAATCCGTCCAAAAAGGGAACCACGGCAGAAGCCGAATGCTCGATCGATGTCAGCGTGTCGCCCGTCGCATTTTCGCCTTTCGATGTCAGAGTGGACGCGGAATAGCTGGAAGACGCGGCCGGTTGCCCAGGTGTGCAGCGTTCTCGACGTGCTCTGTGCGAAATGACATTGGCTGGCAGGACGTGGTGTACCCCGACCAGGACCACCTGGCAAGGCAAGAATGGCGATTTGGCTTCCAGCTGCTGCTGATGCTCAGTCTCGCAGGGTTCTATCAAAGATCGAGACACTCCCGCCGCTCGTCACCCCCTCCGAGGTCTGTCCACCCTAACTTGCTCGGACGCCGACGCCAACCAGCCCGCAGATCGAGCGTCTCCGCCACCAACTCGGGCTTGTCCAGCGCAACGAGGCCTTTCTCCTCCACGCCGGCGACTGCGCCGAGAGCTTTGATGCGTGCACACACGTACGTCGCCCGTCTGGCCCGGTCCGCAGCTGACAGCGTGCCAGGAAAACATCTCGTCCAAAATCGGACTGATCCTGTCCTTCTCGCTCGTCCTCATCTGGGGCGGTCGACTGCCTGTTGTGAGTGGCAATCCTGAGCCGCGTCTTCTCTTCTCCTCATTGAACTCTGCTCCGCCCCGCGGGCTTTGGGGGATGCCTGCCTCGCGCTTCTCTCCTCTCCGCCTCTTCCCTGCTTCCTTGCCTCATCCGTCCACCCTCGCCCAGGTCCGGATCGGCCGCGTTGCAGGCCAGTACGCCAAACCACGGAGCAGCAGCCACGAGACAATCGGCGACACCCAGGTGCTCAGTTTCAGGTCTGCCCTCCCCTCCCGCCACGTGTCTCGCACTGACAGCCAGCCTGCGCAGAGGCGACAACGTCAACGGGTAAGCATCCGCGCAACGTGCCCGCCTCCTCTCCTTACCCCCCGTGCGCGATCAGCCTCGATCCAGAGGACCGAACGCCCGATCCGGAGCGTCTGCTCAGAGCATACTTCCACTCCACGACGACGCTCAATTACGTCCGCGGGCTGCTCACCTCCGGCTTTGCTTCTCTGCACCACCCGAGTGATTGGTCGCTGACGCATGTCAGAAGTCGCGCCCTCCGGTGTGTCTTTTTGCTCGTCTCTGCCTCTCTTTGTTGACCCGATGGCAGCCGCGAGTTCCAGACGATCGTGGACGGGCTGTCGGACGCACTGGACTTTAGTCGCACCATCGGCGTCGACCCGAGCCCGCCGTTCGAGAGGGGAGGCGGGCGGGGCACGCTGGGCGAGGTCGATTTCTACACGAGGTGGGTGTCCCCCCGGGCAGAGCATCGCCATGGTTCCTCCGATTCTGTGCTCATGCGTCCCACGCAGCCACGAAGGACTCATGCTGGGCTACGAAGAAGCGCTCACGAGGGAGTTCATCATCCCAGACTCGCACTCGGCCACCGTCCCCGCAACTTCCCAGCCTCTCTCTCCCTGGACCGCAAACCCAGTGCCCACACAGACGCCCTCGCCCTCGGGAACGTCTGCCCCCCGTCGGAAGGCGTGGTACAACACCTCGGCCCATTTCCTGTGGATTGGAGATCGGACGCGCCAGCTCGACGGGGCGCATGTGGAGTACTTTAGAGGGATCCGGAATCCGAGTTGGGGT
>KB722776.1:119604-129843 GCA_000349905.1 Volvariella volvacea V23
CGAGCATGCAGGACGACGAGCTGGTGCAGCTGTTGGACGGTGAGTGTCCGATCGTTTCGTATGTTGCTTGGAGATGCGGACACGTTGTGTGGTGGGATGTGCCAGGACACGTGCCTCGTTACCGCCCCTTGTCTTGTTCTTCCGTGTGCCTTGGGTGTGGGCGTTCGACGCCCTTGTGTAAGACTCTTGATCGTGCCTTGCGACCGGGGTGGACGCTCATCCGCGGGGTAAAGGCTTGCACCTCGATAGCGATCGCCTCATCCTTTCTTCTCATTCCGGTTGTGGATGTGCCGCCCTGGAAGCATTTGGCATTCCGTTTCAATGTCCGTGGACGATGGTGTCGGTGACAGACCGTTGTCGCTGTTCCTCGGTTGTTCTTTGGATGTGTGTTGTTCATGGTGCGTCGTGATCGTAGTGCGATCGACGTGTCCACACCTTTTTGGTGTTGACTCTATATTTGTTTCTGAATCGGATGTTTTTTCATCTTTTCCATTCTGTGTTCTCTGTGCGGTTGGACTGTTGATCCTTGAGTCCTATTATCTTGAATTTCTGATTCTGAATGCTGAATGTGTTGCTGATCTGTTCTTCCATTTTCTCTTCAATTACTCGCTATGCGATGCACGTAAACCAGTCGTGAACCCCGATAAGGAATGGGGGAGGGTGACACTTATTACGCGGTACGGTGCTGGAAAGGTATGCCTTTATTATACTATACGACGATTTAGCATCACCCGTTGACTTGGTCACTTCGCTTTGCATCTCTCTAGATTGAGAAATACCTCCCCGGACATATTGCAGCCGTCCAAAAATCCGGACACCCAGTCGCCTGGGTGTGCGATCCCATGCACGGAAAGTACGTCCGTTCTCACTTCTCTCCCTTCCCATCCTCCATCTCTTCCCCTTTTCAGCACACTGACATCCAGCACGGGCCTCAAAACGCGCCACTTCTCGACCATCATCTCCGAGATCATCTCCTGCATCAAGATCCACGCGTCCAACAACTCGAGGCTCGGCGGCGTCAGCCTCGAATTCACGGGCGAGCTGAACGACGAGGGGTACAGCGTCACGGAGTGTTTGGGCGGCAGCATGGAGCTGAGCGAGGAGGAGCTCGGGTTGAGGTACCAGGTGCGTGTGCGTGTGCGTGTTTGGTCCGTTTGGCGGTGACCTTTGGCCGTGCAGTCGTTCTGCGACCCGAGGTTGAATTTCGAGCAGAGTCTTGGTGCGTGTTGCGGTTTCCCCCGGCGGGCTCAGTGGGCTGACTCGTCTGTCGGTCCCGTAGATGTGGCGTTCTTGATTTCCAACTACTTTAAGCGCGAGAGAAGGGGAGAGGACCATGGCGATTTGGATGTGTTGTACAACGAACTTGGGGGTGGCACTGCTCGGGCTGGGAACGGAGAGGGTGTCGCGAGGTAGATATACCCCGGTGGCGATTTGGGTCTGCATGTGCGATGTGGAAATTGCAAAGAGTATACCGTTCTGAGAGATTTCTTGTAACTGTGTGTTGGACTGCTGGAAACGACTGCAAATTCTTGTGACTCGAGACGTTGCTGGTTGCGATCGTGGTTGTAGTGGTATTCAATTGGGGCTTGATTGGCAAGATGTTGTCTAGGTAGTGATAGCAGTGAAGCTAGTGAAGGCTTTATAGTGTTCATCTGTTCGCTCACCCAGCTTTATGTCTGCAGACAGCGGAACTCTGTGGTAGTGATACGACATCTCCAAGTCGGCTGCGCCGAAGCGAATTATAGCCACTCTGGATAGCGTTGCATTGTGAAATTGGGAAAAAAAGAGACATGGGCAAGGTGTTGTGTCTGGACAAGTATGGCAATGCTCAACTCGGAAAAGTTGCAGGGGTGTGAAGGGTTAAATCTATGTTGGTTCCTAAGATGACAAAGGATGAGATCTGGGTCATTTTCTCAATTACGCGTCTTGAGGGTGTGCACATGAAATTGTCCAAAGGTTCTAGTGCTCTTGAGTTGTTTTCGGAGTTTCCGGTACCTAGCTCATTGTTGTTGCAATGGATTTTTTGTGCATATTCATTGTGACCCTTCCCTAACGGTACACATCGATGCACTCTGCCACACCCCAATAGATGATGGACCTTACACTGTGGGCAATGTTCGAAACCGGCGTCAGAGAATACTGAGAATAAAACTTGAAGTAGCTTGTAGTTAGCACTTCAGTATCTCTGTTAAATAAACCATAAATATACTCGAATTTCATGTCAAAGTAAATTCACTTTACCAGCAGTTGATACACAGGTAATACAAAGAGTAACTCTGTGGAATATACCAAAATCAGTAATTCAGAACATACCCTTAAGTATGTTCAGGGTTTATGTGGACTACTTCCATCAAAACATACCGTTGGTATATCTTCGCATTACCAGCGGCGCCGGTTAGGTGCTCCTGGTTATTTGCCAGACGTGATCACGTGTTACTACCGTGACACCTGTGACTGAATAGACCAAAGTAAGCACAAACATTGTACTTTCATTTCCGTCCACTGACAATGGCCACTGGAGGAAACAAGACACCGCCCCACTCATCCGCTCAAAACACGCCAAAGTCAACACCTCTGAGCCAGGGAACCGCATCAAATGCACAGCTTTCTACGGATATGCGGTAGGTGTTGGCTGAGAACATTGGGCATGCTTTTGTTGCTGAGCCACTCGTCATCAGAGCTGGAAATCCATTAAATATGAAACTGGTTGAAAGAGACATCGAAAAGACGGAGGATGTCCCCTTCTATAACATGATGATCGCGCTCATCGCTCGTATGATTCTAGGAAACGAGCCAGATCTTGGGCCGGACACCGACGTTGAGCCGGCCCTGGTAGCTGCGCGGGGCATCTTTGAAGAGATGTTGGTTGACGCCCTCGATTTTGTCAACTGCAATCTTGTCGATCCTCCTGAAGACACCAATCAGAAAGGAAAAGGAAAGGAATCACGTCGATTCACCAACTCACAAAACTTGAAGGATTATATCAAGGAATAGTACGTCGTCCCATATCCTCACTCATTCAAGTTCATTTAGAACCTCTAGCTGCAACACTGCAGCGGAGAAACATCGTTACAGTCCGTTGGCGAATGCTCTGAATGCCATCATGATGGAATATCGGGACAGACAGTTTTCCAACCTCCCGACACCTATACCCTCAACTCGAGAAGGAAATGAGCTCATCTACATCCCCAATGACCCTCAAGTGATTCAATCCGACTACATCTCTCGGCATTTTATTTCAATGACCAAACGCAAACCGGATGTGATCTCCGTTTACATTTCACTTCTCAGGGATATCGTAGATGACACTCAATCATACTCTTATACGGATTGGGTGACCCACATTTACAAGGATAAGTATAAAACCGAAAAGCGAGGATATAAACCAACATGGAAGGACGTTCAACAGACGTGGGAGTTGAAAGCGTCCAAGAAAATTTCACCGGAACCACTGCTAGAAAAGATGGAACGCGAGCGGATGTTGCCTTTTGGTCTGTATAGTTCCTTTACCTCTTATATTGCTTGCTTACTGTTGAAATTGACGGCTATTTGCAGAGACCTCCTCTAAGTCCACGACTTTGCCTGACACAGCCCTCAACTCGGGGTTGAGCATAGCGCCACCCTCAGAGGTTGGAGCTGAGGTTGGAGAGAATAGGAAGAGGCAAAATGCGAGCGATGTATTGGTCGAAATGCCAGCCAAGCGGGCTCGTAATAGTGGTCACACAAGTCGCAACCAAACCCCGTCCGCGGCAGGCCAAACAGGGTCATTACCATCAGGATCATCCAGGATACCAGGATCGTCCGGGATACCAGGATCACCCAATCCACCACTACAATCCCTATCACCAGATGTCCAATGTGCATTCTACGCTATCGAACGACTGCATGCTACTTGGACGGTGACACATAGTACTGTCGTTTTATTGCAAGGTAATTGGTTTCATGACGCGTTCAACTGTAGCTAATACGACACCATTTTTCAGACAGTAAGCTGACATTATGGTGGTATGATCCCCAAGGCTGCATCAAGACCACGCCGATTGACATTGTTAGACAACTACCGCTTTTCGTGGTCATGACTACGATCTTCCAGCGTTTTGACGATCGCATGTGGGGACTACCCCCAACGACGATTTCACATACTAATGGTGGTAAGAGCAAGACATACAAGACTCTTTCACAAAATACGCATTCACTATTCGAACTCGTTGGTCGTCGAACATTCGGTGCTGAAGCAGTCGAGGACGTGTCTTCTCCCTCTCCGACCATACCCACTGTACATACAGAGACACCAGAAGACTGGGTACGGACGCGCACAAGAAGGAGAACGGCGACTCTGAGGACTCAATCGGATGGTGATGGTGAACACGTGTTTTTCAAGTCCTCTTGGTCCGAAAGTAGTCGGGACAGAGAACCAATCGTCATCCAAACAGCCTATCAACGCGCTGGAGAACTTCTCGATGAACCGCACCGTTCGAGTGTTAGAGAACATATACCACAAGTGATTGCTTGGAAAGAGCTCAAATACACGTCTACCGCCATCATTCGCCAACTTGTTTCCCTCAATACCAAGCAGGCGCGCGTTCAAGTGTGGATGTTGTCGGAATTACTTGCACCTGTTTCGTCTCGTCAACCACATGAATTTTGGACTTCCTTTTGGGAACTTGTTCGATGTACGTTTTCAATATCCTATATATCAGCGCTTTCAATTCGATCACTCAAATTGATTTGAGGTCATTTTTTGTTGTGGAAGATTGGTGTGGCACACGGAGACATCAGTCTTAGCAACATGATGTACGACACGAAGACTGAGATGGCCATACTGAATGATTTCGATTTGGCCACATTGATGAACCCTGGCACTCGTGTTCCCGAGAGGAGAGGCTGGGAGCGCACAGGGACGATACCCTATATGGCGATGGAACTCCTTGAAGCTCCTGACGGATCCATCCAGCGAAGATACCGCCATGATCTGGAATCATTTGGGTGGTGCCTTTTTTTCACGACCATGAACAATGATGTCAATTGGAACTCGGCGTCCCTCGAATCAGTTCTTAATTCCAAGCTCGCCATGCGCTCTAGAATTTACAAATGCAACCCCAAAGCCGGATACGAGTGGCTGAGGGGTGTGGTTATCAAGTGGGTGGATGCATTGGTTGAAGATTACCATTCTAAAGTTAAGGCGCGGGCGATGTCAAACAATGCGGGAGATCTTGAGGAGCAAGAACTTACAGATGCGGAATATGTCCGCTCATTGATGCGCATATGTAGTGACCAGGCGGTGGGCCTATCAATGGATCAGTCATGGGTAAATGCAGTAGTCAAAGACAATGTAGACTAATTGTTGTTTTGTATATTATATCAGTGATGCACATCATCTGGTCATCTCTCTGCCAATGAAAAAAGTGCACAGAGTGGCTTTTTGATAAATGAGGTCAGGAAGCTTTCCACCAAGCTTGATATTGACTTGCTGCACATTCTCAAGTACTTCTGTATAGCACAAAAGCTCCATCACAGTAACTTGAAGTACAGAAGTACAAAATTGTCTTATCCATGCTAATATAGAAGCAGGATTTACATGGAAATACACTCAGTGTGATGCTGCATTCATATTAAACTGAGTACCAAGTACCCATACAGTGCAACACCAATCCAGCAGCACTTGTATATTACCCTTTGTGAGATACACAACATCTTTCTGTCATAGTTTTCTACCATTGGCTGCATATATACTATTATTTTCCTTTTATTGTTATGTATTCTTCTAGTAACCCTTAGGCACTAACACCCTTGAGTGGCTATTGTGGGCACTTATATCTCAGGGCTTGTCTAAGGCACTTATTCTCATTATTTAATCACTAGTAATATCTTCCCATGTTAAGACTTTTTTAGAACTCTTAGAAGGTTATAAAACATCCTAGAACATTGGAGTAATTATCACAAATCTAAGACTTACCTTTTTTAGTATGTCACAGTTTTTTCATATGTATACATTTAATCTTGAGTTTATACCTTTTATCTTATCTTGTTCACTTTTAGTAACACTCCTTTTAGATCAGTTTTCTGAAGTTATTTCATCCATATATCACATGCTGATCTCACTTTTGATCCTAATCAATCTAGATTGATTCTGTAATCCAAATGGAATAAGCCATTGATTCACCACATGTACATCAGCCTCAACTGACATCTGGATCAAAGTAATATGTGATTATATACTTGACATGCACTTGGCAGTAGTGGCTAGGTACTATACAGTATTACAAATAAGGTTCTATCAGAATATATTTAAGTGGAACTATTTTAAGCATTGCTTCTCAGATTGAATAACATCTCTTACTACTCTTTAGTCACTTCTGAGACTTTCCCACTTCAACTCCTCTATCTTAAACAAGTATAAATAAGGGTAAGTCTTAGATTTGTGATAAATATGTGATACAAGCAATAAAATGAGATGAAAAAGGAAAACAATAGGACCAGTTAAGCAGTCCATAACACAATTCAGCAAAATCCATCATACTCTCTATATTGAGTTCAAAGAGTTGTTATCCAAAAAAGCTTTTAAAGATGCTGTGTATCTCACAAAGGATAATATACAAGTATTGCTGAATTAGTGTTGCATTGTATGGGTATGTGGTATTCAGTTTAGTATGAATGCAGCATCACACTTCAACATTAGCAGGAATAAGACACTTTCTGTATGTCTATACTTCAAGTTTCTGTGATAGGGCTTTTGTGCTATTCAGAAGTACTTGAGAATGTGCAGCAAGTTGATATTGAGCTCAGTGGAAAGCTTCCTGACTTCATTGATCAAAAAGCCACTCTGTGCACTTTTTTCATTGGTAGAGAGGTGATCAGATAATGTGCATCTGTTACAATGACTCAAGGTTGTCATTTAGCTTTGTCAGGGCTCATAAGAGCCCCTGACATAAATGCCCGACATTCAGACACTCACCAAGTGTCTACACATCATCAATAGGTGCTGACCAAGCATCTATATCTACATTCAAATGCCTACCAAGCATCTTCATCATTTCATTCCTCTTTTCTCCTTCTTTTCTGTTACACCCTCTTTACTATATCTTCGATACATAATATGTATTACCCCATCTCCCTCTTACACACCACCATTACCTACATACATCTGCTCATCTGTACCCTACACCCTCATCTACGATACCCATTCCCACTCTGCCCATCTCCATTCTCCACATATGGTATATGTTATGGTGACATTACCTTAACGCGTTGCTAGACAATGACAGAGGTACCTTGGTACCTCCGTTGAGAGTGAGTAAGATGATGAGAGCAGTTGAGGACAACAATATTGTTGAGTCATGGTTCCATCAAAGGTGTTAATGAGGCAAGTCAAGATGATATTCACACAGCGAAGTACAAGTGGATATAAGAGAAGAAACAGGAGGTCAAGCTAAGGTTCTATGCTAAAGAAAAGAGGTATTTATACTGTTTGTGGTATTAGGTTCTTGGCTAGGAAAGGAAATGTGATGTTCGAGTCATATGTACGCGTAATCTATGAATGTGTAAGCTAAGAACGCATAAGCTATACTACTGGATGGAGGAAAGCTATTGTAGTTACCAAAAATAGGTTGTAACTACTTGAAGACGAAAGATGAGTCCAATAGTCCGTGTCGCAAAGCGACATGAACGCACTCCTTTACTTTACTTATGTACGCACGTGACTCCCCTTATTTACTCTTATATTTCACTTGGTCCGTGCATCGTATCATACTTGTATTTATACGTACCCATGTTTGAAGATGTTCCCCATCTTCAAACATTTTGTTTGGTTATAAAGAGCTAGAGAGCCGAGTCTCTCCTTTGCCTCTTACATAATGTTTGAAGATAATATTCGCTGCAACTCGCGGAAGGCCTGAGTGCCCTTTTCCAAGAGTTCGCTCTACCCTCACTGCTCACCCACCGATTCCCTTATCGATAAAAGGCTGCCAGCTAGGGACGCTATCCACTCATTCAAAACCCTCCTCACCACCAACCCGCCCTCCCCCTTATCGCCCGACATCAACATGCAACGCGCCTTCCTTCCTGCTGTCACCACCAAGAACCAGCAGTCAGCCATTGCATGCAACCCCAACCCCACAACGCTCACCAAGCGTTCACCCGCCATCCCGCATACAGCCGCTCACCAGCCGCCCAGGTGCCAGGATGCACCCCCCACCCTTATCCTCACGTCCAGCCGCCCACCAGCCGCCTCCGCCGTCAGGATACACCCTTCCGCCACCCCCCAATGTCCTGCGATCCAACAGGAGCTCACCCGCTCCTGCTCCCGACACCTTAGACGCCCACCCGCGTCTCCCCCTTACCTTAAGCGCTCACCAAGCACGATTTGACACCTAATCAACCTTCAGGCGCTCACCAAGCGTCTGCTTACCTTAGGCGCTCACCCTGCGCCATTCGAATCTAATCCACCACCCCCCCCCCTCCCCAGGCGCTCACCCGCGTCTTACTACCTTACCACTCGATACATAATCCACTATGCCATATGACCCCCCCCTTTATACTCTTTCTATCCCCATGTCCCTAGCTACCGTCCACTCCACCCCCATACCCCCCATCTCGTAGGTGTGGTCCGAGGACGGACCACGCTAACAATCGGGATGATGTCGCAAAGCGACATGAACGCACTCCTTTACTTTACTTATGTACGCACGTGACTCCCCTTATTTACTCTTATATTTCACTTGGTCCGTGCATCGTATCATACTTGTATTTATACGTACCCATGTTTGAAGATGTTCCCCATCTTCAAACATTTTGTTTGGTTATAAAGAGCTAGAGAGCCGAGTCTCTCCTTTGCCTCTTACAGTCCGAAAGCAAACACAAGCTGAATGACGATTTTACTTATCATCGTAACAGTATACCCTTTGTTCTTTATTACATCCGATGACTCAATCTTGTTTTAGATGAACATGTGTCAAGTCAGAAGATCAGTTATGACTTCATATGACTCCATCCATTCCCACATTGACTGTGCATGATGTGGGCTTACATGTACATGCCAACTCAGCTTATGCATCCTCTGATCTGTGTGCTACACTCTTTGCTCAGGACTTCCACTTTGCTACCTTCATTCTTACCCCCCCACTTCTCTCCACCCAAGAGATTATATCTCTTTATTTATCTTTATTTATCTTCAAGTAGTATATATACCATACCACTCTCACCACCTATTCCCCAGCTTTAAAGATTCTTCACTTGGAAATAGGTAAGTGACTACAAGCTAGCCTCTTCACTTACACCTTTACTTACTATTCTTCGCTTGGGAATAGAATCTGAGTATTCACTTTTTCCTTCAACAAGCTTGTGTGCTTTTAGACTTTTATTTTATATCAGACTTATTCTTTTTTCAGTAGTTACACAAACATCTTTGGTAACTACAATAGCTTTTCCTCATATAGCAAGTGTATGCATGTCTAGCTTATGCATCCATAGCTTACACATACATATGACTTGATCTTGTTACTTTTCTTTTGATGAACCTAATTCCATAAGATATATAAATACCTCTCTTCATTAGCTTTGTATTCTATTGCTTATTCAATGTAACTCTCAACTCACCTCATTAATGCCTTTGACAAATCCTTCAACTCAATACACAGTATTGGCTGATTTGTTTTCATCATCTTACTCATCCTCTAGAAGTGTTGAATCACTTCTTGGCCTAACATGTTAAGTGTTACAAACTGCATAACTGGTCTTATCATTTTCTTTTTGCTCTCATCTCATCTCTTACATCATGTACTTAGCTATGGACTTCAATTTCTCTTCACCCTGTGGACAGTAATTTCCTTTCAGGTACTACATACATGTACATATGTGTTTTCTTACTATCTTTGATAGTACCTATATGTTTTCTCTACTACATACTTACCTTGTTTAGTTGCCTGCCACATACCCTCCTCCACCCACTAGATAGTATATAAGCCATAGCTCAAGCTTGATTCAACTCAAGCTTAACCTCTTGTATAGCTAGCAGTCTAATATATAGACTTGCTTTGCTCAGCCTCTTGCTTGCTCACTCTCATCTCTCTCTCCTGATCTCTTGCATCCTTGGACCGCCTAGTCTAGTGTTGGCTAAAATCTAATAGAGAGGCTCAGTCATAACATTAAGGTAGAGCCATTGTAACAGCATCACTGGTATAATACACAATAGCAATTAGTCTACATTGTCTTTGACTACTGCATTTACCCATGACTGATTTA
>KB722776.1:132811-165841 GCA_000349905.1 Volvariella volvacea V23
TAAATCAGTCATGGGTAAATGCAGTAGTCAAAGACAATGTAGACTAATTGCTGTTTTGTATATTATACCAGCAATGTACATCATCTGATCACCTCTCTGCCAATGACAGCAGTGCACCGAGTGGCTTTCCCTGGTACAAGGTGTGATTTGTAACAGATGCACGCATGCCATTAGCATACAATTCAATTGTATGAGCCCAACGTTGTCGCCTGGAAGCGAGAATGTATGTCCTATCTCAATATAGCGAGGGACGGATGCCATTGGGTCATCAATGAATTTTCGACGACAATAGTTTGGTTGTGGTTATTATTATCAAGGTATAAAGTACGTATATGCGGGATGCAGAAGTTCCAGTGAACAGGCAAGGTGGATCGGCAAATGTAAGATAAAGAGGGAAAGAGTGAAATCGTATACTAGTGCTGAAAAATGAACGGAGGGATACATGGGGCTGTATATTGTATACGTATATGTGGGTGTGCTACTGGTATCAGGTGTCCATGAAGTAATAACAAGTGCAAGTGTGGTCGTAAGGGAGAAGGGCGATGCAGGACCAGGAGCCAGCTGTGTCCAGTGCGTGAGATCCGGTTTGAAGGTGTCGTAACGTGGGCGATGAATTAAGGCTACAGCTAGAGACTAAATTTGTAGGGTTGGTAACGCATGACAAGGTCCTCGCAGTTGTGATGGCGAGCTAGAGGGAAGAATACGGTTAGCCTCGGGGGACTCGACGACGTGTGATCATCGACTCTTGAGCTCTCTCAGACGCTTGCAGACGTCCTCGATGTCCCGCAAATTCCACTCGCCACTCCACTCCCTCTCCTTCCTCTTCCCCCACTCGGCAGACTCGAGCACCTCTGGCCGCAGATGGTGTCCGTAGACCTGATGCAGGGACGACTGTGCATCCGGATGGGGAATGGTGGAATGCGAGGATGTCGTGATGTGGACTTGGACGGGCGGCCGGGTTCGGCTAGATTGCTTGATTGCCATCGCATCCCCGGTGTGTAGGGGCTTCGTGGGCAGGGGAGGGGTGGGATAGGGATACTCGGTGGTGGTGCAGGATACGCTCATGCTCCGGCCTCGCCTTGGTCCCGGGTGGGCGACGCGACCAGTCGTGGTGGCAACGGCGTGGGACTGGGAGTGTTTGTGGGTGGGAGTTGTGGGCGTGCGAGGGGGTGCGGGTGTGCCAAACACGAGTTCTGGGGGGATGTTTTCGCCGAATGTTCTTTGGAGCTTGGCGAGTTTCCTGCGTTTGGCTTCGAGATCGAGGTCGAGGCCCGAGGGATGCGGTTTCTGCTTGAGGCTGATGGAGCGGCGGGAGGGTGGCTTCGAGGGTGGCGGTGAGAGAGGTGGTGGAGATGCGGGGGACAAGGGCGAGTCTGGTAGAGAGTGGTGGCGGTGGTGGGTGGCATTGCGAGGCTCGAGGCGGAGATAGAGGGGTTGTGGTTTGCTAGACTTTGAGGATTCAAACGAGCGATCACTGTCGAGTGACGAAGAGCGAGATCCAGTATTAGGGAGAGATACAAAGACCCAGTCCGAGGGGTCGGCATGAGTAGTCTTGGAGGAAGGAACGCGGGGAGTAGTCGTGTCCTGGAGCGCAACCGTCGTGCCCAGAATGTCGCCGAGCTTTCTGGTGGAGCGGATGAGGCGCGCCCGCTGTTTCTCGTGGAGATGGTTGAAGGTGGGCGGGAGATCCATGGCTGAGGATTTCCGGGCAACGAGCAGTCTTTATACTTGCCACCAGACAATAGCATCCACGATTACCAAAAGAGGAACAAATGTGTGTGTTTGTGCTTGTTTATATGCAAGGGCAAGGCGGGTCTGATTGTTTCGAATGTCTGCAATGCGGAGGTTGGAACTCCACTCCTCTGCGCTCAGCGACGACGAGTATGCGCTCTACACCACCGCCATCAACGACATCACCCTCGCAGACACCCCCCACCCCGGCCACAACGAGTACGGCGGCCTCAGAATCAGCGTCAGAGAAGTCCGGGCCTGGCTGCGCGGAAGATATTCGCATGTGCCTTCAGCTACCATCGATACCGTCCGTCGTCTTCTTCGCCTCCCGCTTTTCTTGTTCTTTATCAACCGTATTGTTGTTTTTAATAGATCTTGCGTTACTTTTCATCCGACTTTGCTCCTGACGATGCTTTGTCTGCCGGAGAGTTCTTTGCTGCTTTGCGTCTCGTCGTTCATGCTCAATCCGGGAGGGAGATTGACAGGGCTCTTGCCTTTGTCCAAGGTGCGTGTCGCTGTTTGGATGCAGCTGTTGCGCCCTCAACGTCGCCATGGCACACCACAGCACATCCAAAGCCGAGCACAACTGCGACGACGGAACCAGCAGTGCCTGCGACGGCCAACCCGTTCACCAATTTGAATTCGCACAATCCCTTCGTAGCCGCCACAAAGGTAGGCAGGGTCACCACTACACGCTCAGAAGACGGGAATCCAAAGCTTCCGCCCCTGCCTCCTCGCAAGCCCACTGCACAACTCGCTCCACCACCTCGCCATGCAATGACGTCTGCTCCTTCCTTATTAGCTCCTCAACCGGCCTTGAAGAAATCTTCAAACCCAAATCTGACGACCTTGGTCACACCAACTGCTCCACCGCCACCACCTCCCCCGCATCTCAAACCCACGACCCATGTCACATCCACGTTGATGAAACAGAGTTTAACCGCGTCCAAGATTGCGCAGAGCTTGAAGAAGGCCGAGGAGCAGCTGGAAAAGGAGCGACATCTGCATGTCATCAAGTCTACTACCGGCGGGTGTACGTGCTATCTCTGCATCTCTACTTCTTGTAGCTTATCCCCTATAGTCACGGCTAACAAGAGCCCTCGACGTTCGCCAAGCCCTCACCGCGCCCACCATACCCAGCCATCTCCAATTCCACCACCGGTCTCGTCTGGCACATCCGCATCCAGTGGATCGGACCATAACCAGAGCCATTCTCAACCGCCTCCGCCACTGCCAAAACGACGTCCGCAGCAGCCCCCGCCAATTCCACCCCAGCGAAAGCCATCTCCACCGATATCAGCAAGCTCGTTTGAACAGGTTGCTTTGGCGACTGCTCCCTTGTCCTCGAGACATTTCCCCCCGCCGCCGCCCCCACTCCAATCCTTAGATGCAGCGCTCAGTCGCCAGAGGCTCAATTCAGGCAGCAACTCCCCCTCTCCGCGCAGAGAAACCTTTGGTCCATTGCCAACAGCACCGCCCACCCATCCTGATAGAAAACCTCCACCCCTACCGCATCCATCGCCAACGGACTATCAACGAAACTCTTTTGATTCAGTATATAACACCTCATTTGCATCTGCATCTACAACGGCTCTGCCATCAAGTCTGCACAGCACCCCACCCCTTCCCTCTCGTTCTCAATCCCTTCGTCATCCTCACGGCCACACTCACACCACTTCGCATTCGTTCTCGCATTCTAACACAAGCTCAAACTCAAGTTTAAACTCACTATCACGAACTCACGAACAGGACCAGGCGTCAGCGTCGCCTACGACACCTACGACGAGAGTATTTAGATCTAAATCGCTCAACCACCCTTCTCCTCCCCCTGTTCTCAGCGCCGGTGCTTATCCACCCCCTCCGCACCATCCTCCTCCGCCTGTGCGAAGGAAACGACCGGAGAGTATCCAGGTTTTCGGTCCTGCCGGGACGAACACGGTGCCTGGAGCTAGTCACAGCGAGGGCGCAGGAGCTGCAACGCTATCACGGCACTCCTCCCTCTCATCGCCCCACCGTCTCCCGCACCACCGCGGCTCGCAATCCTACGACTCCTCGCCGTCCAACTCCACGCCCTCGTCCAACCCGTACGCGAGCCCGCACACGTCTCCGCTCAACCTGTCCAACATCCAAAAGGCGATAGCGGGCCTGCAGCCCAAGATCGATGCCCGCCTGGACAAGGCGCGGTTCAAGGCCGAGGCGGGGCTGAGTAAGCGCGGGTTTGTGAGAGCGGGAGGGGCTGGAGAGGAGGAGAGGTTGATGGGGGATAGTAGGGATAAGCGGAGTAGTAGTGCTCGACATGGGCACGCGTATGGTGGTGGCATGGGGGTGGGAGAGCGACATAGAGATGACGTGACGACCGTGGATGATAATGACGCCGACAGCGGGTTTGGAGTTGATCTAGATGGGGACGGCGAGAGCGAGAGAGGGAGGAGGGATAGAGTTGGGAGTAGAGGTGAAGGGCAGGGACAAGGGGATGCGAGGCATGGATGGAACCGAAGTTGGGAGGGTGGCAGCCACTGTGATTATGAGCTGCGCGGGAGAGGTTGACGTGGCGCGTGCGCGTGTTTTGTCGTTGGGTTGGGTTCGGATCTTTTGGGGAGTGCTGGATGGGTGATTTTGGGACGGTTTAGATTACGATTCGTGATCACCCTTTGTTGTGGTTTCTTTCGACGCTCGATATTCGTGTTAAGCCTACGTCTTTCTCGTTGAAACGTTCTTTATCGCCTGTCGTCGATTCTTCACCTTTGGATCTGGCGGACTGGTAGTGATAGGTAGTGATCTCTTAATGTACTATAGCACAAAGCTGGCGACGTTGAATCCCAGATAACTGAATATTTGACGGCCTTGGGTCTGCACGTGGGACATCGCAGTTGACCGCCCCCGAATTGCACGGGTCGTGCAACTTGGAAAATCGCCTCGGGATGATTGTCAGACCATCAGCGCTCCGCCGACGACTTTTCTTTTCCCCCTCCACCTTGAGCGCGCTTGCTACCCGTTGAACGCAAAACTCGGGGATATAGACAAATGGCGCTGGAGGAACCAAGCTGGCCGGTCGTGCTCGTCACCGGCGCAAACAGGTCTGTTTTTCTCCATGGCGCCACTGTACCCGGGTCACCACCATCCTCACTCATTTCTTGTTTGTCTACCCCCACCTCCATGACACGCACCACGTCGCCAGTGGTGTAGGACTTGGAATATGCAAACGCCTGCTCGTCCAGATAGGCTCGCGGCAGCCTCTAGATGCCTTGCCTCAACCTTTTGTTACTCGACTGCCTCCACGAGACTCAAACCCAATACACGGCGCGAATTCAGATCTCAGTATACCCTGTTTCGATGGGTTAACACTCATCATGGCGTGTAGAAATGAACAGAGAGCAGAGAAAGCTCGAGCAGAGTTGCATTCGTTTTTGGATGAGCACGTCAGGAAGTTGAGGCGGATGAAGACGGAAGGCAAGGAGAAAGGGAGAGAGCGCTCAGGGAACGGGGCTATGGACGTGGAGCACGCAGAGCTGGTGAAGAAGAATTTGAAGATCGAGATTGAACAAGTCGATCTGGCCAACCTGACGACGGTGTTTAGATGCGTGGAGAGGATGCATAAAAAGTATGTTCTTCTGCTCTGACATTGACAGACCAACAAATCTTGCTCGCAGATACCCGTATATCTCACATCTAGTTCTCAACGCCGGCGGTGGTAGTTTTGATGGCATAAATTGGTTGCTGTGCGCAAAACAGATGTTGACGGAATACAAGACTGCGCTTACAATGCCAAACTACCTTCGACAGAATGAGGGCGAGTTGAGCTTTGACGGGTTGGGCTGGGTGTTCCAGACGAACGTGTTTGGACATTTCGTTCTGGTGCGTATGCATCTACTTCGCCTCCTTTCCTCGATTCCCCGAGAAATTTGGTGGCGCCAGTCTGATAGATGCTCTCTACTCGTACAGGTGAGAATGCTCGAACCTCAGCTTCTGGCCTCTGCCCACCAAGCAAACTCGACGCTGGGCCCTCGAGTCATTTGGCTATCCTCCATGGAAGCTCTTCCAGACTTTTTCGACATCAACGATTGGCAACTACGCAGAACTGCACGGTCGTACGAAACAGTCAAATACGAAGTCGACTTGATCGCTACGTATCTGGATCAACAGGCTCTGTTGAGAGCGGCCAGGGCTCGGGAGCGGGCAGGATCGGGACAGCCGGGAGCAAGAGCTGAGCCCGTGATCAGACACTTCATTGCTCAACCTGGCGTTTGCTCGACTGGTGTTGCTGTCGATCTTGCCGGTCCGTTGTTGGCTATGCTGAAGGATATCCTACTTTATATCGTAAGCACCCATCTTTCTCCTCCTGGGCATGTCGCTTACTTTCCGCATATGTCTCTCCGTTCTCGTCGCTCTTCTGTAAAATTCTATATGGTATTAGGCCAGGTGGTTTGGTTCACCGCATCACCCTATAGACCCTTACAAAGGAGCGCTTTCGACAACGCATCTTATCCTTGTCCCGCTCTCTTTCGTCACCTTTTTTGTCGCTTCATCCACTTCAAAACCTAATAGCCACCCCAACAGTAGCACTACTGGACTCACGACCAGTGGCCACTACCTCCGTTCTCCCTGCCGCTTTGGAACGGAGACAGACTTCTGGGGGACGGAACACGTTGGACTAACACCCGTACGGGAGTGGGAGCTGGAAAAGCGGCAGAGAGATGCAGAGGCTTTGGTTGAGAAGTGCGATGAATTGCTGATCGAGATTATTAATAGGGAGAGTGAGCCTATTGAGATTGAAACGGCTTCAGGTCGCATGTAGTATAATCTGGACATGGCATGAATGAGAATAATAATGCCCATTTTAAACTCAAAGGAGTCTGAGCGGCGTGCAGGGTCCTGGCACATGACACGAGCATTTGAGTACCCGACCACAGCCCCCTCTCTACTTCAACCACCACACAACGCAATGGCCTTGTTACACGGATTCGATGTCCCTCAAGAATTGATCGATACCATCATTTCCCATCTCTCAGAAGACAGAGAAGCTCTGAAAGCCTGCTCTCTTATTTGTAGCGCCTTCGCCGAGCCCTCCCAACGCGGCCTTTTCGCCCGTCTCACCTTCAAGCTCCTTGGCAAAACAAAGCAGGATACGGAAGGCGCGGTATCAGACGCGCACCTCCGTAGAATTGAAGCGCTTTCGACATCTCCTACCGTCTTGCGATGTGTTGATGTTTTGCACCTGAGCATCCATCGGCGGTGTGCATTCGACCTCCAGATTCTGATCAGATTCTTCGATGGGCTCACTCACTTAAGAGAGCTCACTTTCAGCTACAACAGTACACCCGACGACGAGCTCATTCGTCATATTTGTAGGCCAACAATCACACATCTCAACATCGAAGACTGCCGACAGTTCCCGTCATACCATCTCCGACAGTGTCAGTCTCTTGAAACACTAACCCTCTCGCACACCAAATTGTCAACATTTATACCGGAAACTCAAGATCTCGCATTACCACGGCCACACCTGAAGGAGCTATCGCTTATATTTAGCCCTCAAAACGCCGAATTCATCTCTTGGATCAAGGACGCAAAGTGCCCAATCTACCTTCACAACTTGAAGAAGCTAATGGTCAAGACATTCAGCATTCTTAGCTTTCAACCAGTTGTGTCGCTTCTCCACATCCTATCTTCGTCCCTGGAATCACTGGATATTGTACCATCCTTTGAATGTGAGTCCTCCATCCCCTTCCCCAGACTGGCCCTTCCCCCGGCTCGGGTCTCAGGTTCTAGACTTGCACGAGCTCATCATGACGCTGTGTACCCTGTTTCGGATCTAGGCGTATCTAGTATATCCCATTCTGAGGTCCTCACTTTGCACCACGTCCTTGAGGAGTGGGACAAGCCCGCTGTATTACCGCATTTCGACGGTCTATCCCGATTGACCCATCTCAAATTGCGCATAGCGGAGTCCAGCGATTTCACAGCCTTCCCCTGGGTCGTTCGACAACTGAATGTGCTACCACCAACTAACGTCGTTCAAGAACTCTGGGTTAAGCTAACCATGCCATTCCCTTATGAGGTCACAAGCGGTGGTGTCGCTTCGAGATGGAAGATGCTGGATGACATTCTCTCCGTACAGCGGGCATTGAAGAGATTGCGCACAGTCAAGATAGAGCTTCATCACAAGCTCGAATGGCCAGAAAGCGATTTGGAGGTGTTGATTCGGCAGGTTGGAGTATGGATGGCTGGTGCGAAGGAGCAAAAGTTGCTTGATATTCTCATTTCAAAGTGCACATGTGCGTAATGTGGTTGCGTGTTCTTCCCGCTCGATGATAAATCTACTTTCATTTACCTTTAGGCTTTCTGTGATGTATCTCGAGCCGGCCGGTAGTTGGCTCAAAGTCGGACTGATGGTGATGGAAATCGGATACCACTTTGCATTTGGCTTTTTTACGTTTTACGATCGGAATGGAATAGACGCCATTGTAGGTTGTATCATACCACGACCGTTTCGAGGGCCTGTTTCTGATTGACGACGAAGAAAGGTGAAGTACGTGTACAACCATTTGTAATTCATTTGAAAAAAGTTACATCCATATCGAGAGCGAATGTTACAACATCGTACAACAGACTCATACACGACCTAAAGCACGCTTATGTCGTTGTCCTGCAGAAGAATGGACATCCGATCGATAGCTAACGGCGATGAGATATGCAATTTCAACGATAACGTAGGGATGAAAATAGACGGAGCAAACGGTGGGCCTTTAAGCTCAGAAAAGTCTATGCCCGGGAAGGAAGAAATGAGCTCCTTGCAGGACGGATTGGTCGTGATGATCTCCATCATCGATTGCGATTCTGGGCACCCATCGTCGGATGGGAAATCAAGGATTTCAGCCTCGGAAATGACGGAGTTGACGTGGGAGAGGAAGGCCTTTGTGAGTGTTCCTGTGATGTTCAGTTGTTCGATCTTGGAAGGGGCATATGAGAGAAGGTGTGGCATGATGCTTGCGCATAGGCTATCCTCGCTTCCTCGCAGGTCCAGATTCATCAAGTGCGACATTGGGAGCTTCTGGATGAAGGATAGGAAGGCAGCAGATGTGCGGGGGTTGGAAGGGACGCCTCCTCTAAACGATAGCTTCAACCAATCCTTTCCAGCGGAGAGGGAAAAGCGCCCAAACTTGCTTTGGTCGAGTTGATGTAGAATAAGCATGTTGTACAGTTTGGGAGGAGAATCCATCGCTGACGACGATAAGGGTTGACTGAAATGCTCCGCCAGGTTGAGGAACAACTGCGCGAACTTTTTCGGGTCCTGCCTTTCTAGGTGTCCTACAATTCGGCCATCATGAGAAATGCTGATACTAGCCGAGGATGGAAATCTGAGCGATGCGAGGATTCCTCCAAGGAAGACGAGATTGTTATCCACTAGGGCAAGTTCCCGTAGCTGGGGAAGCGCAACCTTTGGACGAGGCCACGACCCAGCCGTCAGTACGTCGATGAGGTGAAGTTTCTGAAGGCGGGGTAAAGTTGCGAGGGTGTCGCATAACTGCTGTGTGGTCACTGGATCATTGGTTCGAGTGATGACCAGCGACGTCATTTGAGGATTAAACAGACTCGGCGTCCACGTGAATGAACACTCGTTTAGTTCAATTGCTAGGGTGGCGAACTCAACTTCTGCGGGGAAACGAGGAGGGGCTGTATCAGGACTGCGGTCACGGGTGTACCGTAGCGAAATGTGGCGGAGGGAGGTTAACTGCGAAAAATATGACGTCCACTCGATCGGTAATGACGTGCTGAGGAAAATCGACCTAGTACGAGGTAGCTGGTCGCGGAATAAATCGATTAGATGACCGCGAGAGCCCACTTCATCTATCCAGATATCCAGAGGAAGGGTCTTTGACCGACGAAAGAACTCGTGAACCAACCCATCCGGCGCAGGCATGTATATACTCGTCCAAAGAGAGGGCTCCGCTAAGGCCATCTGTCTGAGATGTGACGCCACATGGGTTACTTTAATCCATTGATAGGGCGTTGACCCCTTTGAGTCGTCCTGTGCTGAAGCCATATGGAAAGATATGATACGGCAGATCATTTCCGTCGGGAGCTGCGCAATAAGAGGAGTAAGCATGTTGCGACGCCGACGAAGTGTGATTATGTCGTTGGTGAGTTCAGCTTCAATCCCTTCTCCCTGGGAACAGGCCCCCGATTCAGCGGCAGTGATTAGCTCATCGATTCGAGCTTGCTCGAGCACCCAGGGAGACGCTGAGGATGCCATCGTGTGCTGCTTAGTGCAGGCAGTGTGGGGAGGGTATAGCTTGATGCGAAGTCGTCATTTAAGGCGCAGGACGACACAGCGTTCGGGTGCTGCCTTGGAAGCAGCAACATTCCCCACGTCGAGTCCACGTGTTGTGCCTGATACGCCCGCCCAACATATCCCTGACTCGGCATCTTGATCAGATAATACTAACAGCGGCTTTTCATTCAATATCTCCGCTTGCTCTCGGTCGAGGCGTGAGCCGTTGAAGGCTACGTTGAAAGGTTGTTCTACTCGGTCCTGATTGACTCCTTCATCACTAAAGCGACACACGAATAGGCACCTTGGCATCCTAGAGATCCCCAATCAAGCATTCATTCCAGTGCTCGTGCCTTTGGCAACCCCGAAATCTCCTGTTACAGCCTCAGCCGCCATCACTGTCGCAACAATGGCCCTTCTGTGTAGACAATACGTGCCCCCAGAGCTTATCAACGCAATTGTTGGGCATCTGTCAGAGGACAAGCAATCCCTTCGAGCCTGCTCCCTAGTTTCTCGTTCTTTTACCGAACCCTCGCAACGCCAGCTTTTCCACTACTTCATACTTCGAATCAACGACGACGATGCAGTTGTAATAAAAGGAAACACAGAGCATTTTCAAGCAATCCTTGAGATCCTGGATGTTCAGTTTACGTATATTTGCGCACTTTGCATTACTATCGGACGATGCGCAGAGAGCACTCCTGCTCTCATTCAGGTTCTCGAACGGATTAACCACCCTGAAGCGATCTCTATAATTTGTCAAGGGACGCCTAACGAAGATCTCATACGCCATTGCTGCAAACCAACGGCTATACGCTTCACTATCTTCCTATCTAAACAGTTCCCGATCTACTATCTCCGCCAATGTCCACTCCTACAAGAACTGTGCCTGTACTCTGCAACTTTATCCAGTGAACGACCCGATGCAGCCACCTGCTATGACACAGATAATGTCACATTCGTTCCTGTTAGGCCAAAATCTCTGATTCTCCTATTTTGCCCCGCCGATGTATTCGATTTCTGCCACACTCTAGGTCCCCATTTCCCCATTTCAATGCAAGACGTGACAGAATTCTCTCTCTATGCAAATCAGATGCAGGACATGCAGCCCGTCCTTCCTCTCTTCTCGGTTTTCGCTCATTCCTTGGTGTCATTCAAAGTATCACCACCAATGCGTTGTGAGTACACTCATCCTTGACACTGAAAATGACTTAAAGCATATCCAGACTCGTTACCGGCTGGCGAAGAATCACAAATACCATTCATATTAGTTGATTTGTCCCTCCTGTCTCGGCTAGCACGACTGACGCTCTGCGTTGAGGAAGGATTCACTCATACCATCCTCCCTTGGGTCATTGCCCAACTTTCGACCACATCAAATACAAATATTATCCGGGAGATCCACCTTCAGATTGAGTTCGCTCCCAGTTTTAGTCCGACAGATTTGGATGAGATTTCCCAGAGGTGGACAAAGTTGGACGATGTCCTCGTTGAGCCAAAATTCAGTAGTCTGCAGATCGTAAATATATTGATCAAGTCCGGAAACGAAGGGCTCCGTATGATAACGAGCAGTTGGCCACAAAGCGTACTTTCAAAAACAAACGGATGCAAGACCCTCTGTATGAAATTTCGTACGTCTTATCTCGACTTGTTTTCTGATATCGGCCGCTTATTTCGTATCTTGACGTCTATTCGATTTCTACTAGTGGGGCTTTGAGAGTGCGATATTGAACACGCTAGGGAGTGCCGTCAGTGGTGTTGGTTGGAGTAGTCATTGGAGATTGCCCAGGCGTTGCCGTCTCAATCTTTATCCCAACTTCGTTGGATACCGTGTCGAACGCTGCCTTTTCACTCGGTTCACGCATACAAGCACTTAATGGAAATAACTCGTGCAAAGATATGAGTTCATACTACATTGGACATGCTCATAAAGTCATAAAAGCAAAATTAACTGGACGCGCATTAGATGGCCAGCAATGATCGCGCGGGTGTTGAAGGAAAGCAATCAGGCGCTGTGTGATGTACGAAAGCCAATCAGAGCGTGTGTTCGTGCATGAATACGACTGCCACACTTATCGAGCGATCAGTCAAAGTGAGGCCTCGGAAAGTTGTCACTGTCGCTCAGGACTGGAAAGACAGTTAGGAGAAGTAATTCAAGAGCCAAATCGTAAGAAAAACGCACAGGAGTATTTATTAGATGCGTCGACGATTAACAACTTGCTCTTCTTTGTCTTTAACATTGTTTTCTCTACCCATATCTCGACTTCTGCTTGATTTTCGTACCCAAAGTGTAAGTATATGATCCGAAGTGAATCGAACTGGTGCTGTGAGAGGATACTGTCCAGTTCCCTCCACCTTTGGGAGAGCGCCTCCACAAAGGCGAGATCGCGTGGATACGCATTGATGGCGACGAATAGATGAAATTCTTGAATTTGATTACTTGCGGATATCGTGGCGAGTTCGGCCTTGACCCAAGGAAAGTAGGTTGTGTTGTGAGTTTCCGTGATAGAAAACGAAAGGAACCTCAGTTGCCTCAAAATGGATAGATCGATCAAGGAGAGCTGGTCTTCTGCACCTTCTAGTGACGAGACTATAATGAGTTGAGTACGCGAGTTCCTTAGTCCATGAAAAAGAATTACCCACATTCACGAGGTGGCGACAGGAATAAGGATTTCAAAGAGGAAGAGAATATGGATACGAGGGGAAGAACCGCTTGGAAATGATCGGCTACTAATGCATCGATTGCTAGCGCAGTAATGTTACTAATCTTGAGGGGACACTGCGGGTTCTGAATCCAAGGAATAAACGGGCCAGCATGGAGGAAATAGGAAAGATATAACGTCCTTAAATCAACCTGAGGCAGCGTAAGATCCTCCATCTCAAGTTCGGACGTGGAAAGACTGGCATCGTGCAGTGATAATTGCTGGAGGGCTTGGCACCGGCGCAGAAAACGCGTCGGGAAACCCTTTGACATTGTGATAGAAATGTGTGTAAGCGTTGGTTTGCATATATGACGCGCAAATTCTTCGTCGAGGGTTTGACTGCACCGAATTGATATGCGCTCAAGATTAATGAGTCCATCGAAAATCTTCAGAAGAATTGGCATCCCAAGTTGATAGGAGGAGATAGTGACACGAAGGACGTGTACGTATCCCAAAGGAATGTGCGACTCGGAAAGACCTTCGAGTCTCTGGAGGTTTTCCAACTCCTCTTCCGTTATCCTATCGACATCGTCGACCTGAAGGTAGAGATGAAGTTTGTAGAAGAGGCGGCGCTGAGCTGGTTCAGTAAATGAGCGAGAAATAAGACTACAAGATTGCAGGGACTGGGTCTCATCTTGGATGTGACTGACGATGGTGTCGAGAAGCTCTGAGGGGATGTATCGCCCAGATAGCAGAGCCATGATTACCACTCTATCCTGTCGTCACGGTGGTTGGGAAAGAGCAAACTGAATCACGTGAGAACAAACGGCTGCCGAGCCGGGAGCGGCAGAAACCCAACAAATCCTTCACTGGGCTTGTGGTGGAGACTAATTTCTATAAGCCGCCTCTTAGAAATCCCACTGGCGAGTTTTGTGCGGAGACTCACCTCACATGTCCATTTTTCACCCTGAGAGTCCTTTCAACAGTTTCAGTCTAGTTTACTCACCCATAAGGCTCACCGCGCGATGTATGACACTTAGGATCAAAAATGTCTATTAGTGACCTCAGTGAGCGGGAGATTACTCGATTCAGGTTTTAGATAAATGCTCCGAGATCTTCAGAACTAATTGACACGGACCCAAGATTCTTGTCGTGAACCATGCTATCCCGTTGGGTAATCAAGCCGGGTGATGAAATATCATTGATGAAGTGCAGGATCGTGTGCATCAACAATTCGCCCAAGCTTGTATAGGAGTCATCCACCTAAGGACCACCCGCATGCGGAGAATGTATACATGACGGGATAGCTGCAGCTTTTTGCCTGAAGAATGTTCGACTGATTCATACTATATTACAAACATCAGATAACATGGCGGAGAGTATGTGGACTACGATCAACGGTTAGCGTTGCGCCTAATACGAGAATCAATACGCACAACGGCTTGTATAATTGCAGATAATGCGTGCATACTATTCGTAACGGCGAGACCTTGGAAAGTCGCCACCAATACTGGGAACTACAATAACGGTTAGAAAAGATAGCTCGACGATCAAAATACAAGGCGACGCACATGAATATTCATCACATGCGTCGACTATTAGCCGTTTCCTTTCTTTCGTCTTCAACATAGTTCTCCCAACCCACACTTCAACCTGCGCCTGATCTTCGTCACCGAAATGCAGGTGCACAACCCGGAGTGAGTTGAACCTGGACTCTGAGAGAATGTCGTCTAATTCCTTCCACCTCTGGGAGAGTGCTTCTAGAAGAGAGACAGAGCGCGCAAACCAAGGAATGGAAACGAATAAGTGGAGTTCCGTCACGCAATTATTCATAGATAGTGTTGAAAGCTGAGCTTTAACCCAAGGGAAATATGTTTCATCATCGTCCTCGATAAAGGAAAACGAAAGAAACTTCAGCCGTGTTAAAGTGGCCAGATATATCAAGTCAAAAGGCGTATCTGCGACACCCACTCTATCTGTTGTGACTGGTATGATTGAGAGAACGGACTTCACGAGGCACTAGAAACGGACTCACATGCATCAGGCGGTGACAAAGCAAGCGATTCCAAGGACTGGACCAAGTGAGGGAAAACAGGTAGGACACCTCGAAATTGGTCGACGCTGAATGCTGTGATTGCTAGTGCCGTGATGTCATTGACACGAACTGGGCAGCGGGGGTCCCGAATCCAGGACACAAGCGGCCCATAGTTAGAAAGATTAGAAATGCACAAAGAGCTTAGATGAACTGTGGGAAGCACGGATCCTCCTATTTCGAGCCCGGAAGTGGATAGGCTTGCCTCACATAAGGACAGTTGTTTGAGCGATTGGCAGTGGAGAAGGAAATGTGAGGGGAAGTCCTGATAATATGCGATAGAAAGGTGTGTAATTGTCGCTTTGCAGCAATGGCTAGCAAACTCCTCGCTAATTTCTCCACCGCGAATGGCCAAGCGTCTGAGGTTAACAACTCCATCAAGGAGTTTGATGAGTATGGGCGTGCTTGATCGACACCAGTGGGTGCTGATGCCAAGCGAGTATACGAATCTCAAGAGGTTGTCCGATGTCGAAAGAAATTGAAGCCTTTCGAACTGCCGCCTGTCCTCCTCCGTTGAATGGTCGGAATCATTGACAAACAGGTCGAGTTTACGGAACAGGCAGCGCTGGGCTGGCTCGGTCAATAGACGAGAAACAAGGCAAGTTTTCAGACATTCAATGTCGTCCCGTATATGATATACGATGGTGCTGAGGAGTTCCGAGGGGATATATCGCCCACACAGCTGGGCCATGGATCCGTTGGATGTTGTGGTAGCGGAGCAAGGGTCGGTTGCATCACGTGAAAATTTCAATGGTGCACAAGGCCTAGGGTCATCAACAATCGCACAAGTAATCATGCATCGAAGGTGATCAGCTTCAAATCCGTACAACTGAGACGGGCACCACTACTACGGAACGGTCAGTGATAAGTTATTGTGCACACAGTCTTGTGAGGCTATGCCATGTTTTGATGGAGCAAGACGAAACTAATAGTTAGTTATGGTGGTACTTCAAGTTTATTGGACGCCATCTAATTCTGGCCCTTTTTAACACCTCAAATGGTCACAAATAGGTCAAAGTACGTGCACGAGCCCCAGTGTCTACGTAGTACCATTACGACGCATTTGTGCTTGTCTTCGGGAAGTCGTCACCCAGGCCTGACCCTGCATAACGAGTATCAAATAAGGACGTCAAGTAAGGACAGGTCGCGTACAATTATTGTCGTGGGATACATCAACCAAAAGCATTTTTCTCTCAAATGATTTTGGCATCGCATCTTCTATTCCACGGATGAGGTGTTCGTCGTCAATATCCCTGGCGTGAGTATGAAATACAATGCGCACGGCGCGAAAATATTTGAAGGATTCGAAAAGGCAATCATCTAGACGCTGGTATTGCGAGAAATGGGTTGGTAGGTGCAAATCGAGCGCGTCACTGCGAAAGTGGACTAATATATGTAACGTTTCAATGTAATTAGCGGGTGATACGGTAAAAAGTTGGGTCAGGATGAAGGAGAGATAGTCCACGGCGTGGAAATCGAAGATAGAAAATGTAAGACACCGCAGGCGGGGCAAGGTTGATAAGTCCACGAAGACGAACCCGTCACGAACAACGGTATACATATCTGGTGATCCAACTGGATGATCAGAGTAAATCGTAGCTGCAATCTCGAATCAGAGGGAGGAACTTACAAAGTCCATACGGCTGTATGGCGAGAGATTCCAACGTGGAGGAAACAGCTTGGATAAATGATCTGGCCGACTCGATCTCCACGAATCTGTTTGTTCTTATAGCCAATGCTTGGATGTTGCGAGTACTGATGGGGCATTGAGGGCTTCGTATCCAATGCTCGTTATTGGGCTTGCCGAAAAAGCCAGAAAGGAGCATGCTATTCAGAGGTGCTGGTGGGAGGTACAATCGACCCGGGCGCTGCTCGGCACACTCCGGGGAAGAAAAGCTTGACCGTATACAGGTCAAGTGCTGGAGGGTGGTGCAATGGCGCAAATGGTGCCCAGGAAAATTGGGAGCATAGAGCAAGGAAAAGTGCGTAATGGGTAGTTTGCAACAATGCACAACGAGGCGTTCGTCCAATAGGGAGCAATCCTCGCAATCAAAAAGTACTCGCTTGAGGTTGACGAGGTGGTCGATTACGTCGAGAAGAGCTGGTGTACTGGGCCCGCAAAATCCAACTCCTATCAACAGATTATGCACGTAGCTGAGCTGAACAGGCAGTTCCACAAGTAACGCGCGAAATTGCTTGGTATTGGCTTGTGTTGACGCGTCATTATCATCGTCGAGCAGAAGTGCAAATTTGCGAAAGAGGTGACGCTGAGAGGCCTCGGTGAAGTGACGCGAGACTAAGCTACAAGACTTCAAAGATGTTTTGTCATCTCGAAGATGGTAGATGAAGATATTGACGAGCTCTTGGGGAACATACCGCCTGCAGAAAAACGCCATCTACGTGGTTCGTTGGTCAGAATGGTGGCCGCAGCGCAGGTGCAGCAGGCAGGCAGGCTTGACGTTTGCCACGTGGGTCGAAGCTCGATCGCGCCCAGGATCAAATGAGCAAATTAATTTCAGGTCTATCCGTGCCAAGTCGCGAGCAATTCGCTACCAGGACCCAATCGTAAACGCGTCTGTGGGTGAGTAGGCCCATTTCTGTGACCGTTTTTCTGTCGTTTTGACTCGTCTGCTTGGTGGAAGTGGTTTCTACATGGGGCCATGCGTTATGGTCCCCGTGTCGTGCCACCGTGATTTCCTGTGGCATCTGTGCGGGTCTCCACCCAACTAATCGCCACAGCCCGGCTTATGATAAAGCGCCGCTCAAATGCATCAACTGTAACGGCGCTCACCCCGCCGACTCCCACGAATGTCCCTGCTTTGTAAACAGGCACGATGTCTGGGAGCTTCGCTCAATTTTAGAAAAAGCGGCAGCCGAGAGGAAAGCTGCGATGAAGTCGTCCAAGCCCGCTGAGGAGAAAGAAAAGGCGAAGGACGACATGGAAATCGATATGGCGAAGGAAGGATTCGACATTTCGCCGGCCGATGAAGTGGATGGATGGTCCAAGGTCGGACCTGCGGGCAAGTGCAGGAAAGGTCGAGGACCGAAGAAGACCTCCGTATGAATAGACACCTCAAAGTGGTGTCTCTGAACTGCCAGAAATCAAGTCGCACCATCCGGCAGTTCCTAGAACGTACGTGCGACACGAATGTCGATCTAATCTTGATACAGGAAGCCCCCTATGGCTTCCTTAAAACAATTACCTCTTCCACGAACAAAATGGGCGATGACTACCACGGTCTCCCCACTCATCCCGCATTTAAGCTGATCGAGACTTCTGACCCCTCCTCTAGAGTAGCCGCATACGCGTCCAGAAGACTCGTGCAAGCTAAGATTACCCATCACCATAAGGCTATTAACCACCCTGATCTGATGCTTATATCGATCAAGGCCAACGGTGAGCGGTTCTATATTCTAAACATTTATAACGACAGCGAGGACACCGCGCTGTCGCATCTCCTCCTACACCCCAATCTTCCCCCGATCACCATCATCATGGGGGACTTCAATATCTCCGATGAGCGATGGGATAAATTTTGCTCATCCGCGAATCGGAGAACGAAAAAAGTCGACGACATCGCGGTACTAACCTACACAGACATCGTCGCCCCTGAAGAACCAACCCACCCACCCCGGCATGTCAACGAGCGCCCCAGCACTATTGACTTTGCAATGGTATCTATTGACCGCCTCGAAGACACCAACATCAGAGTCGCCCACGACCTACAAACCGACTCCAATCATAGGACCCTCGAACTCACGCTAGACAACATCACCACCGAAAGAACGTCTAAGAGAGTTCTGTCCAGAATCAAACCGGACGAGGACACGCCATCGCCCCGAGACCAGTTCATCGGCAGAATGCTCTCAGCCTTATCCGACTATCACCCCGATCCTTCAACCTACCTTGAAAGAGCACAAGCAGCTACAAAAACAGCGTTTCAAGAACTCTCCCACGTCCCTTCCATAACCCCCCATTCCAAACAATGGTGGGACGGAGAATGTACCCGACTACAACGCAAAGTCGAGAACGCGACAGATCCAGCAGTCAAAAAACTCAAGCGAAAAGAACACAATGCGTATGAAGCCAAGGTGCGTCGCGAATATTTCGATAACCTTCTCAAAGAACGGGTTGGTACTATACGCCCCTGGGACGTCCTTTCATGGATCCGCCCGCGCCCTCCACCTGACTATAAAGAGATCGTAGTCCCCTCCGGGGAAAAACTAACCATTGACAAGGCATGGCCGCACCTTGATGAAAAATTCCAAGCAGCAGCCTCTCGCCCCATCGACTATGGATATATCGACTCGCTACCGCAACTTGAAGAACGTGATTGCCCCCCCATTTCGACACTGGAAATCACGGAAGCTCTCTCGGACACATCGAACACCTCGGCACCGGGTGAAGACCACATCACGTGGGAAGTACTGAAGATGTTCGCAAGATCGACGGGTGTCAAGTATCTGCGCGACACGTTCAATACGATAATGGACACGGGCGTATGGCCTGAATGTCTCAAGTCAGCCAACACTGTCATTATTCCTAAACCCGGCAAAGATCTGTCGTCCGTCAACGGATATCGACCCATCGCCCTATTCTCGACTGTAGCCAAACTCTTGGAAAAGATATTATCCAACAGACTCCAATGGGAAGCGGCTAAACACAACATCCTCCATCCCAACCAGCACGGAGGAACGAAGAAACACTCAACAGACGACGCGGGCATGCTCCTAGTCCACCAAATTAAACATGGCTGGGAAAGAAAGAAGGTATCTTCTTGCTTGGCGTTTGATATCGCGTCCTTCTTCCCTTCTGTGCAACCGGATGCTCTGAACAAAGTTTTGATTAAACAGGGCTATAATCGCAAATACACCTCCCTCTTCAAATCCTACTTCAGAGGGAGGACGACGACATATAGACTAGGCGAGTATAAATCCGAGTCCTTCCCGATCCAGGTCGGGCTGGGACAAGGATCGGCAATCTCCCCTACACTCTCTGCCTTGTACATCGCACCGGGCCTAAAAACCCTTACTGACGAAGTCGGTGATGAAAAGGATTCATTACAGATCTACGTGGACGACGGTGTGTGGACGTCGATGGGGGCAACCCTGGCCGAAAACTGCACTCGTCTGAAACTCCACTACACCCGCACGAGGGACGTCCTAGGCAAACTCGGCCTCATCGTCGAGCACGCCAAGACCGAACTCAAACATTTTTACACTACCCGAGTCAAAGGGGCCCCCGAACTACTTACTTACGATACCACCCCTACGATCGACTTAGAAGAAGCCCCGTATATGGGCAACACTCCTCTTAAAGAAAAACAGATATGGCGCTATCTAGGTTTCTTTCTTGATTCTTCTCTCACATTTAAACACCATATTTCGTTCTATGCTAATAAAGCCTTCTCTACCTCCATTTCTTATAGCTTACTCAGGAACTCAGTGCGGGGTCTCACGCCGAAACACAAGAGAATGCTATATAGGGGGTGCATTATGTCACTTATGACATACGGCTTCCAGCTCTGGTACAGACCGCATGGGAAACGGGTTAAACACAAGATAGAAATCCTCAAAGTCGCCCAAAATCGGGCCCTTAGGTGGATCACAGGTGCATTCCGAACAACCCCCGTCGGCTCGCTAGAGTCCGCAGCAGGGTGCCTCCCCTTCCACATCCATCTAGAACGGTTCTATAGGAGGTACACGACAAGATGGCAGACCACTTATCCATCTCATCCGCTATCTGTCATCCTACATGACCCCAATGCCACATCCCCCACTCATGCCTCCACCGCGCGCATTAGGACCTCCGACTCCCCGGTTGAGAATATTCGACGCCATAACGAGAAACACCCTGTCAAGGAGCGCCGAAACCTATTGGTCCCCGAAAATGCCCCCAGCAAACGACTTCTCGAAACACATTCAGGCAGAATCCGCTTCGATCTCACCCACCCTCCCAAATCCGCCTCCAACGCATACCACGCTTACTCAATCGCGAGGCGGGAACAATTTGATAGCCTTATTGCAGGCCGTGTCGACAAGATCAAGTCTCCTTCCTTAGCTCACATCGACACTACCCCCATCATCATATTCTCAGATAGAAGCGAAAGAAACGACCATCAATATGCGTCGGGCTCAGCCTTTACCGCCTACGCACAAAACGTAAGAATCGTTTCGGGAAAGAAGTTCGCCGGAAGGTGCACCAACTACGAAGCAGAAATCTACGGGATGGGGCTTGGGGTACTCCACTCCCTCGCCAACATGCCCCTCGTCCGGATTTGGGGGGAAGACCCGGTGTTTGCCGAGATTAGACACCCGGACCATCTAATTATAGCAGTGGACAATGAAGCGGCGATGAAGTGCCTTCTGTCCCCTGACACTCACGCAGCTCAATCTCTCTCGATCCCGGTCATCCGGGCAGTCAAGACGTGGTTAGACGCCGACGACAGAAGAACGATCACATTTATCCACTGCCCGGCGCATAAAGGCATTGAACTTAACGAAAAAGTCGACAAGGATGCGAAAGCCGCCGCCCTCGTCCGACCCGATGCCGGCCCCCTCCCTCGATCCATTGCTTGGAAAAGAGCCGAAATTGATAGAAAAGCCCTTGAGATTTGGAGAAACCTCCCAGTCGAACACTGGGGCAAATCCAGCCACTTCCTTCGCGAGCACTCGAACTGGAAGAACCAAGGAGGCATACACATGAAGAAATTCGGCAATGACATCAGGCGCTACGCCCAGTTTGTTCGGTCGTTGTCGGCGCACGCCCCTATAGGACAATACCGCTCCAAATTTTTCCCTGACGAGCCTACACACTGTCCCACATGCTACGTCTACCAGGACCGGTACCACGTCATGTTTGAGTGCAGAGCGATCAATCGCATTCCAGCACTCACCCCCACAGAAAGCAAGATGCGATGCATCAGGCGATACGAGGACCGCAATCTTAGGTTCCGAAAACATGTCGAACTCAGCCCCCTCAAAGTTGGCAAGAGCAAGACTCCCTCCATAATGGCCAGCTACTTCGAGTGGTTGAAAGCGAATCCCATAGCATTCACGTTTGAAGGCGCACCCCCCACCCTTCCCGGGTAAGTGTTTCCCCTCCCAACAGACAATAGTAAATAGCATGTATTGTACCGGCACACGTGCTGGACCATAGCTGTACTATACAACTACGTAGTTTCCCTCTTCTCTCCTCCTAGTGCTCTTCTTGGTTCTTGCGTCCTAGTATATGTACTCACCTCACCTGCTTCGATAAGCTTTCTCTACTTAGTCTCTCACAGTTTCCCTCCTTGTATCTCCCTGATACGTATACGATACTGTAGATACTCACCTCTTTCTGTTATCTTCGGGGGGCCCGTACTCAGCTACAGCCTTAATAGATTTTAAAAAAAAAAAAAGTGGTTTCTACAACACACTGGCCACCCAGCTTCGGGACGACTGCGGCAGGTCTATCGATGACCTCATGCAAGGCCTGAAAGGTTAAAGAGCTTGTCCTTTTCGTCCCTCTGTGTCACCACGGAACCCCGCGATGTCCGTGAGTATGGTGGCTGAAATTCCTCTTTGTGAAAATGTTTTTTCCGCATTGTAGTGCTTGCCTATTCTCCAACCACTTTAAATTGAGCCTACACGCTCCCTGGATGCAAGGCGTTGTAAAAAACATAATACCGATTATCTAGAAATCACGAAGACTTCTCACCTTTGGAATACAGCGCCCTGACGGACATCAAGCAGATACCGAATATTTGTTACTGGTGATATACCACCAGATCCGATCGGATACTCCAATCCCTTTCTGGCCTTTTGTTCTCATTGTTTCAAAATTCCAATATGACATCAAGGCATACAATTGTGAGCCCGGGGGTATGGCTGGAGGCGATTCGGATGCATCTACCGAAAGGTTGGACAAGGCCTTACCAAGGTGCTGTCTTGTTGATACGCGTTCCTGCACAAATTAGCGAGAGTATTCACGAAGCATAGAATCGGAACACAACTGTCGCCTAATAGTAGCGGTCGATACTTGGCAGCGTTGGCGCATTTTTTCGAAGGTAAATATCCCGTTATTTTGCTTGAGGGGCTAAGGTCATGGACCTGTGCTCAGGCTTCTGCTCCTGGGTCCATGGTTGTGTCCTAACTAGTGATTGATCATGGAAACGTTCGGTGTTTCATCGTTGTGGTGATCAGAAGCGTTTTCCTGCAATCTGCATGCAATGAGGGATGCTAAAGATGGGTTACAATTTTGATACACGGAGGGGGGTTCCATCGTAAGACCTGTTCCGAGTCAATCTCGATTAGCGCCACGATCCCAAGGGTCGAGTAGTTCCATACCCACCGATCTTCTTAACCGAATCAATATCCTTCATGTATGACGAGAAAGTCGGTACAGAAGGTTAATGTTCAACAGGGATAGACCTGTCAGCCATTTTTCGCTGGTCGACTTGGGCCAACTCTTTGTAGTCGTTTTTGGCCGTCGGCACAAGCAAAAGACACCAGAGAAAAAAGGAATAGTTTCAGGTTCGCTATCTCGTATCGGAGAGAGGCTATTGTTTAGTTTGCTAAGAACGAGCACCAGCAAAATTTATTGGGAGTCAAAGAAAGCCGTGATAGGTCTTACATGATCGTCGTGCGGATCATGTCGTGCGACACTTTCGGGAAGGCCGAGTATTGCTCCATCAAATGAAAGCTTGAAGGAGGTCATATAGAATGACCTTCAGGAATTTTCCGAACAGGGATAGTTCATGGTCACGTCCGGAGGGAAAACATTGCAAGGGTGGATGGAGAAACGGGATATATGGGCCGTTGATTCGACTTTGCAGGGAAGGTGGTAAAACAAGGCACGCACAGCGGAGCCGGTGTTGCTCTAACTTGGGATTGTGCAGGATGTGGTTGGCTTAAGTGCGGGCGCCAGAGGACACGACAATACTAACAGAGGTTTTGGGGGTAGAGACGTAAAATAAGTTAATAGGGGGGAGATGGGAAGCAATCCTGCTACATCGTACTTTGCTTAAAGGCTGATTACGGTACCATGGTTTGTGCTTGGATAGATGGCTATGCTCACCCATCTCGAATAAATTCAAACCGTTGCTGCTCATGGGGCGATGGTGCTTACTGCGGTTTGCTTACATAAAGGGGCCCGGAAATAACCGTGGTGACGGCTCACAGGCATCGACTTCATCGCCGCCCTCAACTCCAGGCCGCTTTCAATCCGCTGTCCCGCTATACTTTCTTGTTCAATTACTTTACTTCTCCAAATTATACCCTCGCTTCGCCCAATCCTCGAAAAGTTCTCCATACACGCCTTTAATCAACTCCCTCGACTTCAAGTGATTCATCTTCTCCTGAAATTCGTTTTCAACTCGTCAAATGTCATCAGCTGGAGGGCTTTCTCGGCGTCGCGTCGCGGGGTCATCGTCGAATGGGATTGAAGATGGTAGCGGCGGCGGTTCATCCTACACGAACGGTAGCTTGGACGACGATGACTATCGACCCTCCCGTTCTACTAGTTCGAGTAGGGTGGGATCCGCTGGGGGTTCCAATGGAAACGCCGGCAGAGGGTATCATCACGCGGGGTCGGCATTTGAAGGTGGAAGCAAGATAGCATATGATCCTAGAGATTTGACGGAAGATGAGGCAGAGCGACGGAGGGCGGGTGGCAAGCTCCCAAAATTGACGTTAATGGAAGAAGTGCTGTTACTGGGATTGAAGGACAAGCAGGTATGTCGCAGTCCTCCTTCCTCTTACCCCTACTTGGCGTCGTGATTCATTCAGCTGTATGAGAAAGTTGATTGTTTTCTATAGGGATACCTCTCGTTTTGGAATGACAACATATCATACACCCTGAGGGGCTGTATTCTCATCGAACTGGCGTTAAGAAGAAGGATCGCGCTGGTTAAAGATCCAAATCGACGACGAATACCATTGTCGGAGCGTATTGTCGAAGTGTTGGACGATAGACAGACGGGAGAGACTATTCTTGACGAAACATTAAAAATGATGAAGGCTCAAGAATCGGATAGACTAAGTATCAATAGTTGGATCGATCTCCTTAGTGGTGAGCCCCTCAATGCTTTCAATCTGAGTTCCATGGCTCATTCCGCTTCAGGCGAGACGTGGAATGTAATGAAGATTGGATACCAGCTCAAACAAGTACGGGAACGACTCGCGAAGGGTCTCGTCGACAAAGGCGTTCTTCGTACGGAAAAGCGCAACTTCCTACTATTTGATATGGCTACGCACCCCGTTGCTGACATACGAACAAAGGAGGCCATCGTTAGTCGCGTTGTGTCACTGCTTACGGCTACCACATCGACAATTCCACCGTCAGCTCTCGATAAGGAGGGTATCCAATGCCGAGTACTACGCGCTGTTTGTCTAGTCTGTACCGCGTATACTGCGAGTGTACTCGATAATGCCTTTGGGAGGCTAGGTTACGAGGAACGGGAGGCAGCCTTCCAGAGATGCGACGAGATCTTGGTGGAGTTCGTGACGTGGCCATTCGGGAGCTCATCAGGAGATGGAACCGCGGTCACAGCAGCGGGGAGGCGAAGGCAGGCAGCGAATACTGTCAGGATAGGCATGGGAAGTGAGTTAACTGGGAGAGAAAGCATCTTGGGTTTGTTGACCGAGGTGAAGAAGGAGAGTACGGGCGAAGAGGATTTAGGCTTCGAGCTTGTTGCCGGCGTTCTGGAGGTTTTATCGAAATTGGATTCTTTAATATGAAGGGATGGCAGATGGTGGTGCAATTTCGTCTTTATGGTTTGCGAGCCTCTCTTATACTGTGTTCGTCGTTTCATCTCAGTTTCGTTGTGTTGTTGTCCTCGTTGTTATTCCTTTAACGTTACGTTTCGCGTATGAATTCTGCATCTGGACTATCCCCAGTTTCGGCGGCTTATCGTCCTTCGGGGTTACTTTAGGCTGGGCGGCAGGAAGTTATTTCAATTGCGTAGTTGCCCCACGGCATGCTTTTGGGGTTGAAGAAGCACCTCTTACCAACAGCAAATTTCCTACCCTGTAACCGCTCCACGTTTGCATCTGCCGATGAAGGGTGTAATAGGCCGTGCGAGGCCTTGATGGCCTATGCCTTTGTGCTGCTCATTGACCTCTTGCAAAACGTTGGACGAGGACGCCCCAAGAACCGCAGTCGGACCGAGCTTAGGAGGTGGTGACATTAAATGAGATCCAGCCCCGCCCCGCCTGAGCCGGGGCACTTGAAACCCTTTGCGATTGGCCCTGCTTGTGGATGGAGCGGAGGGACGACTTCTCCAACTCGGGCCAATTGTTTTCCCTGCGAGTGCCAAGCCTCTTTTGTAATCCATGCCTTCTAACCTCTCTTAACCCTGTCCATCAAGTCCACTTTCCATCTATTCTTGTCGGAATGGCCGTCGGTCTTCTTGTCATATGATTAGCGATGCGATTCTTCGGGAGGGTGATGGCAACGCTATTCTGACACCTCCAGCAAGCGGAATGGGCCCCCGCGCCACGTCTCGACTTGTCTGACTGGGCAAGTGCTCCGTTGCCAACCTACCTGCTTCACCCATGCCTTCCACCGAACGAGAAGTGTCGCCGGCATATTATCCATCATATCCACTCCAAGAGGGGCGGTATACTGCTCATTAATCTTGTCACATCGCCCTGTCTCTTGCTTTTGTCTGGTTTTCACAACGTTCAGCGCCCTTAGTCAATCCTGAAATAAGAGGGCAGGGAGGATAGGATCCAGGTGAGCCCGCTAACCCTTTCTTATGTTGGGTGCTTCGCTTAGCCCAGGTTTCATTCCTCTAGGCAGACCCAATTCTTACTTTGTCAAGGCGATCGCTCTATAAACGACCCTGGACGACCTCGTTCGATTTTTCTGCATCAGCTCAACTCGGATTACCGCCGGTCAGACCGATTACCACAAATACTTCTAGCCGACCTCTCCGTCGTTTTTTGCTCCGTTTTGCCTTCACTATCCCGTATTCCTCTGTTTCTCTCTCTGTTTGACGCCCGAACTTTGCCCTTCCACTTTGTTCAGCTTGCCGACGTTTGTGTTCGTTCGAGAACCTAATTCAGAGCGCCCCTAACATTTCCCGCCGTCTATCTAACTTTCAACATCATGGTTGCACACGACCCCAGCGATCCATTGACGCGGCTACTTGCACCACCCGAGGACGAAACTCCTGAACAAAAGGCAGAACGAGAAAGGAATGAAGCAGCTGCAAAGAAGAGGAGCGATAAGATCGACGAAGAGTTGAAGCTTGAACAAGCACGGCTGAAGAAGGAGGCAAATGTGGTCAGGCTGTTGCTGCTGGGTCAGAGCGAGAGTGGCAAGTCCACGACGTTGAAAAGTAGGTCCTTACCTATGCCGGCGCTATACGTGATTCCCCAAACGCGCGCCGTCCCTGCTAACCCCTGTTACGTGCCTTTGCGTGGTGCTTTTGCTGACCGTCGGCGTTTTCATTTGGGGTGTTAGACTTTCGAATGGCGTACGCCCGGGCGGCGTGGGTGCAAGAGCGCCAATCGTGGCGTTCTGTCGTTCAGTTAAATCTCCTCAAGTCCGTTCACATAATCCTCGCCAATTTGCAAGCGGAAATGACGGCGTCTGCAACCAACTCATCCGCCGGTCCTTCTGGCTCTGCCTCATCGGTTCATTCGCCTGGTACTACCACACCCGTTTCAAATGGGGTTTCTTATCACGTTTCCTCTTCCTCCTCGTCACTCAGCCAGGAGTCATTGTCTCAGAATGATTCCGGCTCAGCCCTCAAAGATAAATACCAACTCCTCAAACTTCGTCTCACCCCACTTCGGCAAATCGAACAAGATCTAAAGAAACGATTGGGCGCGGCGAGCGAAGAGGACGATGGTACGGACGACTACAGCGCGGCCCTGGTGGACGCCGCCTCGAACGGAGGCGACGATGGAGTAGAAAACGGTGCATTGGCACTTGCAGAGCTGGAGGCAGAGATAGAAGAACTGAGTCCTTCGACTCCGCCGTCTAAGAATGGCTCGCTAAGACGACCAGGACGTCGTGCCCAGCGGAGGACCAGGGGTGGCGGAGAGTTTGGTGTGCGAGGGTGGAGGGATGCCCTAGAGAGTTTGGGGTCTGCTGCCAAGGCGATTCAACAAGGGAAAGGCGGGAAGAAGGGACAGAAAGACGAGGAAGATAAGACCGTCGACGAAGCAACGGATGTTATCGCCGGATGTAGGGATGATATCAAGGCGCTGTGGACAGATCCCGTCATCAAGGCCGTACTCAACAAGCGACGAGTGAAGTTAGAAGATTCACCCGGGTTGTAAGTGCTTCATCGTTTCGCCTATCGGTTCAATGCTGATGTGCACCCCAGCTTCTTAGATGACCTCGATAGGATTGCGCGAAGAGACTACGAGCCAACGGACGACGATATCGTTCGAGCAAGGTTGCGAACGCTGGCCGTTCAAGAGTACCGAATTCAGTTCGAGCAAAATACATCGACCCAGCTCCTCAGTGGTACGTCCGCCCTCGCTTTCTTGTTTCCCAAGTCTAATCTGTATTAGCTGTGGGACTGGGAGGTACGCAGGGAGGTGAATGGATCATCTACGACGTTGGTGGCTCACGCACAATGGTATGCACAACATGTACTTGCTTGTTCACTGACTGACGGCTTCCCTTGATAGCGCCATGCGTGGGTTCCCTTCTTCGACAACGTCAACGCCATCATCTTCCGTGAGTACCCTCTACCTTTCATGTCGCGTTGATACTTATTTACTCCGTCTAGTTGCTCGTGAGTTGTTGACGCCATCAATCGCATTCCGTGACTCATCCCTTGCGCAGCCATATCCTGCTTCGACGAAACTCTTCTGGAGGATCCACGTATCAACCGCCTCGAAGATTCGTTCTCCCTATGGAAGGATATCTGCTCATCGAAATTACTCGCCAAGGCCACGCTGATACTGTTCTTGAACAAATGTGACCTGCTGCGGAGGAAGCTGAAGAGCGGGGTCATGTTCAAGGACTATCTCAGGAGCTACGGTGATCGGCCAAATGACTCGACGACCGTTTACAAGTGTGCGTGCTTCATTAACATTAACTTATCCTTCATGCTCTGATGTAACATTCTCAACGACAGATCTACGAGAGCGATTCAAGGATATTTTGAAGAAGACCTCTCCTGAAGCTCGCGTCAGCTATTACTACGGAACGTCTGTTACAGTAAGTGGATATCTTTCTCGACCTCGTGTTTTACTCATGACTGTTCTAGGATGTGAAGGCTACTGCAAACACACTCAAAACAGTACGGGACAGTATTCTAAGGGAGCACCTGAAGCATGCTGATCTTATGTAGTCTAAGTAATTTTTTTCGTGTTACTTTGCTTCGACTTTAAATGTGTTGTCATGTTTTGAGAGTACAGTTGATTTGCAATGATTTTTATACTACTGTGGAACTAATATAATATGTTCACTCATTCATACAAAATAAGGAGAAGTGACGCACCTTGGGTTCTGGTATTCATGCAAGCTGAGTGACAGAGCTAGAGGAAACTGAACGCAGGGACATAAAGACAAATGACTTACAAAGGCACCTGGGACTTAAGGAACAGTACATGTCCTGTGAAACTCCTGGCCAGTTTCGAGGCAATGGTGTTGGGAATGATGTCCAGGTCGAGACAGATGACGGGGACATTGGTGGTCTCGTTGTCAGGGGGTTCGGACGCATGGACATCATGGAGGTAATGCTGGTTTTCGGGAATGTCGCCAGAGATGATGACGGGGGCACTACTGCCAGGCGGCTCAATGGCGGTGAGGATTGGCATTGTGGTTGAGGACAAGGGGACGAAGAAGAAGCCCGGTGCATGTCGAATCGCTATCACATCAGTCTGCACATGCGGTGGCGGCATTGTTACGGACTCGTATTCCTATTCTTGAGTTCGCACCGGCGCTTTTACCATGGCCAACGAACCAGCGCCACTGCTGAACTTGTGCGCTTCGCATAACGGATGGAATGCGGGGTACGACGGGATCGCCGGTGGAAGTGCCGCTGGGAATGGTGACGTCGAGGGTTTGGCCACAAAGCCCAAGTCCTACCTATCTCTGGTAATACCCATGTCGTTTGGAATCTTCCTCGCTGCACTCGACGGAACGATTGTCGTGACTTATAAGTTCGGCAGCCTCTCACTTTTTGCAAACTTATCGCCGTGATACAGCGTATGCTGCCATTGGAAGCGAGCTGAAGCAGCTCCAAAGCACAAGCTGAATCGCAACGTCATACCTGCTGACGTCGACTGGTTTCCAGTACGCCATTGCGTTCAGCTCTTCACCTCACTGACGCGTCCTCAGGCTTTTATACGGCAAGCTTAGCGACATTTTCGGTCGCAAACAATGTCTCCTCATAGCATACACCATTTTTGTCATCGGTTCTCTCCTCTGCGGCATTGCGATGACCATGAACAAACTCATCGTCGCACGAGCCATTGCGGGCATCGGCGGAGGGGGCATGACAGCGTGAGTTGATCTGCACCTTACAGCAATCGAGCTGATTTTCGTAGTGTAGTGCCGATTATCATGTCGGATGTCGTTCCTCTTTGTGAGCGAGGGACGTGGCAAGGTATGTCTCTTACTAAGACTTGTGTTCGCTTCTTAAAGTAGCACGCATTCAGGCGTTCTCAACATCGTGTTCTCGCTTGGGGCAGCCTCTGGCACATCGCTTGGTGGTTTCCTAACTGATACCATTGGGTGGAGATGGTGCGTTGCTGTATTGTTCATTCCCATCGTTCTTTAGGGACTACCACTATCCCCGCGCAAACTAGGGTCCTACTTGCAGTTCCTTGCCTTCTCTGTTGCTAACGCCGAGAATGGGTGTAGCGCTGATACTAGAGTCCTCGTCCCCTTCCTCTCCTCTCCCACCTTCCTGCTTGTGTACCCTTCTCTTCTCGCTATCCAACCTTGTCAGCTCTTCTTCGAGGCAGGTGATGACTTGATCAACAATTAAAGTGTCTTCCTCCATCTTCTTGCCAAACTTGGTCCAGAAGGAGTTGATGATCTCGGGTGTGAGGGTCGAGCTGAGCAAGTTGAGCATAGAGGTCAACTCGAGGTGCGAAATCTGACCAACATCGTCAGAGTCGTATTGAGCGATGTATTGATGCCAGAAACGCTGGCAAAGCGCCGCATATGGCTGGTACTTGGCACTGAAACGTGGAGGGAAAAATAAGGCAATGAAGCCTATCAAGTGCAGCAAGGCGTACCAGAATGAGATGGTCAGGGTGTGATGTCCCCTTCTCCGTAACCAGCTGCAGGTGTAATCCTTCATACCTCCCTCTAATTGTCCAGCCCCTCCGTCTTCATCAAACTTGTACAACCCAGTCTCCGGATCCGGCTGCGGAGTGCTCTCGATCAGCTCTTTCACGTCAAAGTTGACGTCGCCGATGTTGTCGTTCGCGGACAACTTGTCCCAATCCAGGACGGTGAGGTTGACCTTGAAAAATGTTTCGTATCGTCGGGCATGGAAAAGGAGCTTCTTGTCCCAGATGGGGTTGAGTGAATGCCGAATGACGCGAGTCCGAAAGACCTTCTTGTCAAACGAGATGACGACGAAGGGGTCCAATCCCATCTCGTGCGTGTCCCTATGCGATAGTTTAATACCGACGAGCACAGAGCAAAGTGGACACTACTTACTGCTCACCAACTTGGGCGACGCACTAGCACCCTGTATCTCCGGCACCACAATCCCGACAATATCCTTCTCAGACCCGAATTGGTACTCGCCCTTGTTCTTCTCCCTCGGCTACTTTTTCTTCTTGCTCTTCTCTTTTTGCTTGTGTTCTACTTCCTCCTCGATCGTCAAGGTATCAGGCATAGTGTCAACCGGAGCAAGATTGAGGCTTGATGCGGGGTTGGCGGTCAACAAGCTCGGCGGGGTGACGAGCGACCTTGACGTCGTCGAAGATTCTTTGGTTGACGAACTGCTTATGTTCCAGCTCTTCCTGCTGAACTGTCTCTTCTTTCCTCCTTTCCTTTGCCCTTCTCACCATCGCCCACCAATCCGCCCAGTCCGGTCATCCCGAGTCCAAGTGGAAAGCAGAGGTAGGCTGAGAAGTCGAGTCGCTCCTCAGGGTGGTGAATTTGTGCCTTCCAAACTTCCAAAACCCGGGGTCGGACGCACTCTGTGTCGGAGTAATCGCGGATGCCAGTGAGACACTGAGCTGGGGTGTGGTCATCGGTGGGACGGTGAAACAGGGAGGCCGGTGGTGGGTTCGTGTCGATTGACATCGGGTGAGAAACGGGCTTGGGAATGAAAGCGGTTGAGGCAGGAGTGGTGGCGGCGGTAGACGACGGAGCGGTGTGGTTGAGTTCTAGATCGTCGATTTCTGTCATCCGAGTTGTCCTCTTTATCGGAGGAGCTGGAGGATAGACTGCCGTCGCCGTCGAAAAAGTGATCTGAGTGGTGAGGAGTTTGGGGGGCTACCGTGGATGGAGCTGCTATGGATGGCGAGTGAGAGTTGCAGATTCAGAACGAAGCCAATCTTGAGTTGGAGTCTACCAGTTGCAGAAACACTTTGACGGGTCGAGACAATGGGGAACGTGACAGGCTGATGGACGTCCATCGCCACATGCCATCCAAGAGGTTGTGCCCAGCACCATCACTTGCAAACCACTGGTGAGGATTACAGGATAACGAAGCCATGTGAGATGTGAGCGCGAGTTGGACAGTAAGAATTAAAGCTTACAACCAAAGCCTTTGAATCGCCAGCAAGGGCCCGGAAAGCCTGAGCCTGATGGCGATATGCTGTTCGCCGGGAGCCAATGCACTCCTCTTCTTCAGCGGTCGGCCTTGGCCAAGCTTGCAAGTCGCACCGCACAGCAGGCTGGACGACGCCCATCACGTGACAGCGCGTTGACCGCGCTCGTCAATGAACAACGGTCACATGGCGCGTGACCTGTGACAATTGATAGCACCTCAATCGATGCCACTTGACTCACAACCACGTCGTTTCCACATCGCGTGAAAGCTCTTCTACTTGATCTGTCTTTGCAACTCGAACAAATTTGATATGTCCAACCCTATCAGCCTTTTCTGCCTCATCTATGGCGAGCCGTTCGCCAAAGCCTTTTCAGTGAAGATCAACAGAGACGATACGGTTGACGACCTCAAGAAACTCATCACCAAGGAGAGATCGAACTACTTCCAGGGCATCGATTCAGTTCACCTCGAACTCTGGAAAGTCGAGATTCCAGTTACAGACGATGACGAAACACCACAAAAGCCAGAGCTCCGAGAACGCAAGCTGAGCCCTACAGATGAAATCGGCGAGGTATTTCCGAAGCAGCCTCTTAAGAAACACGT
>KB722777.1:9962-86748 GCA_000349905.1 Volvariella volvacea V23
ATCAATCAACTGTTCATTTTTTAGAACCTCTTTGCAGGTGCATGGAAATCTCTAATGTGTGATCATGGTTCCAGTCAAACTACGGAAAATTCATAGTGGTATGTGCATGTTGATTTCAAGGACGTTGCCTGTGTTGTGAACTTAGGGCTTACCTGAATCCGATACTGCTCTGTTCTGCAGATAGACAGAATAACGAATACCTAACGAATTAATGCTAGCCGCTTCAGGAACTCTGGCGGTATCTATGGCCTGGGGAGTAGCTTCAGGTATTTGGCTTGAGTGAAGGCCATTTTGTGCCACTTCTTTGAGGGTATCCTTCCAGAGTTCTGTGTGACTTCAGAGACAACACTGAGTGCTGCCCGTAATGTATCAACAGGGACCCAAGCGCACAGAGCCTATCTCGAATATCTTCCATCTACAATACGCCTTAAATTTAACCAGAATAGAGCAAATTCAATGCCGAGAAACGTGTGTCGAGGTCCATCAGATCTTAGCAACTGCCTCACTGCCTCACTGCCGTGAAGGGTGAGAGGTGTCTTCTGCTGCTGCACAGCCTCAGCGATAAGCCACGACAAGGGATTCAGCGTGGGGCGATCCGAACTGGGAGCCTCTATGGCAGAGTCAATGTATACATGGAGGATGTGTGTTGCTGTCGGCTTAACTATCGAGTCTCATCAATAGGTGCGTCTAACACGGATTTCCGATGAAGATGAACGAAGAAATGACGTATTCAGGCTCTTCAGTACCTGATATGGTTAGGCCTGGAAACCTTATGAGTAAACGCAAATGCCCATCATGTCATCCACGCCGACGGCTTCGCTGACCCTTCTGTGGCGTTCATAGTTGTTGGAGCAACGCTGTGATGTCTATCAAATAGTGTACGGCATATACTCTCTTAAAATCGCCAGGGCTCCCGCCCAACTCTTTCACGTCATCGCCATGAGTCCCTCACCTGAATTCCTAGGACTGCCCCATGCGTTTCCTATCCCTCCGGATGACCCACCACCAAGTTATACAGGAGGACCAGGATCATCGACTCCTCATACTACTACCAATGAACTACCAACGCCTCCCGGTTATTCACTTCCACTACGCACCCATCCTATAGAATACCAGATAGGATCTCGAAAATTACAAACGCCATTGGTAAATGTCGAGCAGCTAAAAGCTCACTTGAGCCTGCTTGGTGCCTTCGCAGAGTTGAGAAGAAAAGTAGAGATAGAATATATGGACTTGCCTGAATGGAATTACAGTATGCCGAATGACCCAAAGAGAAGGTGGGGCTGGTTCATTGGCATTGCTGTAGAGAGGTGAGTGATGGTCTCAAAGACAGCCCCTACTTATTCAAGGATAACGTTCATGGATATTGGTAGGTTCGAGCGGTGGTGTATGACATTTCCATCAACCTCTGATGAGTCGCCTATCTATGTCGGTAGAGATGACTTGCCACCTCTGGATGTCATGATGGTATGCTATGGTTTTTGTGTGAACTTTTGAATCTACAACAAAATTATTAGGTTTGGCATGCATACCTCTTGAATCCACGGTGCGTCATTAGACAACCTAGTATTCCTGGTTAATGTCCCCTTCGATAGTTGGTATGCCGAGGATTGTGAACGGAATTTACGCCTGCGAGAACTAAGATCTGGTTTCGGACCTCAATTAATATCTATTTTGGTTAGTCAACGCCATACTACTGGCTAGCTCACGTCTGACAATCTCCGGGACATAACCTATTCTAGCTGGAAAACGGCCGAGAAGTATTTCAAGAGCCTCCTAACTATGATAGACTTAGAAATTGGACTTCTCGTACAGGATTAGCCTGGGAGGCCTTGAGTTGTGGGGAACAGCTTTTGAAGAAGCATATCCTTTGCCCTCAATGTCGCCGGCAGGTAACTGTTGGTATATAAATGTCCTCGATGGATTGAGAATCCTCACTCATTCAGACTGCTGTCACCTTTACTCACAGACCTAACGAATCAAGAAGGGACGGGATATATTCAACAATTTTCAGCAGTGTGTGTATCCCAAATTTGCAACGGGTTCGGCATTACCAAGGAGACGCTCGGAGTACGGAGGTTAGCGACAGACCTTGCAAGCCAGTCATCGAGCCTAGCGTACGTTGTGCATACTCAGTAATTCAGTACACGTGCACTCAATCGCTCCCGTCCTCGCAGAGGAGCCATTTACTATGCTGATGGCGGACGCCAACAATCCAGAGGAACCAGAGTGAAGGAGCAGATATATAATGCATGGAATAGAACCCGGCCTCCCCAATTCGGAATTGTGGCCAATTACTTTGCACAAGAGGTGATGAAGTATTCCCATGGCGTTGCTTCGCAGAAGCTGGCGCTGGCTTTGTCGGAACAGAACATAAGATTGTACGTTTTTTCTTCATGCCTCTGGGTCGATTATGGAAGCCAACTAATGATCTTAGACGATTCCGAATTATGTGTGCTTATACAGACGATAAGCCATTTTCCTTGGACCTGGTAGGAGCGGTAAGTTCGGAAACGTTTCAGAAATGCAACAAGTTTGACTTGAATTGTTATTAGGTACTACGTCAATCATCTTTCATTCAAAAGATGGTGGACTTGGGTTGGGCGAACATAGGGTACTTTGATAATCCTGAGGATGCCCTAGTGCTTCAACATGCAATCGCTCGTTATCACGCGTTCGTGTCAACTTGAAGTAAGAATGATAATGCTCGCTCATTTCTGCTGCTCGATACAGGTTTTTGGATTTAATATGGTCATCGCCAGCATCTTTTTTCGTACCAACTCTTGACATTGACCTGGCATGGCACACCCACCAGCTCATGTCGTCCAAGTACGAGAGGGATTGTATGGAACATGTAGGAAGATTTGTTGACCAGTAAGCACAACACCACCTCTGCACTAGTCCAGCAACATTAAGACGATTCTTTCAACGCAGCGATGATAAGGTAGAGGAAACCGGCCTCGCTTCAGGCTTTGATAGCACCTTTCGCGCATGGCAAGATCGGTTTGGCCTCCGCTACGCTTATTGCGGGTGTCCCATGCCAGGAGAAACCATAGGACAAAAACTGTCCCGCCTAATTCAACATGATCGTGACTCCTCTGGCTCCCAAGATATCCCATCTCTACTGCTACCCGTCTCGAACCGTGACGATTCGATGTTGGCCACACACCCAAGTGACCACAACTCAGTGTTCGCCATGCATCAAAGAGCAAACGCCGAGAGTTCGAGAAGAGAACGGAAGTACAAGAACACTAGAAGGAGAGAGAGGGAAATGGAGAGACACAAGAAAGAGCAAGGGAAGAAGAAGAAAGACAAAGAGAAGGATAGTGCACTGGCAGAAGTATTGAGTGCGGCAGCTGAACTGACTAGTTCATGGGACCCCGCATTCCTGACGCCTGTACCGTATCAATCTCACCCCGCGGCGGGCTGTGCAGGCAGTTGTGGTAATGTTGTCTATGGGGGTTCTTCTGGATGTGCCGCAGTAAGTGGTTTTATGCGATGGATTTCCTCAGAGCTAACACAGTTACAACACAGGGTGCTGGAGGATGTGCTGGGAGTGCACCTGGAGGTAATTGTGGTGGTGGCGACCTTGGTGGCGGTGGTGATTATGGATCTTCTGGTGGTGGAGGTGATGGCAGTGGTGGTGATGGCGGTGGTGGTGGATGTGGTGGCGGCGGCAATTAGGCCTCGCAGTGGGTGCACGTAAATGTTGACATGAATATTGTAATCCTACACAAGCCTGCTAAATGACGAGCCCACAAGCTCTATTCACGATTAATCAAAAGCTTCCATATCTATTCCATAGAAGAAGTGCTAAAGCGAGACTGAATCAGGTTACTGGTATATAATATTAACACGGAAACGCACCTTATAGAGACTCATCACTTTGACGACCCAGGCCTCAAGGTGGAATATCTTTTTATTGCCCAGACGCATTCTTTGTTCCTGACGGCACTATGAATACAGTGGCAGTCGAGATACTTTGTCACTTACATAGAATGCTGCCCAGTGCATGATGTCAGCCTTGATGCTTTCATCTACCCTTTCTGTTACGCGTTCAGCAACCGTCTACGAACGAAGTGATTGATTCGCGGTATCTGACTTTGATGACATCGTAGCTTACCTTGAGAATGACAGTTGGTGGTATACAGTGACTGAGCAACTCATAAAACTTCGCTCTAACTTCCATCACTCTTGCTGGACTTTGTTCAGATACGATCAAGTCGGCCACCTTATGGCAATATGTTTCCCAGTCTGGTTTGGCTATTGTCAGTGGGCCACTTAGGTCGGGTCTGTTTGATGCTTTGCTGAATAATGAGGTGAAGGACTAGAGTACGAATAGCTCACGATTGCATTTTCAAAGCTTCAAAAACCAGAATTGCTTTTCTCATGTTTCCATTTGAGTCTTCGATGATTTGTTTTGCAGCGTCTGGGGGTAAATCAACCTTGGCACGTTTGGCAACGTACTGCAGTACATTTTGCATCTGCAAATTGTTCGAGCTAGTTGAGAATGAACAAAGCGAGAATGACCGACCTCCTCCGCGTTTGGGGCAGCAACCCGCACAAGCAAGCACCGGGATTTTATAGGTGCAATAAGTCGACTGGTGCTGTTGGCACATAGTATTATACGCATGTTAGACATATACTTTTCCATGGTTCGGCGAAGAGCCGCTTGGGCATCTCGGGAGAGCGAATCGGCCTCATTAATAATGACGACTGGAATAAGATTAGAAAGGCAAGACATTGGCACAGAGAAGACGAACCCTTGAAGCGCTGTTTCGCGCTTAGATCAACTTGTTGTGTCTGAGCTATCTCTTTCAGCAACTCCTGGATGACGACTCTATCATAGTTCCCTGCTTCACTGCAAGAAATAAGTCCAGTTCAATGGAAATTTTGGCGCGACCTACCTCGGAGTAATCTCAAGGTGGTAGTTGCTTTGCACGAGATTGATTTCGAGCTTTCGTTTCGACGGTGAAAGGAAGATTCGTTGATCTATTTTCAACTGAGTTGGCGGTTAGCAACCGTTCATAGACGCGCTTGAGCTTGATGCCCACCTTTTCCACTCCTGAACCGAACAGCTGTTTTAACGTACAAGTTATCCGTGTCTTCTTCCCTGCGCCCGAAGGGCCATAGAATAGCATGTGAGGGAAGTCACCAGAGGCAGCCTAAAGCGTTGATGAGCGCGGACGGCAATTTATAGTGGCTGGGCAGGCAGACCAATGACCTGAGACGTGCAGTCAATCCTTCATGGTAGTGAAGTTCGTCGAGAGAGCGAGGGCGATACTACGACAGATTACATATATGTAAGATGTAAGAGGAGGTGCCTTTCAAGGTAAATACATACCTGGTCTACCCAAAGAGACATGGCGGCAATAGCTGGGTGGAGTCAGAGGGCAAGGCGCGGTTTGCGATGAGAACGCGAGGCGTGACAGCCTCGTGACATTCATTGTGACTAGACGCGTTCGCTGTCACAATGACTGCGCGATCTCAAGCTTCTTGCTCCCGACCCTCAACTGCTTTGAGTTTCTTGTGACCTCCAAGCAGCTGCGGATTGACAGCATTGTGCTGAAGGCTACGCACATCTCCCGGCTCAAATATTTGAAAAGCCCACTAACCCGGACCTGATCTATTTACGATGGCCCACCCCTTTTTCTGGGCAAAGAAGTCCTTTCTATATGCAATTGGAAATACAGCTGCAGTCTGTTTGACGCAGGACCTTCCGCCAGAAACTCCTGTGAAGGCCTTATTGCTAGGATGTGGTGATCCCAGAAACATTTTATTCACGTTACAAGCGTCTGGGGATACGCCAGGTATGATCGATCCCTCAGGAGTTCTTTGATTTCCTGAAGGTGTTTATAGTACCTCGTTTTTACGATTTTACTTGCAATGACATTGAGCCGGGCGTGTTAGGTGACTAGTATTTTTACTTTCCCTGATCAGGCTTACTGAAATTGTCAATTAGCTCGCAACGTCATTCTCTACACTCTCCTCATTGACAATGAAGTCCCCAGTCCAACCATATGGAATATTATGTATCATATGAAACTTGACGCCAGTTCATACGACATTCTTGTCAAGCAATGCCAGAAACTAGTGGATCATGCTGCATCCCTCAGCACTTGGAAGAATTGCCCTTACGGTCGTATCTTGCGTATGACCACGAGTCATACATTATCAGAGTTGTCTCGATACTGGGGGCTCTATATCTCCAGCAAGGGCTGGTCCCAAGCAAAGAAAAAAGGTCTAGCCCAGAGGATAGGCGACACCAAACTCGGAAGAGGCGATTACAATTTGGCGGGCTTTCGGAATGCTGGCCCGTTATTCACTTTCGCCACGAAGATTGTCGGAGAACATTATCGTCAATATTGGAAAACAGGAGTAACACACCCGACCGATACGGACAACCTCCCCTACATCAACCCGACGTTTGCGTTTTCCCTATCCGGAGGGGATGGATGGCCAGCCCATTATGGGTCAGACCCTCTCCTGTCTTTCCATCTAGCAGAATCGCTCGCTTTGATGGACAAACCTGAGACCGCCAGTGTGCAAAGCCTTTCACGTGCAGCCCGACAACAGTTCGAGAGGTGGTGCAATGCATTCAAGTCATTCGTCCAGAAATCCCCAGATGCGCTTGTCATTAGGCTTGCCGTCGCTGATGCACTGGCTTTTTCTCGTGCTCTGCATTACTGTGCCACCACTGGAAATACGCAAAGCGGCATTTTTTCATCCCTGTGGTCTTCCAGAGAGCTTGTTCTGGATGCAGGAGAGTACGGACCAGAAGTTCTTCGTCGTGCACCCTTATCCTTCAATGTCATCGACACCTCTAACCTCATGGATCATCTTGGCCTTTTGAACCTCCTTGTCTGTACGGTGCCTCTCCTATCCCGGGATCCCTATTCTTCACTTCATACGGAAGCACTACTACCTTCTAGCGACGATGGCACATCTGGATTTACTGCTCGTGCGTGTGCCGATGTTGCCACGCTTTCCTTACTACTGGGCCTCGTACCCATCACATATATTACAGACTTCACCACCGTTTCCAATGTTCATGAAGTTATGACGTACCGTGCTCAAAATACAACGGGTCAGCGAGAATACAGTCAACACCACCAACGACTTGCTTGGAAAATTCCTTATGCCGGAGATGGATACGCCCTTGAAAGCATTGATTCCGTGCATCGGGCTTTAGTATTCGATCCTCGGCAACTCGCCGATCTCCTCCTCGACGTTTACATTAGGATGTTCAGGGGCGAAGATGCACTCATACAACTCCAAAAGGGGGTGTCGGAGACGTCTGCCATCGAGATATCGCTCACGCATTATGCTCGGGAGTCTTATGCGGCCTTCCTGAAGCTCGTAAAGGGTCGAGTATCCACGGATTGGTCCGCTACAATGGACCACCTATATGACTTGATTTTGAGGGATAAGAAACTATTGATGGGTATGAATAACCACCAGGAGCTCTGTTGCCAACTACATTTATATGGCGTTTACACCGTCGACGTCTTGAAGGATCCGATCGGAATACCAATACCAGGGATGAACAAAGCCGGCAGCAGACTTAAAAAATGGCGCAATGTTCCCCCACTCGTTTGCGTCGTTCTAGAGGTACCAAGAGACTCCCTTAAGCCCCTCCACAATCCTGAGGAAGTTGGAACACCCCATATACAGCTTGAAATATACGCCGGGATGAGTCACTCGGTTTATGCGTCTTTGCATGGTACTTTTGGGACGTTAATTGTTGATGGAGAAAATGAAGCGGCAACGGCAATGATTGAAGAAGACCCTGAAAGGTGGAACGGAACTACTCCCCTTATCGTTTCATGTTGGGTTCCTGCATGGACGCTCACAATTGACCCATCTGATATCGCCATCCGATTGTCACTCAAGTCGACACCGCAAAGCGTAAGGCTTATACCCAAGTTGGGCTTCGCCTTGGCAATATTTGGAGGAAATCTCGAAGACGATAGTCATATCCACATCTTTTCGGATCAACCAAATGTCACCAATCAGCTAGGAAAGTACGCTGCATTGTCTTATGAAGGATGGTTCGCGGGGGGTGGCCCTAGCGATGTTCATCCCCCAGTAGCACAGTTGGTGCAATCCGGTAATGACCCGTATAAAGTATCAACCTTGATGATAAAGGTCAACATCCAAGACGAAAAGGCGAAGAAAGAGTTAACGAATGGCGCACAGTTGTCCGTCGACCAAGTTGGCCCATGTACGCTGCGTATCAAATTCACCAACTTCACGAAAGACGTCTCGTACCCCTATCCCATTGATGGAACAAAAAACAGGTTGCGCATTTCAAGGAAGAATGCGTATATTGAGGTCAGTATACCTCAAAAATAAGTGGCGAATGCTAATTTCATGTATTCTACAGGCTATCGCCCCGCTTTCTGGACACCTTGATCCAGGAGGTTATACCCTGAACCTAACTCCAGTTTTCAACCAAGGTGGTATTGTTTCGTCTTGGAATGTTCACCACCTGGATGTCTCCCGCCTTCCGCGAATTGATCACCTCAAAAAGGCGCAATTCGATCGATGGTTCAACTCCCACGTCTCATTTATGTTTTCGGATCGTGAGCGTCTTATTCGGACTGGCACGTCAGGAAAACGTGAACTCCTCGTCGAGCTCAAGGATTCGCTATATTCGTTCTTTATTGGAGCTACGGGTTTGCAGTCTGAGAAGTGCTCGGTTATTGGGTTGACGGATCCCGATCAAGGAGGGATTTATACCGTTATCTTCGTTCAAGGGCTTTACTTGGACCTTAGCGCGCATACGATCGTCATTGACGCTTTCGTCATGCCCCTCACTCAAAAGATTCTTTCGGACATCTTCAAACCACTTCAGAAGGTCGTGGGATTAATGCAAATAAAGACTATAGGAGAGGAGGTAATAGCTTGGAAGCGACTCCTTCCAGCCGCCGTCGAACGATGCCGGACTTGGAAACACAATCCAAACAAGTGCGAGTACATAAAGGAGAAGCAGATACCCCTGACTACGGAATTCGACAAGATGCCTATCTGCAGTTGTGGAAGAGGGGTTGGGACGGAGGAGTTTAAGAAGGTAGCCAAATGGAAAGAGTTTACGCCTTATGTCACACGAGCGGCATTTAGCCCTCTCTTTGCAGTTTCTTATTTGGATCCGTTGGGTGCGGAGTTGTCTTCCATGATGTCTTCTGTGAACCTTGGAGGTCGAGCGGGAGCAGCCAGGCCCGGACCCGGGCCTGGGGCGGCAAAGGGCAAAGGGGTGGAAAAAGGAAAGGGTAAAGAGACAGAGAGGGGTAAAGAGAAAGAAGAAGATCTGAATACCTGCGCTTGGTGCGGGAAGGGACCTGGGGAGGCCCAGTTGTTGCTGTGCAGCCGGTGCCATTCGGTGAAGTATTGTTCGCAGAGTTGTCAAAAATCGGATTGGAAGTTGCATAAACCGCATTGCGGGTGATCTCCATTGGTTAGTGGGGGGTATGGTTCGGGCAGGGTACTGTGTTGGACACGAGAACGATGATAGGTTGACACTGTGAAGAGACGGGTGACCGCATGCCGAACAATTGTATATGATAAGTAACGCATTTGTGATGATGCTTTCGAAGTTGTATCGTTTGCTTTCTTGATGTATGTGTAATTGTAGTAATTGGTAATTCCTACACCGTAAGCTGCTGTCTTGATGGAAGTCGTCCTAGTTCTCGGACACCCTAAAACCCTCCAAGGTTAACGAGCATTTGTCAAGATAATGCCGCTCGGTGCTTGAACAGTTTTATCATAGACCTCGGTCGTATTCACAAGTCAACCCTCTTGTTCTAATACGTCCGGCACTGGCACTCGACAATCGTACCCCAAAATTAGTTTGGCGCACTCACCCTGAAGTCCAACTTGGACGCACAATCTACATCTGGAACGTCCGCCGTTTTGTCGACCCACGTCGTCAAAAGCGGAACGTGATCGAGTGTCGGGTGACCCTCGAGTTCCTTGTAACCCAACCCTTGCTCGGACTCGAACTCGGAATGTCCGGGTATCTGAGTGGGTACCCTGCGGTCTAAGGCCTAGGTTCTCTGCTTTGCTTCTTGGAAAGGCAGTGGAACCCTCCGAGTAATTCAGTAGTGCGGGATTTGAATTGCTGCAGTTGTTCCTGCTACAATTGGAAATTGAAAGGGCGAGGTCAAGATAATCGTGGTATGGTCGTTTGCACTAGTACTGGTGGAGACGATCTGTTCCCTTTATCTCCATTTGCTTCTTGCCGGCGCGCAGTGCTGCATTTAACGCAGTTGACCAACTTTCCTCGAGTTTAGGCTAGACGAGTTCCTGGGCAAGTGCCCGGAGTTGATTTTGTTAACGGCAACGCTCTTTGAAAACCGAACCTGATCAGGATTCAACGCACGGAATCACCGTACATACTAACAGCCTCTTTGATTTCCCTCGGGACTTGCCTACAGCTGTCGGTGATATAGCGAACTAACCTCCATCCCTTTTGGCTGTGGTTGGCATAAACCACAATTACGAATTCATACACATGCCCACCCCAGCATGTGGTACAAGCGGACAGGGGATAAGGATCTTGAGATCGGACAGGTAGTCGTTTTTTCTGATCAACACGCTGGCTGCTACTTGTCTCGTCCCACTCAGTCTTACGGCCAATATTGATGTGTTGAACCTGCCTGAAGATATCCCTGGCAATCCTTGATAATGACTGAGATAATGATATACTCTTCTTTGATCTATTGTTATTTTTAATTGGCCAGGGCATGAATATCAAGCAACGTGTTTAAGCAGTGTTCACGATATCGTAAGTAGCTACGTACCATTGAGTACGCAGGGTAGATCCACTCCGCCCACATTGAATTCTACCATGCGTTCGAACCATCACCGGCATGTCTAATGCTAACTTACAAGCACCATCAAAGCCTTTTTTTCCTTTCAAGCCTATCACCAGCTTGTCAGTGTCGATCCTGAGTGCTACTGAGACGATTGACGCCCGTTGAGCCTGTCCTCAAGCCACATTTCCAATTTTATTTTCTTGATCCATCAAAAACGCCTACCATTCACTTGATACCATAAAAGCCTCGCTTTCCAGCTTCCACGGCCAGATCCAGCAGGTCCCATCACCACCACACTGAACGTAGCCCAGTTCGGAAAACACACATCATCTTTCTCTCTCCACCGCACATACATATATCGATCTAGCACTGAGAACCAAATGGTAAACCTCAACACGGGCGGCACAGTAACTATCAACCCATCACCACTCCGACAAGAACTCAAAGCATCCGATCTCGAAGACCTCAATAGCACTAATACGTATACGACTAGTGCTCCAAACGTCCCAACCTTGATCCGTAAAGGATCTACAGCCAGCCTATTCAGTCAAAGCGCAGATAGTGCTAGCAATAACCTCGCAGATCAAGATGCACTAGAGCAGAAAGAAGACGAAAAAGATGTACTTGAAGTGACTTTCTTTCCACAACTGTACGCTCAACGACGGATGTGGATCTTGAGCACACTTCGCTCTTTAAACGTCACAAAGGTGCGCATATACTCAGCCAATCCCAAGCCCTACATTCGCCGGATAACGACGCCAAAGCTAACGTCAAAACCTCACATATAGGTCCTCGATGTAGGCTGTGGCGAAGGTCCACTCCTCGATGCTCTCTGTCAACCTGCGACCAAACTCGCACCGCCGCCACCATCCCTCCTTTCCCAATTATCTACTGGACCTGTCCCACCATCGTCCTCTTCACCACCACAAACCACTTCTGATAAAGATCCAGCGTCAGTTTCTGCGGCATACAACGACGATTCGATTCCAGATCTACACATCTCACAAGTTATGGGTCTGGACGTAGACGAGAATGCCCTACCGTTCGCTGTTAGTGCCATAGCTCCCTCTAGTAATCGATTCGAGTTAGGTCTAAGATGGGAAGAACTTGAGGCGCAAGTATGGAAGGGCGGATTGCAAACAGTGAACGAGGCCTTTGTTGGGGTAGAATGCATCATCTGTACCGAAGTGTGAGCGCAATCATGCTCGGAAAGACGTCTTGATCCCTGACAGCCTTGCAGAGTAGAGCATCTCGAACCAGAAGCCCTGCAGGCAGTTGGGCCAATACTCCTCGGGATATATCACCCACAATACTTGCTCATCACCACTCCATCATACGACTTCAACCCACGCTTCACGCCTCCGAACGTCGCAAATCGCCATGGCTATACAGATCCAACCAAGCGCACAAATCGCATCTTCAGACATGGTGACCACAAGTTTGAGTGGACCAGAGAGGAATTCAAGCAATGGTGTCAGAAAGAGGCGGAAACTTGGGGCTACTCTGTGGAGGTTGGCACACTTGGACGACCACAACAAGTGGACCCGTGGGGCAGAGACAACGAATTGGGTGGGGCGAGTTCTTGGGCGTTGTTCAGATGCGAAAGTATGAGAGGCCGGGAACAGGAAATGGAGAAGAAGGCAAGGGAAGTTTTAGCGCAAATTAAGGTGGAGGGTAAGGCGCATGAGTTGCTCGCCTCCCATCGGCACCCTAGTCACGAAGCTGCGCGGAAACCGAAGTCCCTGGAGGAGATCGGCCAGTGCGTGAAGAAAGTCATGGAGGATTGTCGAGAATCCTTCATGCTTGTCGAGTTTCTCTGGTTCACGCCAGAAGTTGCAACTGCTTGTGGCGGTTGGATTGAATTGCTCATCAAGGCAATCGAGGAGACGGACGGAATCATCTTGAAGAAGGATGAAGGCGGGGGAGATACTGGATTTAGCAGGGAGAATTGGGCTGTAGGGTTGGTTGGCGGGTTGGGGAAACCGAGGAATCTTTGGTCACAGGATGAAGACCAGGTACCCCCTGACTGGACGCCTGGGGAAGGCGACAGTGACTCTGCGGACGAGACGGAGTGGGGCGGATCCACAGGTGTAGAAGGGGACGTTTCATTGGATGGTTCAGAGGTAGAGGACGACGAAGAAGACGGGAGTGTTGCAGAAAAACGGGCGTGGAGGGCACAAAACTGGAATAAGAAACTTCTGGAGGAGGAAGGCATCGGTGAATGGGGGACTAGTGGACCCGAATGGTCCGCTAAATGGGGAGAATATGAAAGGGAAGAGCGAATATACAGCTCTGCCCCTTCAACGGCTGGCTGGGACGGGGACGCAAGTGACGACACGACTTCTTAACTTACGCATTCAATTGGGATTTGTACAGTTTTTTGCTCTCAGGGCACGGGTAACGAACACATATTGTCCTCATTATGATAATACAACTGGATGTATATTAGTACAACACAATGCAACGATTGTTCCTGGTGGCGCACCTGGTATATAACTAAGCCCGATAAACTGCAAGGAGTCTCCCGACAGAAAAGGCTGCTATCCTACTTTGCATCCAGCGGTTGTCGAACTGGGGCTGCAAGTTGGGTGTTAGTATGCAACTTCTAACTATTCAACTGCGTGACTAACCAATTAGTGGATGCAGTTGAGCAAGATAAGTGACCATCCACATCAGATAGCAACAGGCTAACGACAACATGATCATGGTTCGGAGGAGTCTGAAGGAGACCGATTCAGCAGGTTGAGAGGTTGTGGTTGCTTGGTATGTACTCACACTTGGTGGGGGCCCTTGGGGATGAATAAAGCCGCAGTAGTCATAAGAGCAGCGACGATAACAAAGATAAAGAAAATAGGGAACAAGCCCGACATGGTTCTATGAGGTGATGGTGAGGAGGTCAAGGAGAGCAACGCCGGTGAAGGCTTGGTACCGTGGGAAATGCTGACTTAATACTTGATGTGGTATAAACTAGTCTGACTGGTGACTAAAATGATTGTGATTGGAATTCTAATAAATCAAACTACAGTGGGAGTATCGGACAACAATTTGATCTATGCAAGGCCAGCAACGATACCGTCGTAAGCAGGCTTCTTTACCAGGTTCTGCAAGGTGGATGTGTGAGAGGTCTCGGGAATGATTGTGAAATTAACATACCTCATCCCATGGCAAGGCAGCACCTTGACCGTCGAATACGCTTGGTACCCAGGAGTACTGGACCAAAAATGTTAAGTACTTTATTTTAGGAGGCCAGTGAAGATCCTTACCTTGTCTGTATAGTCCCAAATCGTAACACCAATACAAGCAGAAACAGCGCGGCAGGCTGCAATAACGGTCTGATAATCTTTCTTCTGTTGCTCTAGCTTCGCCGCAGTTACTGGCAAGGTCATACGAATATCCAACTCAGTAATGGCGACATCAACTCCGAGAGCAGCGAATTGTTCGATGTTTTGCTGGATGGTGCTTGGGAGAGCGCCGACGATCAAGTGTGCTTGGATGCCGATACCGTCGATGGGTGCGCCTTTTGCTTTGAGGTCTTTGACTAGGTTGACCATGCCAGTAGACTTGGCACCAAGCCCATCGATATTGTAGTCATTCACCTGGTAGAGGCCATTTAAGATTTCGTCTGTAGAATGAACTTGAAGAAGTACGAACATAAAGCTTGGTGGTTGGGTCTGCAGCACGAGCTGCGCGTAAAGCGATTTCAATGTAGGAAGGGCCAATCGTGTTGTAGAAAACGCTTGTGCGGAATGTTCCATCCTCATTGAATGGTTCTATTTCAGTCGTTGAGCTATCTTTCTCACACTGAAAATCAACACATACCGTTGACAACATCCCAGGCATCTGAAATATAGTTCTTCAGCATGAGACCAAAACCTGCTTGAATAAAAGTACGTACATCTACGCACTAATTAGTTCCATAATAAATCCAGCTGAGGTTCTCGCTACTCACAATTGTCCACTCCAATGACTAACAACAGCAGTAGTATGGTTTCTAACAATTTCTTGAAGAGTTGCATTGTTGAAATTTCCTGAGGTAACCCAGGAGGGAAGTTGACTGTGCCAGACACATGTATGGCCTATCCAAAACCTGGATTAATGCTAAATGCGCCTATTAACTATTCTGGACCAACCTCGGACGATCTGACCATTCCTCTTGGCAAGATCAACAATAGCATCACCCCGGGAAAAGGAGAAAGTTCCTCGAGACGGCTCAGTTGCATCCCATTTCATGCTATTTCCCTGTACGAATAAAATGATTGAAGGTATAGTCTGAAAGCATGTAGAAAAATACCTACAGGTGTCAATTGCCCAAATTCTTTAGTATCACTCAAGATCGCCACGTAAGGAGCGTCGCTAAGTTCTCCGTTATCAGTCGCAGACCCGAAGTACAATTTTCCCTTGGATTTCGCGAGGGTATTGAGACCAGCTGTTGATGTGCCAGTAGGGAGAGGACCAGAACTAGTTGAAGAGCTCGAGCTGGTAGTGCTCGTGGACTACAATGTATTCATTAACATCCATCGAGCCATCTTTGTACAGCTGCATAAAGGTTACCTGAAGGCACTGAGAGTACCAATCGTTGACATAGGTGCAAACCCATCCAGAGACACAGGTCTGCGGACATAGTATTACTATTAATGTTTCATTGCGAAGTTCGTAAACTTACTGTTGGTCCAGTCCAGCCTTGACCTCCGCCTGCAAAACGCGTATGTATCAGAGGGCTAGTTGTGCTATAATTCTTGGGTGCGACTTACATTGGCCCCATGGACCAGATTGTGCGGTGACAATTGGGATAAGTGCAAGCAAGGAAGAAAACGCGACTGTGAGTTTCGCCATCTCAACGACAGAAGCAAAAGTGGATTCCAATGCCACGAAATTTCATCCTTTATATACCAAGAAATCACACCCCATCGCGGTTGCGGTTGCGGTGGTAATCGTAAACCGCGGAAGTTAGTCGCTAGAAACTTGCATAGCAGGTGATCCTCCAATAGAGCCCACCAGCAAACCTGTACGTACTTTCGGGTTTTAAGAAGTTCGAAAACTATTAAGGCACCACATGGCTTGTCAGAAGAACTTGCCAGCAAAGCCCGTTTTAAAACAAGCTATGCATATTCTGTGTATGGCCTATGTTACTTGTAATCAAAGCAATGCTTCTTGAAGCTGAGCGGTCCGCCGCATCAATTCAATCGTCATTGTAACCCGACACCTCGCTGATCGTGGTGTTCTTTTTGAGAGACGCGGTACACCAAAGCAGTCGGTATGAATGACCCACCCCAATGGATATGGCCCCATACCAAGCCCTGTCCGGGCAAACATCGGCTGAAGTATTAAAGGGAATGGTATCATCGTGGGGTCTTTGAGCAGGAAAATTGACACTGATTGTCCACAGAGCTCGAGAAGGCTGCCAGCATAATCTATGCACGCAGAACTATACGGAACAATGCGGTTTGACAGTTGTAGTCAAGAGGCAAGCACTGGCTATGGCTTAGTCCTGCCAGCTCGGATGTTCTTCCAAAAGTCGGTTGTTGACGAATTTATGCTATATATTTTCCGCGTTTTCCGAAATACGACCGCTGCGCACAAGACCGAAAGATTCCGTGTGGCCTGGCCCAAGGGTGCGAGCCAGCGCAGAGATTACGCGATCGAGGTTCTATGCCATTTCTTGCAAAGGCGATGGCTAAGTCCACCATCAGCATGATGGTTTTGACTCTCAGACGCTGTGGTGGCTCATCGTGGGAAGACCCATTTAGAATTGCCTTCTGCCGATGTCAACTCGACTAATTGGTCATGAGTATGAACATAAATTAAGGGGTATACTTTTACATTCATTCAAGGTCATGAGGGCTCTGAAACGCTACGTAGCATATCTAGAACCAACGCCATTTATTGAGACCGTCAACGATGCCATAATAAGCAGGTTTCTTCTCGAGGTTCTGTCGGATTTTCACGAATTAACACCGAGAAATTAAACTTGCATCGTGTTGAGGCTCGGACTTACCTCGTCCCATGGCAGAGCAGCGCCCTCGCCCTCGAACCATCCAGGGACCCAAGAGTACTAGAATAAGGGTGAATCAATCGAGCCCAATACATAAGAACCAGTAAATCCCTTACCTTATCAGTGAGATCCCAGATGGTGACACCAACACATGCAGGAACAGCACTGCAGGCAGAGATGACAGCCTCGTAGTCCTTCCTTTGTTGCTTCAATTTCTCGGGAGTCACTGGTAACTCCATGCGGATATCCAATTCGGTAAGTGCAACCTCAACACCAAGGGATGCAAACTTCTGGATGTTTTCCTTGATGGTCGTAGGGATTTGACCGAGAATGAGATGGGCTTGTAAGCCGACGCCATCGATAGGTACACCTCGGCGCTTGAAGTCTTTGACCAAGTTGTAGACACCAGTAGACTTGTCGCCGAGACCGTCAATGTTATAGTCATTGATCTAAGAAAAGTAGGTATCAGAATCGGGGCAAGTTTGGACGATATAAAAGAACGTACGTAGAGCTTAGCACGTGGGTCAGCAGCCCGCGCAGCACGGAATGCAAGTTCGATATAAGAAGGACCGATTGTGTTGAGGAAGACGGTCTCGCGCAAGGTACCATCTTCGTTGAAGGCCTCTGTCATGACGTCAGGAGAACTTATTCATACTTATGTTAATCAATGGACTAACCATTAACGACATCCCAAGCATCTAAGGTGCAACTGTGAATTAGTGCACTCTGAGGAGTGAACAAAAGTACATACAGCTAGACAGCCATTAGTATGTAATTGGGACCTAATGGAACTAATATACTCACATATCTCCCTTGTGGTGTCTTACGAGCTTCGTTGTATGGTCCTTGATAATGGACTGAAGGGTTGAGTTGTCAAACTTTCCAGCTTCAACCCATGGAGCGAGTTGGCTGTGCCAAACGCATGTATGACCTACAATACATAGGATTATAACACGCCGTTACCTTTTCGTTCTTAAGACGTACCGCGAACCAATTGACGATTGCGCTTGGCGAGGGCAACAATTTCGTCTCCACCCGTAAAGTTGAACGTTCCACGGACGGGTTCAATAGTCTCCCATTTCATGGTGTTGGACTAAAGATAGAGGTTGGACAACGAATGTATGATGTAGCTACGAACGACTTACAGGTGTTATTTGACCGAACTCATTGTTATTGCTCAAAATCTTGACATAAGGCTTATCCCCGAGATAAATGTTGTCCGTCGCAGTCCCGAAGTACAGCTTGCCCTTCGATTTGGCAACTTTATTAAGTCCAGAGTTGGTGTTGAAAGGGGGGAATGGCGTCGAGGTAGCGACAGGAACGAGCGCGAGGAGAGCTGCAAACGCGATTGGGAGTTTGGCCATCTTTCAAGATAAGAGCACAACGAGGGGTACGAAGAAGCTGGGTGATGCCTCGATGAGATGCTGCCAAAGACTCACGGGTTAATATAGGTAGTCCCAAGACTTGTTCACCCGGAACTTTGTCGCTCAAAGTCAGCAGCAAGGCAAATTGCGAGATGGTCCTTTGAAATCATCGAAAAGAACTGTTTTTGCTGACCACTTCCGCGTGGTTACAAAGCCACCGGCGCCCATAGCCCAGAGATATAACGGCAGTGCAAGTCCATTTCTAGAAGTCGAGCGTCGAGGACTGATCTTATATGTGACCCCACATATTGTATGCGGGGAACGTTGGGGAACGTTAATTTGATCAGCCTGTCCGCCCTGACCATCGTTGTTCGCGAATACATCCCGAGGAAATGTTGTAGCTTCTTCAGCTCCATATGGGTCTGCCCCCAAGTACCGCCAATCGGGAAAGTATCGGTAAGTCAGTACGACGGATTGGAGGACAGAGTGTAGTTTACTTACGTTGAAACGACATAAAGCGGAAGTTACGACGATATCGACTTAAAGGTAGGGAGTAGAACCTAAGGTTGAACACGATTCAAGGAATATATTCTTGACCCACAAAGAAGATTAACCCCAGCCAAAGGAGGCGTTTCCCGAGAAACGCCCGAGCTATATGCGTGTGGTCGGCAGAAAGCGAAGGCGTATGTCTTGTCCTCATATGCAAGATTGAGGAAGTGATCACATGAAATGAATTTTCTTGTCATAGGCAGCCGGTGAGAAAGCCTTAAGGTGACACCAAGTCTGTCGCGATCTGGAGGTGAATGCGCATCATATCATTTTTTTTTGGTAGCACTTATGGGGGACGACAGCAGACAGTAGTCAGCCTCGCCCTCCAGCGTGATTGTCAGTGGCTTTCACCTGCAGCATTTACTAACCCGAGGAAATGTGCATCATATCTTGCTAAGTTCTTGAGCAGTCTCTAAAAGTCGCATATTAGAACTTGACGAATGAGTGTAATATCGCTCGATGGGTTGAGTTTGACCTGGTCTTGGATTGTATGCGAGTTCTTATTTCTGAATTCGCGATACGATGGCTACCCAGTAACTTGAAAGAGTCTCGGGAAAGACAGATGTGTAGAAGCAATTATCTTTAAAAATGAGAGTCGGTATCGCGGAGCACAGCAAGCTAGTACAACATACATTCTGTTGGATCATATAAGCCTGGCGTACCACATCGCCCCTATATTCTCAGCTAGCGGGCAGCAAAATCCGACCGATAGTTCTATTCCGTTTGCAGTCGCTCCAGGAAATGCTTGTGCTATTCAGCGGAGTGCCGTTTCGTAAGGTCCACAACATGGGCCCAGGATTGCTGGGTATGCCCAAGGCCGTGAGGTTATTCGCTTACTTCCGTTGGATTGAAGAAAAATTGGAGCATTAGAACCTAGGCGATTTCCTAGTCTTAGAATGCTTTTCATGAAACACACACGATCACAGATCCTGACTAGATAAGCAGTGTCCAACTTAGCGCAAGTGGCAATACTTCAGATTCTATCATTGAGGTGGTAAAACGTAACAACTTATGTAGAGCAACCCATTCTACAACACCTTTCTTCGAAATTCTCCAGTCGCATCATGAGCGCCAGCCGAAGCGATGCCTCCCAGACCAGAAAACAACATCAAGCAAAAGAAATCATAGAATGAGAAACTCCAGTGCCTTGCGACACCTCGGTTTGTTCTTGAGGACGGGAACGCGGACAAGGAGGCGGCAGAGCTGAACCAGGTCCGAACTTTTAAGTCCTCGAGGTTGTTCAGAGTGGCTTGCCTCCGAAAATTGATTATAAGGAGCTGTACAGCTTATGTCAGCAATTCCCATATGCCGGAGCAACGAAGTGCCTGAAATCACGGGTCCAGCACCGGCAGCATCTGCAAAAGATATGCGGTCGTCCGTTCGCTGGCCGCTCAACCAAGTTGCTCATCCTTCTCCCCAATGTCGAGAACCGGCAAGGAGCTCACTGCTCGTCGTCTGAGCGACGTTGTGCTTGGTGCTTTTGCTCACGTTCCTCAGTCGGAGACCATAGATCATTTGGTCAGGTTCCTCGGAACATGGAGTGGGAGCGAGTTGAGTGCTTCTCTTTCTCATCATGTCCTGATACTTACCCACAGTTGTAGTAAGCTATTCATGGTCAGTTAGCCAGCACAGTGGGCGTTGGTGCTTATAGTGACTGTTCTCGTGCTTGGACCTCTAGCTTATTCAATATGCGGCAAAACTTCTAGTCCAAGTTCTGCAACTCCGAGCGAGGCTACAACACCGCGAGGGTTTGAGGAAAACTCCGACAAGTGAGGCCGCTACGGGTTTTGCCAAGCTCAGTAGCCTGCTAGGAGATTCGCGTACATTATGGAGGATATGGGGTGTGTTTCTTGAACCATCGTTCCCTGCGTGTTCTCATGCCATCCTAGGTCTTCTACCCATCGTTCAGTGGCTCGTTTCGCTTGAGCGCAATCCTCAACCCACTCGCAACCTTCTTAACATTGAACGCCTTCAGGGCTGGTCCATGCTGGCTTATTACCCTCTCGAACACCTATCTTATCTAGCCTCTCATGGCATCATCCCTAAGGCCGTGCCTTCGCCCGCATCCCTGTTTTCTTCCAAGGCCAGACCCATCAACCTTGATCCTAACAATCTGTCTCTGTGGTCTGTTCGATTCTGGGCTGCTTACGTTGTGCTGCAATTTGCCCATCTTTATGAGGACAGAAAGCTGTTGTTGCTGAGACAACGCACCCTGAAAAAAGGAAAGGGCACAGGTCTATCGACTGAGGAGAAGCAAGAGCTAGCACAGCGCTGGGATGCTTGGTGGACCGACGTTTTGGTCAACGTCGGCTATTTCCCATTGACAATTCATTGGCACGTTTTCTCATGACATTTTCTGTCTTCTCTGACTTATCAGACGTTCTAGGTCGCTTAAGAAGGGCTTATTCAAAAATGAGGTTCGTCCAACAATGATGAACACCGCCGTTGATTTCTGATGATTCCTGTAGGTCTGGGTCGGTGTTTTTGGTCTCATCTCGGCCATCGCATCATTTAGAAGTGGATGGCGAGCAACTGCATTACCTAGACAACCTGTCGTCGAAGAAGCGGAACCGAAAGACGATCCTAATACTACTGGCTATGATGTATCCCAATAAATGCTATGTCGCTTCTTTCCATACCTGTAATTGCAAATAGGAGATTAACCTTTTCCAACTTGCTACTTGAGGTTTAGCTGATTTTCCGAAATAAATGTTTTGCCAAAAAGCAGTACGACAGCCGGCCTGTGGGTATCCTTCCTGTGCTTACCCTAGGGTCTGGGTCGAGTTGCGACGCGACCTCCCAGAAGATTGATCATGCGACATCTGAAGGTTTGCTTGAGCGGTGCCCCAACTGTTGTAAGCACAAAATCAAGCCGGCTGTGTCACCTGCTTGTTCGGTGACGTCGGCTGTCAGTTCATCATAGAACGCCAACAGCTTCTATTGGCCACATACTTATCATGTACAGATGATTGCTCAATTCTGACTGCTGAAGGTGAATTTGCTACCCTAGATTCTGGACGATTGGACCTAACTTCATATTATCCTATCTCATGTGATACCTCTCAGGGGAGGAAATCGGGTTCCGGTATTTGGTAACACTCAAGCCTTGCTCAAATGCTCAAAAACCAAGGCACTAGCGGCAGGGTCGACGATCAATGTGGTGATCTACTTCCATACGGAGATGTTAGCCGAAATTGTAGACTATCTACGGGCGAAGCCATTAAATTCGAAGCAACCAGAAGCCCGGGGTAATCACAGAAGCCTTGAAGATTGCACAAACATGCGTTCCCACCTCACGGCAACCCAAGAATATAGCTTACAGATTTTTGTGTATGGCATGGAGAATAGACCTGACCCACGGACTACTTAAACCCCAACACGAGCCCACCCAGAACCCCATCTCCATCTCTCTCCTCTCCTCACCCATCGCACCTGCCCACTCACTCTAAAACTTCTTATTTTTGACCGCTGAATATGTCTGAGTACACTAACGAGGCTTCTTATGATATCATCTTTGCCGGAGGTTGGTGCCGTCGGTTCGATCACCTTTAGTAGCAGAGACTTATTGTTTCGCGTTCCATTTCAGGCGGTGCTAGTGGATGCCTCATCGCCGGACGACTCGCAGCGGCTGACCCGTCCTTGAAGATCCTCGTGAGTGCATAACACCCGATTCATCTCCATCTTCTGATCGTGAAACAGATCGTCGAAGCTGGCGAACATACCTTGAACCTCCCCGCTCACATTCAACCCGCGCGTTACTTCAGCCACCTTGCGCCAACCAGCAAGACCGTCACCTTCAACGTCGGCAAACCAAGCCCACACATCAATGGTCGTTCCCTCGTCACTCCATCTGGCCGCTGCGTTGGTGGCGGGTCCAGCGTAAACTGTAAGCCGACTCTTATTTTTGGAGAACATGGGTCATCTAATGTTGGTGCCCAGTCACCATGTACACCCGAGCCGCGGCTTCTGATTATGATGATTGGGAGACCGAATTTGGCAACGAGGGATGGCACTCGAAGCACCTCGTTCCTCTGCTCCAGAAGGCAAGTCGTCATATCGCCCAGCCTCGGAGATGCGAGTCGAATTTGATTCGATGGATTTATTTAGACGGAGACGTACCAAATCGCGCCCAACCAACCTACGCATGGATATAATGGGCCGCTCAAGGTTTCATATGGTGGCGCATATACCAACGTTGGATCTCAATTTTTGGATACTGCGTTGAAGTATGATAAGGAGCGTGGTCCTATTGACGATATCAACGGACTGTACAAGTGCAATGGCTATGGTGTAGGTCTTCCCCACACTATTGTTTCAAAATGCGTACTAATTCCTGCTTAGCGTTGGCAAAAGTGAATAACATTTTTAGAGGCTAAAATTAATCTTACTAACGTCCTCGTGATAGATGGATCGACGCAGAAACCGGTAGACGTTCCGATGTCCCTCACCATTTTATCTACAACCAAGCCAACAACAAAAACCTCCAAGTCCTGACGGGTAAACGCGTCAAACGCGTAATCTTCGAGTACGTCCGCGGGCTTTAATCTGCTTCCGTTTCTTGGCTAAACTATTTTCCCCCATTCAACTTTCTAAAATAGGGGCGATCGCGCTGTTGGAATCGAATATGTTAACGACACTGTCATAAACCCTAACGCTGAGCAAACTGTCCAGGCTGCCCGTGCCTCGAAGCTAGTGGTTCTTTCGGCTGGCGCATTCGGCTCGCCAACTATCCTGGAACGGTAAGTCTCACTCCCCGCCCAGCGCACCCGAATGTCTCCTCGGGCATTACTCTTGACTGACGCGGTCCCTTACAATAGCTCCGGTATCGGTCGGGCAGATGTCTTGTCCAAACTGGGCATTGACGTGAGAGTTGAGTTACCAGGTGTAGGAGAAAACTACCAAGGTGAGAATGAAGTCCAACAAACCTGAACGCATTGCAAGGCACTCGAATATATGATACTGATGACCTTGGGGCACCCTTTACCCTTTTTCAGACCATAACGTCGTCTTCGTCCCTTATCTGGCTAGTGAGGAGGCCGAAACCCTCGACGCTATCTTCCGTGGAGAGCCAGAGGCTGAAGCAGGTTAGTGCATTCCAGTGACGTCTCCCATCATTCGTTTTGCTAAATGTTTAATCCCAGAACAACTTGAATTGTACAAGAACGGAAAGGGCTTGATTGCTCACAAGTGAGTTGCCCTTCAGGAGAGATGATGTGACGTGATCTTAATGTCGTTATTACAGTGGCTTGGACGCAGGAGTCAAAGTCCGGCCCAGTGAGGAAGACCTGAAGGAGTTGGGTCCGGAATTCCAAGCGCGCTGGAAGAAATTCTTTGAGAACAAACCCGATAAGCCGGTCATCTGGGTCGGTACTGTCTCCGCGTAAGTTTCCCCGCGCTGATACCTCCCAAAAGTCCCGAGGCTTTGTGCACTTGATGGGCTGACATTGTAATCTCCCCTGTAGATATCTTGGTGACCCGACAATCGCACCTGCCCGCAAGTACTACAGCGTCGGATATTACACTGTAAGTTAATGCGTCAGCACCTTCAGGTCATCCGTACTTACATGCCATCCTCCAGCAATACCCTGTCTCCTTGGGTAGCGTCCACATTACATCGGCTGATGACGCGAACGCCCTGCACGATTTCAACCCCGGTTTTTTGAGCGAGTGAGTATCACACCTTATCAACAAAGCAACCCAGTGCTAACACCCTCTCCGTCCAGTCCCGCCGATTTGGCTACGTTGAAGTGGGGATACAAGAAGTCCCGTGAACTTGCCCGCCGTCTCGGTGTCTATCGCGGAGAGTTCTTGCCCGGAAACCCCAAGTTCCCTCAGGGCAGCAACGCTTTGTGCTCAGATCAGGCTCCTGGTCCTGTCTCTGTCACTGCTGCGGATATTAAATATACCGCTGAGGACGATAAGGCTATTGAGGAATACAACAGGAACTATGTGCAAACTGCATGGCATTCGGTAAGTGACATACTGGAGTTGTGGATCTGTGGGCTGATTGTTGTATAGCTTGGAACTTGCGCCATGAAATCTCGCGAGAGCGGCGGTGTTGTTGATTCCAAGCTCAACGTATACGGAGTCAAGGGATTGAAGGTTGCTGATGTGCGTTCACATTTACTTTCCTTCTTACCTCATGCCCATGATCTGACAACTTCTCTCCTTGTAGATCTCTATCGCACCACAAAACGTTGCAGCAAACACCTACAGCACTGCCCTGGTCATCGGTGAAAAGGCTGCAACTATCATCGCAGCTGAGCTTGGTCTCGAGAACTTCTAAATCAAGCCAAGCTACTTTGATTTGGGACGGGCACCATCAGCACCTCCAGAAAAGTGAAATCCTTCAGTTCGTATGCAAAAAAGTTGGGGATGTTCTCGGTCAATGGAAGCGTTTGCATATATTCATATGGTCGTATATAAAATAAGTATAAAGTAAAAAGGGAAATATTTGTTGTACATCTGATGAATAATGAAAATTGCTTGGGTAGAAGTTTTTGTGGTTGATTCACCGGTTGTGGCCTCTGGCTATGGGCATTCTACGCGAGAAGCACCTAAAGGTAAGGGAGGGCAGTGGTAAATGGAAACAGCCTATCATTGCGTAATTGAAATCACAGTCTTCTAATAATGTCAAGTGAACGCAACTGTTGTACCTCACTGAATGTCCCATACTTGTTCCTTTAGATTGCCGCATTACGTATATCGCAATAGTACCCCCCACCAAAGGTAATTATCAATACCATCCGTATCTCACAATGAGGATGACAACACCGCTTCGTACCGAGTGCATATCCAAAGGATAGGCAAATACACACTGCTCTCATAATGGATCAGATTTAGGGAGGGCTGCTGTCTTGTCATAAGCAAGAAATTGTGAAGGAGACCAGAGGGACTCAATGAACGAAAATGTGTGCATTGGCAATTGCAGGAATCACACATTCCTATATATGTCCATCGCAGTTGGTCATTGCTAAAAGTCGGACCATGGCCTGAATGTTCCTTGTCAAGATCAACGGTCAATACCACTGCTTAGGTATGGTATCATTTACAAACCGCTGAGATTACGCAGATACAGGTATAGGAGGATCTTCAAACTAAATCAGGTCACAAGTTGTTCACGCGATCCTACATGTTTAATTACAATGAACTTCCCACCCTTCTAACTCGACGTTGACGAACTACCTGTGGGATTCTTCACAGAATCTAGCCGAAGTTGATACTTCGCCTTCACCAATGGATCAACATCTTTTGGGAAGGATAGGTTTACCGTACTTTCCGGCGGAGTAATGGTGATATATGCGATTTCTTCCACCCCAGGTTCCATTAATTGCGTGATACCGACTTTCTTAACATCATGACTAGATCCAACGGTTGCTTGAAAAACAATTGCCTGTTTCGTGTCGTCAATATATATAAACGAGTCGAAAGTTGTCTGGTTCCTAGTCTTGGGTTTGTAGTAGCCATGTTCAAGGGACGAAACGCCAGAGTGAGACTCGTGACGCCGTTCTTCTGCCAAGCAACTGATGGGTGTTCCTGTATGCGAACCAATCGAAATGGCTTCATCACTGATACGAAGAACGAGATCCACGTGTGAAGAGGTGGTAGAAGTTGCAGATTTCCAGAGTATGTTGGACGGACCAGCGCTTTTCTTTCAACCTGAAAGGGGCCAACAACCGCCTGCACAAAGTATGTCATGAATCGCTCTATCAAAAATCCCGCCAGCAGCAGCCCTTGTAAAAGCATTTTGGAGGAAAGCGGAGTACAAGCGGGCGGCAGCGTTCGTAATCTTCTGTTGGAGTACGTCGACAAGTTGATCCTTAACAGGATTGAAGCAAAAGCGATGCTTGGCTCGTCACGCCGCGCATTAGGGGATATTAAGAGGGTGTAGTGGGAAACATCGTGAAACCGAAGAGCAGAGGCATCAATAATCACGGTGTCTATCGTAGACTCGTCAAGCGACCGCATCGCGTTCATCAAGAACTCGGCATATTCTGGATCCGTTCTGGATCCGCATAGGCATAAGCGTGACGTGCAGAAGCCCCGACCAACGAGGATTCTGAAGGCTCGTTCTCACATAGTTGCCGCCTGCATTTTTGTCAGCGGTTCCATAACCCTTGAACGAGACTACAATGTACCCACAGATCAGCTCTTCCAAGCTCCATAATTTCAGGATATATATATAGTAGCCCATGCTCCACTTCGTAAGCCATTCCATCCGCTCCTTTCGTAGAGACCGTGTTTGAATGGTAAAAGCTGAATAAGGGGAAAAATTACGAGAGACAGAGAGAAGCTGTTGCTTTGAGTCTACCAATCCCCAGACATGACGGAAATCTCCCCTGATGCGTCTAACAAAAGCAGGAATTACCCCCTCTTTCGAGCTGCTGGAACTGCGCACGCCATTGTCACTGAAAAACCAAAAACAGGATTCACTGATTTGGTAGACGGTCGGTAATTGAGCGTGGAGGCGCAGGATGAGGACGAAGGTCAGCCAAATGGATTTACCTAGCGTGCACGTAAACTGATTAGAGGTGAATGATACTACATACCGATACCAGGTGAACCTGTCATTACGAATGCCCGAGGAGATTTGCCACCTCTCGGCGCGGATGGGATGTGACCGCTAGCTTCATTTTGAGCTATCGGTGAGCAATGGGTAAAAGGATTTGGGAACACGTCGAGTGAATTGAGGTCCCGTGGGATGTGCGAACTATCTATATTGACACACTTGAAGACCTCTATAAGCGCGTCGATGTAATCGTTGCGTATGAGGACTTTGGCCGGGACAGAACACGCCTCGGCTATACACTAAGGTAGTTCCAGCGTGTAGGCTTTGGATGGGGCGATGCGGACATCGACCAATGAAACATAAAGGACGACGTTGAGTAGGCAATATTGATTTCGCCAACTCAACACGAGTTCCTCCAATTGTCTCACTGTGCTATCTAACAGCGCTTCTCAAAAATGCGGAAGGCGGAGGGAATATCCCTATAGAAGGTGCAGCAAAGTTTAGTAGTCATGGTGGTCGTGATCTAAGATGGTCGCGCCGGCAGTTATCAATATGCTTACCTGACTACTCGCAATAGTTTGACTAACACCTATCATAGTCATGGGTTTCAGCTCTAGTTTGGGGGGTCGAAGATCATCGATCCTCGCTGAACTACTGTAGGGACCGCCTATGTGCGGTGGGGTTCGAGGTCACCTGGGCGTGTTTTGGAGCATTCGGCTGGGCCGCGGCTGGTGAGAATACCACCCGATTCCGGTAACGCATGCATGATATTCGTGCCGCCATTTGCTTACGGGTGATCTAATGGTCCTCATTGGTAGGTTCGTATGTTCGGCCGGTGGTCCAGAATGGGGTGTCCTGTCAGTTCTAAATACAGGACAGTATGTATCGAATCTGGTGCACCACACGAAGAGCGGGAGGACGGCTAGTTGAACGTTATATTGACAAGGCGAGTTGCTAAAATATGCTTGTGGACGAAATAAGATGTCGGCGACAAAATAAAATAGGCAGTCAAAGCAGACCCAAGAAGGCGGATATCGAGAAAATGCATTCTCCAGCAACCAAATGAGATATTCACACAAGGTGGCACCACGACGGCCCCTACAAGCTCCAAAAATCCTTCTACGACTTGCTCTGTATAACGACACATCAGGTCGTCGTTGATGTTGACACCTCTGCGCCCGATTGCTCTTCGATATCTTCGATGGAGATTACGATACTCTGCTTGTCTTTCTTCCCTCCCCCTTTCCCTTTCTTTTCCGTTGTGTTGGTGCTAGATTGTGCGGGCAGACCGACCCGGCCTTTTCCTTTCATCATCGACGAGGTGTTTTCGGCGTTTGCGATCTCCATGACGTTGAATTTTTGGAGTTTGTAGTAGTCTTCGACTATGGAGACGCCGCATACACTCTGGTCGGTGTGAGTGAATGTGAGTAGTGAGGGATCGATGCGGGAGGTGTACCTTGAAGACTTCCACCAGTACGAAGATATCTGGATTCTGGAGGTCAACGGTGTGTTCTTGCGGCATACACCGTGCGACGTGTTGTATGAGAACTTGTCGCGTTAGTGTTGTGTGGTTTCTTATCCGAAGCTCGATTTTGTACTGAGTTTGGGTTGAGCCTGAGCACAGTTCATTCTGGTAAGAACTAGTACCTTGAATGATTTGCCCTCATGTTGAGAGAAATATAATTTGAACACTGATTCGCAAAGTGCTTGTATTTCTGGTAGATTTGTGACGCAACTACCAGAGACGGGTACTAGACGTTGAGTATATCTGAAAAAGGGGTGATGCCATTAGTATATGCGCCTTACCCACTAAAGAAAACGGACCGCGTGCGAGATACGCCAGTTCTTTGTACGTTCTTGACGTGGTGGGTAACCAGCTTTACAGGATCCACGGGTGGTTTACATGATATAAAGACCACTGGGCTAGCGGTGAGTCCATTATTCTAGTGTTTGTATGAGGGCAAAAATCCCTCACATACCGCATTGCGTGTTTGTAGCGCAATTGGCTATTCCATATCAGCACTCAGAAGAGGTTGAAAGGGTAGAGGTACTGACAGAACAAATCCACCTTTCTTCCCGCCTTCATTGCGGAGACCTCCTTTGCAATCTGGTCTTCCAGACTGAGTTCGGCCTCGCCACCCCTATCCTCTTCATCAGAGTCCTTGTCATCGACTACTCCACTGGAGGCAGACGGCCAGAGTTCAGAAGCCAGCTGTCAAATTCGACAAGTAGTTTGTGAGCTTATGTCGCCTCACAATTTCCCCGGCCTCACCGACTCGAATAGATCAATGACTTCACCCGCCGTCTGCTTCTCCTTTCCCTTTACACCTGAAAAACGGGCTTAAGACCGATCTAGAAAGGCAATCACTGCTGCTTACAGCTCACCCACACCCCAGGTCCGTCAATGGATCTCTTGGCCCAGATCGGTGTGCCATCGGCCTGCAATTACAAATGTCTGTATTCTCCCACAAACGATCGTGCTAGCGCGGGCTTACGACGCGGTATTTTTTCTTCTTTCGCTCATCACCTCCGCCTTCGCTCTTCCGTTTCGCATCAGACATGGTGGACGTCGAGGGTTTGGCCCGGATCGCTCGGCTAGTTAACGAAGCAGCTCGACCGGGACGCTGACTAATAGGCTACTTCATCGATACGATCAATCCCCAGAAAATTTCGTCGATGACTGCACCTCAGACTGGCTGCCTGATGGCTCGACCACCCCGGCCGTGCGAGCGTATTTTGTCGGCGTGGAGAAGTTCCCGAAAATTGGCGTCCCGGAGACTTCTTGTCATGCTGACTCATCGCTTACCTAAGCCAGATATATAAGCCGCCGGTGGGTATCGTAAGCCCCGTACAAACCTCCTCTTGATTCATCCCCAACCTCAAGAGCATTTTGGTCCATACATCCAAGGTTTCCGCCACAATTTCGTCGAACTACTCTTTCACTCCCCGATCTCGTATCTTCTGTCAAGGCAGAGGATTCATGCTTCGACCTCCAATCATTATATCAAGGCAGAAAAGTTCGTCGCTTCGTAGAGCTCCCCTCTTCGCAATATACTGCATTCACTAACACAACTCTACAGCGTTAAAATTACCACTACTCGCCCAGCATGGCTTCCGCAGGAATTGTAAACATCCGCCGTGATGTCGATGATAAATTCTATCGTTACCGGTGCGTCAATTTCGCCCAGTAAAATTTTCTATGCGACCCTAATGCGATCATGTAATAGCATGCCCCTCCTCACCACTAAGATTGAAGGCAAAGGGAATGGCATCAAGACCGTTGTACCCAACATGTCCGATGTCGCTCGAGCCCTCAGTCGTCCCCCTACCTATCCCACCAAGTTCTTTGGTTGTGAATTAGGCGCTCAGACCACCTTTGACGAGAAAAATGACCGTTACATTGTTAACGGTGCCCATGACGCCACCAGATTACGCGAGCTGCTCGATGTCTTCATCGACAAGTTTGTCCTTTGCAAGGATTGCAAGAACCCTGAAACTGAATTGATCATCCTTAAGAGTGGTCGCCAAGAGGAGATCATTCGCGATTGCAAGGCTTGTGGAAAGCGTACAGACGTCGACATGAGGCACAAGCTGACCACCTTCATCCTCAAGAACCCGCCGGTCAAGTCCAAGAAGAGCAAGAAGAGGACCGGCGATGCTGCGGATGGCGTCGGTGGTGCAGCGGATCAACAAGACCCTTCCAAGGTCGTTCACGAGGAGCCGGCAGCTGGCGAGGATGATGATGACATCCTGACCAAGAAGTTGAAGGCAGAGGCCGCTGGACTTTCTAATGAGGCGGCCATTACCAAAGATGATTGGTCTGCCGATACGTCTCCTGAAGCCGTCAAACAGCGCAGGAAAGAACTGGAAAACAACATGGCTGCTCTCAACCTTGGGGGTGGCGAGGAGGATGAGGACGACGAAGACGCCAATTCCCCTTACTCTCAGTTCGGCAAATGGATCGATGAGAGGAAGGAAGCTGGTGATAACGAAGATCCCAAGGCGTTCTCCGTTGCAATCTACAAGAAGGCCGAAGAATTGGGCATCGAGAAGAAACACAGGATGCTCGTCGTGTTGGTCGTAGCCCTGTTCACCGACAAAGTTGTCACGGAGATCGAGAGCTATGCGGCATTGTTGGGCAAGGTTTGTGCTTGACTTTCCCCTTCCATGTGACACTGTCATCTGACTGATCTGACCGATATAGTTCGTCACTTCTGAAAAGCATCAAAAGGCGCTGCTTGGAGGCGTCGAGCGCCTGGTCGGCTTAGTCCATCCCGAGTTGTTGCCGGCCGTTCCCAAGATCCTCATGGCCCTTTACCAGATTGACGTTTTGGATGAAGAGGTTGCCAAGCAGTGGGGTACTCATGTGAGCAAGAAGTACGTCGACAAGGAAGTTTCGAAAAAGATCAGGAGGGCGAGCGAACCCTTCTTGAAGGTGCGTCGTATGACCTTTAGTTCAGGGGCGGGCGACTGACTTGTGCCCTGTCCTCTAGTGGTTGGACGAAGCTGATGATGACGATGATGGTGAAGACGAGTGATTGTATAGAGTCACGTTGTCTGTCCCGATCCGTCTTTTTTTTTTTTTTTTTTGTGTAACCGTTTGTCTGTGCTCGTGTTATGTTCCGTGTGTTTGCAATTCCAGTCCATTATGTGACCTGATAGTATGATTTTGGCACCTTAGGCTCGATCTTGATGATGCTTTTGGGTTTCAAGGCCCCACGACTCGGTCAGCTTTTACGATCCCATGGTCAGCTGATGGTCGTGGATTCATTATGCTGCTGACTTTGGGTCAACGATCCACGACCCCGCAGAGGACCGCAGCTTTGTTGGTGGCGCTGTGGTTACGACGTCAGAGGCGCGGTTCTCCAACTCAATCCAATCTCCCTGGCCACCCCGAGGAAATCCCGTTGTGTGCACCGGTGAATCGTGATGCTGAGATGCTGCAATGTATCCCGTGGGACTCGAGGGTGTGCTACTCGCGTCCGAGCGATCACGTCTTAAAAAGGCTGGTTGGAAGGCCATTGGGCGAAACAGCGGGGTTTACAGACGTCCATTCTGGGCACGCCGTTCTTGTTCCCTGCTTTGGGTGCTCGAAGTGATCGTACAGGATTTCGTCTGGCGTTGCTTACGCCCGACGTTGTGAGCGTCTGCATCTTGCGACAAGGACGGTCTAGGACGAGGCAGGTGACTGTCATGCGATTGTGCGCCACATGCCTGTTGTCCGCTGTGCAGCTCATTGGAGTCGAAACTTGGTGGGTTGTTTCGGTCGTGCCATTGGCGGCTGGTCGTCATCTCAAAAAGCGCTATACGAGACGTACACCACCAACCAGTGGTCGGCAGTACCAGTACTGGGACTCTGTCCAACTGGCCTTGGCCTTGCTCGAAACGGCTCATATGCCGAACGTGGCTCGCGGCTCGCAAGAATCAATTGGCATATCTTGTTCACCTGTCAGTGATTGACACTGTCTGCTGTATCCACAGAGACACTCAATCATAATAAGAAGGCTTATTCATGCGAGTCGGACTGGCGCATATAAAGTGCGTTTTGGCCCGAATACTCTCTCTTGCTCTTGATCCTTGTTTCTCATGTTTCGAGTCCTCTCACCGCCGCCTTTATCCTTGCGCGCACGTATGCGCCTCAAGTCTCTCTTCAAATCCAAGTACAAGCCGAAGGATGAAGACAAGCTTCTTCAGTGGACTACCAAGATGCAAGAGAGAGTTCTTCGACTCCGGGAGAAGGCTGCGGCGCTGGAAGAGTCCCTCCAACGGCGCTTCCACCGCATGAAGGAGATGCCGAAGAAGGCTATGGATATCATCGTGGAAGATGCCCACGCCCTTGCATCTCTCTTGAAGGATTGCGCAAAGTCCATGCGCCTCTTGATGCACCGCGTGTGGGAGAGGATGACCGAGTCCTTTCTCTTCTGGCTTATAGTATATTTTCTGTGCGGGATCCTCTTAGTCATATGCCTTGCTGTATTCCTCAGCGTATGGCCGCTCGTTGTTTTATGCCAAGATGTACTACTTCCCTTGTTCCGCGCATTCCTCAAATTGGTGAAGAACTGGAGGGCGGTCCCATAAATGTACATCATAATGACTATATATAACCTCGACGACGAATGTTAATAGTAAATCCCTGTACCCCTCTCCCCCCCTGTGCGCTTCAAATTCAAGTTTCTCCGACTCGAAGCGTGATCAGCATGGATCGCGAGTCATTTGATTATTCATTTCAAATTAGAAACCCCCCTCTCGTTGCTCGCTCGCTTTGGAAACAAAAATTCGTTCCTGGTCGATCCAACTATCCGACCTGACGCGCTAAAAGGTTAATCGTAATTAGGAGTAAAAACCTGATTCAGCTGAGAAGCTTCCATTCGATGCACAAACGGAGCCCAGTAAAGAATTGGTAGTAATTGACAACCCACAAAACTCTTAAATAGCTAACGTTATTACAGCGCATCCTCGTTGCTACACCCTTACCCATAAACGTATTCCAAATACAGGATCGACATCGACAGGCAGTGTTAACCCGAGATTCATTTAGGGACAACGGAATGGCGAATTTAAAAGGGATTCTTGATGCTGTTGTCTTGCCCTCCCCCCTCTCGCCGCCGGCGCCAGGCTGCGGGTTCACGTTCCATGGTTCAATCGCGCCGGTGAGCCAAATGAAGAATGACAACAGCTCCAGCAAGGGGGGTTGGAGGTTGTTTCTGTTCCTCGGCTACATTCTTCCGACTGTGAACCCTACAACACTGAAATCAATGTCTAATTGACAGCCGCAATAGTCAAGGGACGGGACCCTCTCAACGGCTATACCCCCCTACCAGGTGTTCAACAATTACTTTCGGACTTGTGTGCCGCATGGTTTCGGTGGCGGTCGTCATACCTGACCAAAAATATCCAAAAAAGATGTTTAATGACATTCTTTACCTCGGCCGTCGTATTTCATCGCCGTACCAGGTTTACCAGAGAGCAGACATGATTCATTGACAGGGACGATGAATTGTGAGTAGTGTTACATGCAAATGTAGAGAGAAGAAAAAAAAAGGGGTATGAGTAAAAGGCAGCACCAAAGTCCATCTCCCAATTAAATCGACCGCACGGCTGAGGACTGATAGAGACTGCTGCTGCAAGGCGTTGCCTTGCGCAGCAAGAAAGCAAAAGAGCACATACTGCCAGAGATACGAACTATGCGGATATACTAGAAAGCACTACGAAAGCGAGGGAGCAGTCATCTGACCGCCTGGTATTGTAGCACCACCACCACCACCACCAAAGTGGACGCCACAGGACCATGGAGACAAACTCCGAAGGTGGTGTGCGTCGAAGGAACGAGAAACCCCGAGAATGCTTAAACCCAAGATGCAACCGTCGAGACGTGAGATAGACGCCAGGGGCGAAAGCAAATTGAGAAACTTGAAGTGGAGGGACGCGAGAACCTTTGAGCAGGATCAAAAAGAAGCACGACATAGCCACGATAAGGGACGATAGCGAGAGGACGAAGATGCGACAGACGATGCTGATGTTTTTGGAAGGACAGTTTACATATACGGGGAAGATCATGAAGCGTATGTTGTATAGGAAATGGGGGACATCAATGTAGCGTGTTGGTGGTAGTCGGGCTGCCAAGAGTTCATCTCCGAGCTCGCAAACCTGGTGTCGTGTTGCTGATGCTGATGATGGGACTGATGATGGTGCTGATAGTGGACCGAAGCTTCTGCGTGCGTGTGGACGGGTGGGCTGCACTTCTCAGCTAGGGATAAATCGGCAAGAGGGGGCAGTGATAGATCATAACCGTAGCTCCCGGTCAAAGTCGGAGGAATTTCCTTTGCCTGCTCATGATCATACTCTATTGCCACATTGGGCTGTTGAGTGTGAACATAAGAGGAAGTGCCCGAAGGCTCTTCTCCTGCCGTACTGTGATGTGTCCACTGGACCGGATTTTCAGGGTATCTCACCCATTGATGGTCTTGCTGCTGCGTGTCGGCCATGTGTATCTGCTGAGTGGCTGTTTGTTCTGTTGAAACAAAGTTTGTCTATTGATAGAAGAAAAACAGTTGAGTGACGGGACGATAACACCATGTGCCATGGAACGAAGGTTTTAGACTCTACGTACCTGCGGGATAGCATAAACGTGCGGACCCTGCTCCGTAATCGCTGTTATATGTGCCGGAGTCTTTTGGGAAGTAGAGACTGGTGATAGCTCGCGATTGGAAGCTGCCGAGGGTGATGGTGATGTTGGGAAATCGAGGTAGTAAACAACGGTGACAGTCCCAGCAGGCTGCAGGTTGACGCTCCTGTGTCTACTGGTCCCTGGATGGCTAGTCTGACGAGCGCGTGCCAGGGTGATGGTCTGAACAACAGTAAACTTGGAATCTAGAGATCGAATCAATCGAGTTATTTGAAGGGTTCTGATAACTAGAGTAGGTATACCGCTCACATGGATCGCTGATCACAGATTCCCAGAATTGGGGTAGAAGGGTACATTCGTAACGATTCTTTGGACCACGACGTCGATGTACAGTGGTCTCTTCATGATGAACGGGTCCATCGACACCTTCCTTGTAGACTGCAAATGACGTATGCTCCATAATGTTACAGGGGGAGTTGAATGTAATCGAAGGCAGTGGCGTCCTAAGGAAGCCTGTTCCGGAAGGAAGGACAGGGAGTTCGATTGTTTGACTGGCAGATTCACTGCTAAGCCAAACAGTAGCGGGGGATGGATTCTGGGATTGCGGGAGGAGTGTAACGTCGACATGGAACGTAGGCTGGGTGGGGAAATCATCACTTCCACTATCTGATTCCGCGGATTCTGGAGGGGGTGTTGACGAATTCTCGCGCTTGGAACGGGGATAACCCCGTCCATGGTCAATGAGCTTGCGAACTGCGAAGCTTAGACCGAGAAGGATGATGTCAAGAGGCAAGGGTACTCACGTTCGAGAACCTTACACGTATCCCGAAGTTGCTGCAAACGACTCCCCACTTGTTTAGGCGAACGGCGCTTCCCGGTTTTGGCAAATATGTAATCCGCAATGAAGCGATTGCGCAATGGAAAGCGGCCAGACACCTTGCGTGTGCGGCTGATGCTAGGAGTATAGACTTGAAGGGCTAATGGAACGGATGTTTGAATGATGACGCTGCTGGTAGTAATCTCTGCACACACCCTCAATTAAGGCGGCCTCGCTGCAATACGTCATGAACAACTCAACCGAAGCAAATATGGATATATGACTTACACCTGCGGTGGCCATACGGCCTCAGCTCTACCTTGTACGGTCTTCCAACTCTGCCGACCAGTGATGGAAATTTGCTCTACGTCTCGCGTATGTTGTTCAGCGGATGGTGTGTATGATAGGTCGTCGACCGTTGACATGCAAATGTATCCGGTATGTTGAGAGCCGGAGAGCTCGACGGTGACGCCTGAGTGCCAGTCAGCGAAGGACATCGTAGCGTATGTTTGTATGGCGCCTGGTGGGGCGGCGGGGGGTCAGAGAACTCTGTCCAAAGGCAAAGACCCAATTTATGGCTCTCTGACATTTTGGGATCGAAGATGTGAACATGATATTGATTCTTTGTGACAACCCGTAGAGCGTGCACGCAACAGCGATCCTGTAAATTGCAAGCGATTCCTATCCTGTCCAGGTGACATCTGATATTTCTTCAACGCTAATACAATGGGACAGGGAAAGGAACACATTACGGTTCCGTAAACAGGAGATTGTCGCCGAAGGACAAGATTCCTAGATCCCGAACGGAAGGAGAGCGATCGAGGTTTGAGATTTGGTCAGTCTGGGGACGGGCTCCACCCCCCTCTAATCCCCTGAGAACGGGCGGGGACCTTACCTGAATATAGGCACCACAGATTATCTATCCCATGCCTGGAGGACAATCAATGGCAACATCACTGCTGGTGCCCGCACTATTGGTTGGAAACGGAGGATGTTCTAAACAGGGATGTCACGCTGGGCAGTTTCCGCAGAGCTGTTATTGCCACACTTACTCCAAAGTCTGAGTTCCGGTTTGGGGATTATGCTATCGCTCATATCACCTCGGGATTCGCGAGGCCAAATGAAGGCACTGCTGAAACGGCCGTGGTTGTGATGGCTCAGGCTGAACAGCAGTGCTGGACGGGCTACGCCATGGCGCGAATACAGGACTCAGCATGGTCCAGTGGCTGCACCAGCAGGTGAAGCAACCCACGTGCCAACCACGTTATGGCTGTGGTTGGCCTGGGTCTCAGACGGCAACACCCGACCCACGACGACCATGGAGGTTCGCAGGCTCAGCAGCAGGGCAAGTCAGAAATGACCCTGAGGCGCAAGCTGAGGTCGATATGGGCCGTCCAATCAAAACAGACCGGCGAAAATTCGCCCCGCCTTACTGCTGGTTCACCGCCGTGTCAGCCGGTCTTATGACAAGACGACTAACCCTACCAGCTGAATTGGGGTGCACTTTTGTTGACATAAGCCCATGCTCCGAAGGTCAGCACAATGTGATGCTGGGGTAGATGGGTCCAGAGACATGGCGCTTTGTGACGGGGAAGTCCTACACATGTCCAGCGCGATTAATATTTCTAAACAGAGCCAGTCCAAAAACTAGCCATCCTTCTCGCAATAGAGGAGCTTCACTCGACGGAGATCAACATCAAAGGAGCGAAGGCAGCGATGTGTCTTGTGATGCACGGCACTTTTCAGAACTGGTGGGTAGTTATGCTTACCCCGAATTCCATGTTCATCCTCTGAGTTTTGAGAAAAGAGGATGAAATGGAACGGGCTGCCGCTCTTTTTCTGGTCACAGCACCAGCCGTACCGAGAATCCCGGATGAACTGAGGAATCTTAGGCAGGCAACCGCGCCGTCTTCGTGGTACGCGCCCAGATGTGGGAGTATACTTGTCCCCATTCCTCTATCCATGAGTGGTCTCGCTAAGTAACAATTATTGTTTGACAGCTGTCTTTGGTAAACGGGAATACCACACAATGACGCATTGGCTCAACCTGCTCCACGGATGAATGGAGAGCCTATACGCCGTGGACGATGCCATGCTCGGTCAATTACACATAATTGTCCGGGCGTTTAGTCTAAATCCTTTCCAAGGAGCGAAGAACCACTGGCATCAAGCAGAGGCGTAGGTAAAGGACTAGCTGCGCTCGTCCCTGATTCCTCGTTATAGTCCCGGATTTTTCTCAACAGATTCTCCATTCAGACCACTTGGGGGTGATTTCCTTCTCACACATACTACGCGTGTTCGGGCACGCGCCATGCGTAAAGTTTGGCTCAAGGATTGCGCAAAGATAAGGCTTCCAATCGTAGTGACAGTGCCACAGTTTGTTATCCAACTGATAGTGGATCCCAGAATTTCCTTAGACCCCCTTTCCCAATCCCTCTTCATCCTCCCGAGTTCCCGCCTTAATCCGTGTTTAGACCTCCTCTTGCCACTTCGCGGACTTTGATTAGAGATGGCACGGAACACATTATTCCATCACGTTCCACACGAATTAGACCCATCGATTGCGCCCATCCCTGCGACTCCAAACCATTTCATGGGCACGAACAGCTTGACCGATATAGCGAACACCCTCCAACTATGATCGAGAGCAATCGACGGCCAAATAGACCAACAATATCTGTAATTGCATTCCAGGACACTTTGGGAGTATGAGCACGACGCCGGCAGGTGGCGCCTCGAGGCCACTTTCCTTTTTTAAGTTTCCACAGAGAAGAAGCCAGCCGGAGCCCAAAAACACTGAGCCAAGGTGTAGGTCATTCTGACCACACCAAAAGAAGGTAGGAAGCCTTCAAGTTGACAGAAGCGGATGAGCAAACAGTTGAAGGAGAGGTCCGGGGGTGGAGTTTACGGGTATTCGAACAAGGCGTGATGACGCAAGTCATCGCTTGCATTCAATTGTCACTGGCGTTGCAATTGGGGATGCCAGGCTAAGCGCTTTTTGATGGCCAAAGGGGAAGGGGTGGGAGAGATCGTTGATTGGGGCTTGTTACGGAAATGGTAAGGGAACCTATACCCTCCAGGGTTCACACAACTGACAGCTCAACAATCCACCAACCTCGGGCATAAAATAACCATATACAAGCATAAGCCATTTTGGGAGTCGAAATGAAGGGAAAATGTTGCGCGAAACAGACTTATCTCATCATCCCTTACCCGCCAAAGGGGTACGGCATGGGTACACTTTGTTTATCAGTAAAATCGGACCGACTAGCATCACCAACATAAGTCGTGGGTGGGGAGCAGAGAGGGGCGCTCTATCGATTGCAGAAAACCAGTCTGAGGGTTGATGCGACGCATTGACAATTGCCTCGATGATGTGGTAAGTCACCTGCTGCATGTAGTAGGCATTGTGTGCATGTGTCATTACTGCGCTTTGACGATTAGGTGGGTTGTATGATGACTTAAATAACTACTATACTAGAACTTGGTCGTGGATGTAGTCATATCCGTTTCAATGACCACTGCCACCAACGTTCATCGTTATCGCCATCCTCGACATAGATCATCCGGAAATCGCGCTCGTGACACCAAGCCAATGGGAGGAGTGCAAGAACATGCGAAGTGCTTCGGTTTCAACGCCTCGGCCAAACGACAGTACGAGAGGCCTGTCATATCTCAGTTACTCACAAACCTGTCTCCACGCATCTTGTTTCATTCAGGCCTCTCGAACCTGACACGAATTCACACATCTAGCTTTGCTCCTTCCTCATACGTCTCGCACAGCTGCAGGGGTGAAGGGAAATAACGAGACGATTCTGACAGACAGCCTCCTCCACGCCAGGTAGATGCGGAGACAGATAGTCGCTTACAACACCACCACACATCGACGCATCACCACGACCAGGCACTCCTTGCTGCGAAAGGAAATAAGTTCCTAATCAACAGTTATCGGAATCCCACAATTTACAAACCTTCGCCATCTAGTCGGTTGTGCTTGGTGGAGCACGGCAGCCGCCGCCCTTCGAATAAGGGATATCACGCATAACCAACCAACCACGCACGCTTGCAATCATCACGCACACAGCTTCAGCTTCTCTTTCCATTCTTCCTCACACCAAACTTTCGAATTCATTGGACCGGTTACTCAATCCGCCGAAAAGCGATGCGAAACCTCGTACGCTGTACTCTACGCAGGTCAAATGATCTAGGATTCCCCTTCTCGTCACCACCATCAGAGTTTCTGATGTTTATTTAGGATCAGAGTCCACATCGTTCCGAGTTGAATATACGTAGGATTGCTGATTACGATCTCTATTGAAGCAATTTATTAGATGTGATGATTTCCTACCTTTACCCTGCAAGGCGATTACGCTTGTACAGCGAGGTCCCTAAGGGTCCCCCAATACTGAGTTGGAAGAAGCATAGGGGTCGTATGCGTAGTAAGATGGAAACAATTCAATTCCTGGATAATGTCCCTTTTTTTAACCTGTTCCTATAGATGCTATCTCCCATGTTGCGCTCATTGAAACGACGAGGCATCAACCAGACGACAACTCTGGCACCCGTTCACGAGCGGATCAGCTGGCCAAATGGTCGTTCGGCATTTGCCCCGATGGCTCAATAATGACCATTAAACAACCCCATATCATCACCAACAGGAGAGAATGGGACTCTGCAAAGGTGCATACTACTCCCTAATTGTCGTTTCGATGACGCGATGCCTCGGGAATTAATAGCCAAGCCTTCAGATGGCTGTTCGACAACTGACAAGCTGAAAAATCACGGTGAGGGTGACGCTCGTGGACTCGGCGACGTTTCACCTGCTACACCGATTCCCCTTCTATCAATCGTAACAGGTATATGAGTGATGTAGCGGTGGGGTGCGGGGTCAATTGGACACATGGAGTTGGACAAGGTACGAGAAAAAGCATCGTGGCGACCCTTGTAAATTTGGACGATGACCATCAATTGATAAGTATAGAACATGATGGAAGAAAGGAACACCAAGGAGGGTACAGTGGGCATAGGAGCAAAGGTGAAGGGATGTATGGGTGAAGGAAACATTCTAGACAGCATCGTGGGTGCGTGGTGGAGTCATTTTGTCGAAATAAGGAACTAGGCAGTCAATGAACGAGGTGCGTGTATGAGTGCGTGACCTTGCCCGCCAGACGTCTGGCTACAGACAGAAGACAGCCCTAATTTCCATTGACCTCGCCAACCCACTGGGACATAGTGAGTGGGATAAGTTGAAGAGAATCAAGCCGGAAATCCCGACACCGAATCGGAGGTACCCCTGTCATACCGAGACCGATTGCATCGCTAGTGCTCCCCCATATGTGGTTAGGATTCCAATTTACTCATTCCCAAACGGGTCTCAAGTGGAAGGATTCCGTTTAAGCGCTCCAATTGCAAAAGTTTTGATAAAGTACTCCGGAGCGGGAGGATTCACAACAGTATACGTGAAGTAGATCCTAATTATATAGGTTTCATTAGAATTTGTATAGGTGACAATCGGAACCCGCTAGTTATGTCGGTTGAAGTAGCTGATCAAGTGATGACGACAGTGGTACCAGGAAAAGGGGTACAGAGATACATACAAGGCCGATCCCGTTATGGTGCGGTCTTATGATGATATGGATCCTGACGACTTCAATGCTCTGTAAAGGTAAGGAACGCTATATCAGATCTTGCCGATCGAAGCAAGGGGCCTTCAACCTTCTTTTCTGTCGTCGCAGCAAGAAGTATTAATTTGTTATGTATTGAATCTGCGCCTGCAATATGAAAGAAGTCCTGTAACATATTCAGACAGCCGTATAACGCAAGCACCGACCGCTGCTTATCATGAGAAGTGTGACTTCCTCAGCTGATTTCTTTTCTCTTGTGCCTACTATCCCTTACATGCACATGCCATCCAACCCGCACTCCGCCAAATAGCTGGACATTGAGAGTCTACCTTGCAAGGATGCCCGAAACGGTGATGTTCTATTCACGCACATCTGTTTTGATGGAGATGAAGAGGCGAAAAGGGTCGTCCCAACGGGCCAGACCGCGTGCATAAGCAATTGATATTAGCACACCTATATGCATAGAAATGGCAAACACGTACTGTAAACGGTACTGAATAACAAGAGAACGTACCGGGTGAGGTAAGTGCTCTTGGGAAATTTCGCACACCGACAGTTCGTACAAACCCATGGCATAACGGAACCAGCCCGCTCCCACCCACACCTTGTCTTTTGCGATCTTCCGAGCGTGTCAGACTGAGCCTTGCAGGTATGCTCGTACCAGTGAAAATCCCGCTATCATCCTCGCTTTAAGCTCTAGTCGTCGTCTATTCGCATCGTTTCTCGTCTCAGGCTCTTTCCGAGCTCGTACCTTATTTACTAAGTATTACCTCCGATCTCCGTCCCCATACCAGCACCAGCAACAACAAATAAGGGCTTTGTGGCGCTACTGCCGGGGGCGGTTGAAGCTAAACCTGAGGCTGCTAAGGAGGAGCTTAAGCTCCCAAAGATAAGTATCTTCGAAGAAGGTCATGAGCGGGGACAGTGGGGAGGACCAAACTCCAAGTCTCCTGACGTTTGGAGTACGTTAGCCCACGCGCACAGACAGCTCTAGCATCGTGGAGCTAGACGGTACCCACCCGTCATTGTACTAGTATCAGCACAAGAAAACCGCACAATATGCAAGGTTTCATTGGGTGGCTCCCGTTCCGGGCGCGTTATTCGCGCTAGGCTCGAGTTGGTATGTTTTCCAAGTTGTCGGTGACGGGCTAGTGGTGGACGAGATCGTCTCCGTCATGGGAGTTCACCGCTTACCCTAAACCTGCGGATTGACATAAACAGACACTCGTCTGAAAGTGATCGCATTCAGTTTTTTGACGCGGGCCCACAGATCACTTGAACGCCGGGACTAACCTTGGAATACAGTTTGATGCAACTCTGCATGACGCCGATGAAATCCATAACTGATGTTATGTACGAGAAGTCTTGAGAAGAGATTCGTACGATTACGAACATTCAAAACGCATCCGAAGTGAATTACCTCACTGGGAACTTGGGCGGACGTTAGGGTGCATGCCACACGGTATCTTGGAACTCGTTAAACTGCAAAAAACTCCCTAATCCACATGGAGAAATCAGCATCATGATCATGATAGAGTGACGTTTTAAGGACTCGGTAGATCTAGTGCTTCCACCAAAGTACTTCGATTGAGCGAAAGAAGGATCGAGGGCGCACCGGGACTTTTCTGGCCAACGGTATTAGCGCTCTACCTGATATGGTGAAACGGTTAAACGCCACTCACCTCATTAAAAAAAAAAATTACGACAAGCGCTTGATGTTGCTTAAAGAAGAAAATCCAGGTGTGGTGCTCTAGGTATCGCTGTAAAATGTATTGTTCCTGGTGCTTTGTCCAACCAGAGAGCATCGATCAGCATTATGTACACGCACGCACCTGGGCTGCTCCACTGGCACAGAAAAGTTCCAATCAGGCATAGATGTCGACAGGAACGGGCTAGCGCTCATAGGCGGAATCGGAGCAAGGTACTTTTTTTTTTTTTAAAAATCTATTAAGGCTGTAGCTAAGTACGGGCCCCCCGAAGGTAACAAAGGAGATGAGAGTAACTACAGTACGAGACAATCGAGATATCGAGAGAAAAAGAGACTGTAAGGAACTGCGTATGATGGCGAGAGCGCCTGTGAGGTGTGTACGTATACAGAGTAAGAGACCGAGAATGAACACTCAGAGAAGGAGAAACGGAAACTACTAGTGTATAGTACAACTATAGCCCAGTACGTATACCAGTGATACATGCTATTTACAAAGGTCCATTAGAAGGAGAAACGCTTACCCGGAAAGGGTGGGGGGTGCACCTTCAAACGTGAATGCTATGGGGTTAACTTTCAGCCACTCAAAGTAGCCGGCCATGATAGAAGGAATCTTGCTGTTGCCGACCTTGAGGGGGCTCAGCTCAATATGTCGGCGGAACTTGTGGTTCCGATCCTGGATATGCCTGATGCGTCGCATCTTGCAGTCGGTAGGAGTGAGTGCCGGGACGGAGCGTGACGCTCTGCACTCAAACATGACATGGTAGCGGTCCTGGTACACGTAGCACGTCGGACAATGTGTAGGCTCGTCAGGGAAGGAGCAAGGTACTTACCAGCGCCAATGTCAAGGTGCCAACTTGCACCGATCCGTACTCCATATCACCAGTGCGGTAGCGCACTACTGACATCCAATGACGATAATAGCTGCCGTATATTTCTTGATATTAACTGTATGTTAGCTCTGATGGCCGTCTAGGCTGGGCTCCGTACCATAACGTACCCTATTCATAGTTAGTTTAGTGCTAGTATCCGTATCCAGGGACCCAGAGGCCTGAGGTCATAGCAATAACTTGAGAGCGAGAACGGTTTGGGCATGATCAACAGAGTCAATAACCAAGATATTGATTGATCATCGCTGTAACAGCGCATGGGCATGGCCTGTGGGCAATTGCGCAGGCCCGGCCCGCCTTCCTGAGAGCGGTGCCATGTACGTTGTCTAAATCATATCAACCCCTGTTGTGCCATGGGTTTACATATGATCCAGTGGTAAGCATCCCTGTACCTGTCGCGATCGCGCAGTAACCAACCCACACACTTGCTGACGGCACGCGCGTGTACATATATTGGATTAATCCCCTCGCTATCCCCTTCAAGCACCCTCTTTGGCGTTCGAATTGGAGTCGCTACCACTGGATTGATGCAATATCGTGGCGGAGGCGAGGACGACGACGACTCGGGATGAACACAGACCCGGACACCCAAAACGGCGCACTCGGGCTGTGGCGCCGGCAACACTCGCCCCACAATCGACCTGGCCGCGATGCATCCGCGATGGTGATGACGCATGCGCACCGTTCAACAGCTTCGGACTCTGAAGAGAAAAAAAGTCTTGAGCGGCGGGCTGCCACCCACCCAGCCTTGGTGTCTTGACTCGGATATGATGATAACTGGTAGCGACCCCTCTGCCAGTTCCAACGGTACATCCGCACTATGCGCGGCCTTTGACGTTCATTTACGGGCTCCCAGTTACCACACGCATAACGTATACGGATATCGGGTGTGTCAGTGCGGATGGATGGCCCGGAACTGGTACTCGGGACTCGGAGGGTACTTGCTTTGCTGTTGTCGTACCTCCCCTTGCGCCCCGTCAAGACAAGAGGCTTTCCCTCCTCGGTAAAGATAAACGGGTGAAAAAGCCTCCACAAAGGTCCGAAAGCCACGATACCCCCAGAAGGGCTCCGAGAACGTCATAAACACAGTGCTAGTGCTAGTACATACATGGCTCGCGGTGAGCCCAAACTTCAGTTCACGAATCTCGGAGAACTCGAGCTCGAGTGTCGACGGGGTGCGACTTGAATATGATATGAAGGTGTCAATCAAGGGAACAAGGTATAGTTATAATCGAGTTATAATTATACCAGTACACCTCCGAGTCTGTCACGGTGATATCGATTATTGGCGCCGGCATCGTATATCTGTATATAATTGCTGCACACGCACACATACGTATGTATCGCGCCACGATCCACAATAATGATGTAGGCGCCATGCGCTGCACGGATGTCGTCGACCGGGCGTGAAAAGGTTGGGAAACATTCCAACATCTACACAATGCGCCATCCCACCATTGACAATGACATGCCACATCACACCGATAAGCATGAAATAACGCAACCCCTGATCGAGGACATCAAGCGTCCAACGTCGACCATAACCATGACCCACCGTAAGCGTGAGCCGTGCGTCATGCAACAAAGGACGCAATACCAGAAAGTTGGGGTAACAAGGCGTCGCGTCGATAGCACGGGCGAGGTGGAGCTTCGAAGAGGTTAGTTAGGTTTCTTCTCAACTTGGCTATAGATACACGGTTCCACGGTCCCGAGCGGGGTTCAAGTTGCGTGGAAAGGAAGGGAAGGAAGTAATTAGGATTGCAGTACCCCACCAGTCTCCGAGTCCGGTCCCAGGGCCTATCATCCGAATCCGAGTGGACTTGAAATTACTTCCCAGCTCCCAGGCTAGGCCAATGTCCGAGGAAAGACTGAAGACATTTAGGATGGAGAGAAGGCAAAGAAGAAAAACCAGAAAGGGGCACCTGAGGTTCTATTCTCCAATGTGAGAGTTGGAAGACGTATGGACCGGGGGAAACCGGAAGATTGAATATGCTCAATATGCTATTACGGAGTATAAAACTACATCTATGAATTTTTTGTGGGACTCGGTGACTTGAAAGGGAGGAGAGAGGGGAGGTTTGATGAAAGGGAGCCGGGACAAAAAAGTAAAGTATATGCGTATAGGGTGAAAAAGTGGAAAGAATATCGTGGTCGTTTGGTATATGATCATGCTTGGTTTTTGGAGGGAGGCGGAACAGAGTGAGTGGCGAAGATGTGGGGTGGGCATTGGAGGAGGGACAAGGAGGAGGGAGGAAGGCACGAGAATATACCAGAAACGCCACAACGGGAGAAGCAAATCAAAATCAACCTTCGCGCGGCCAAAATAGATCAACGAACTGAATGAATGATGCCACACAAGGAAACGAAAAAGGGCAAATCAACAGAACAAGGAAAAGAAGGCAAAAACTGCAAAGGCTATGGTAAGAGAAGAAGAAACGAAGCCGGAGATGTTTTGTCCAGTTCGTATATGGATTGGAGGTCATGTAACATGTAACGTGTAATGGAATTGGATTGGCTTGAAGGACAAGGGCAATGGAATTACGGGGATGGTGAAATGGAAAGAAACCGAAGCAAAAGAATTGATACACGTGATTTGGACAATGGCGATGGCAATGGGGTATATCGATGGGGGTGAAACGAGGGACCTATGTAAGGCGCCGCCACAAAGGCAAGGCAGAATTTGCTCTGTCAAGAGGGGGAGTCTAAATCGGCAATAAAGGTACGGTCACGGAGAAAACGGAGGTGTGTAGGGGGGATGGGTAAAAGACGGAAAAAAAGGACCAAGGGCAAGGTATTACGAAGGGCGAGCAAACCGTCCAATAATCATAAGTGCTTTTGTGACGAAAGAATGTTAAACGCGCTGGGCGATACCCAAATTCCAAACGACGTGATGCGCGCGCATAGCCACAAAGGTGTGTGTGCTTGTGAGGCGCCATAGTAGGATGTTGCGGAACCCCTGATTCTTCACCGGGTCGGTGCAAGCGACGAAAGTCTCATGCCTTGGGCGAGTTCTGACTTCCACTCTAGGCGGCGAATGGCTTCAGCATAATCCACCCACTCCCGTTTCCGCTCGTTACACTCCATCCAGTCGGTTTCGAGTGCTGCTACGTCAAGTTCGTAGAAGTGATAAGTAGCCGATGGTGTCGGTATTGTTATGACAAATCGAGTGATCGTTCCGCGCACACCCGCTGTATTGACCGCAAAAAAAAGGGACACACATAAGCGTTCCATGACGGATTCGACGGGTGTGAAATCGGTGATACGTCCAGGGTTTGGTTTGCGACGCATAAAGATGGAAAAAAGCAAGAACAGAGAAGGGACGAGAATCAGGAGGTGAGGAGACGGATAGAGGAACAGAGGGTAGGACCTTCTTCCAATGCCTCCCTTGAGGCAGCAACCTCCAACTGCACATCTGACGGCTCGAATCCGCCTTTGGGCACTGCAACCGAGTCGGAAGGGTATATCAGTATCAGATCCCAGGGTACGGGGGTTGATGGGCGGGGTAAGGGTTAGAAGAACAGCACGATGCAACTTACAAACCCAGTGATGTGGCCGTTTCCGACTTGTTACGACGAGTACCTTGCCTGCTGCTCGGGCTATTGGAATAGCGCAGCATACAACTCGTGGAACGGAGCGTCCTTTGGAACCCATGATATTTCTTGTTCTTGAGCGAGTGGCGTTGGGATGTTTATATAGCAGTCTCAGCAAATGCGATTCGAGCAGCTAGATTCAAGAATCCTTCATCGGCTGCGGGAAGGGGCAAAGACGAAGACCGCACACTCAAATGACTCCGCAAGCAAGTTGGGTACGCGGAGAAAGCGCAGAAACAGCTGGTGTAGTTGGCAACGGAAGGCGCTTGAGCCAAAAGGGGCGCAAGGGACGGTAGATCTGAATCAGGCCAACCGAAGAAGAGGCGATGGGGGTTTAGATAAAAGGCCAACTGGTGGTAGACGACAAGTCAGACGACAGGTAAAAAGTGGCTGGACGGTCTGAAACGAGCAGTACCTAGAGTGTAGCAGGCGGAATTGCGGGCTGCAACAACGAACGGTCTGGGGGAGACGAAGAGGGGACGTGCTGGGCAGCAGAGGTCGTGTGGGTGGTTGGAGGAAACAAGAGGGGAGACGGGACAGAGAAGATTGCGTCTGTTTTCGAACTGGGTTGGAATTGAGATGGCTCTAAATTACGTTGCGTACGCGAAGATTGCCTTCCAACAAAAGCCACGCACGTTCCTCGGCCTTCCCGGCCGGTCTCCGCATCCCGCCGCCCCATCAACCTCGTGTCCCATTCAGTCTGCGCCCTGGCCTTACCATATGGGGCTTTCCTCCCGGCCGCCCACCCCTCTCCTCTTCCTCGTCCACTGTCTGACCTGCTCCTCCGGCCGACTCTAGAACATACTGGGTTTTCCTCTCGCTTTCGCTGTCATTCACACCCACCCCACGCCGCCCACAGATTAGCCCGCTAATAATAATTTTACCACAACAGTCAGAGCTTGTCAGCGCATACACAGCAATCCAATTTCTCCATCTATCCACATTGTCCGAGTAACCACTAAGATCCGCGTGTACACTACGAGGCAAGTCTGGTGGGCTAGAGATAAGGACTCTGTCGCAGGCTATTATTTGACCACTGTCGATTTATGGTATAAATCTACTCGTTCCAACTACAATATGGGTTAGTTCAGCGCAACAGCCCTTTAACCAGCACACTCACGCGACCAAAAACATGCAGAGCACGCCAAAAGCCATCGCTGCGAACTGTCAAAAAAGGGTCGTATGTCAGGCACCAACACATAGCGAACGAGATTGCCACCGCCCCAGGCCTTATGAATCCGTAACTTACCTCACGCATTGCCTGCTTCGCGCTCTTGCTCTCTGCCAACAAGCTGAAACAAAAACACGGACGATCAGTACACAGCCAAAGAAGCCACGAGAAGCATCAAAACTCGATAAGAGTGAAGTGCCCCAGGCGCTCGCTCGAGATCAATGCGCAACAGAGGAGATTGTGTGGAAGAACCTTGCTGTGAACTCGCAAAGGAAGTCTACTTACGTTGGAAGCACGGCGACAGCACCTATATACAGAAAGCCTCCGGCCACGAACGGGATCACCTGCGTTACGCCAAGGAGTCAGGCTGACATACACCACGGTAGTCAGATGGCTGCTGTTGGTACTCACCAGATCAGACATTTGCACGGTGGTGCCAAGAAGACCTGTCGCATCCTGTCGAATTGCAGAAGCTAGGTCAACTGAATCATGGGCTTCGTCTGACGTGGTTGCATTGCGGATAGCAATGCCCATGAAGGTGCTAAAGAGATTTAAGAAGCATTCTTAGACGCTGGTTATCGCATGTACGGGGCCGAAAGGCACACACCCAACCTGTTATCGATGGAGATAACGATGCCAGTTTACAATTGTCGATACGTGTGCAGAGAAAGCAGTTTGTTTAAAAGGGCATGATGTCATTGAGGTACATGTGCGCCGAGGAGGTAATGTGTCCAAAAAGGGACCACGAGAAAATAGTCGAGATACCCGAGGGGTACCAGAGTAAGCCCGCTGAACGCATTATTGACTCGTACAACTTACGAAAGCACCGATAGCAGTGAGGAACTGTGATTGCATTGCTTGTTTCTTGGTAAATCCGCTCCGGATTAGAATCGAATAATCCGCGATCTCATGCGGAATCTCATGCGCAAAACAAGCAAGCGTGGTTGTGGCGCCGATGAGTGGTGAGGCATAAAACGAGGCAGCCATGCTGTGCGAGGTTTTTGCAAATCAAACGCTAAGCGCATTAGGTCGGTTCATGTGGTACGATGCAGCGGACATACGCAAGGCCATCCGTTCTGGCGCAGCATTCGTCAGTCTGACGAGACGATCATCGGATAACATGGCCCTTACATGTTATGTACAAAGTCGCCAAAGAGGTTGAGGTACGCTGACATTTTTGAAGGTCCCTTGGGACTCACAGTAGGTTCAGCTTCAGGTACTACCTTATTGCCCTTACCCTTCTTCGGAGTACGCTGGCGGAGACCGTCCTTTGATTTATTATCCACTGCAGATGCTTCAACAGAAGTTCCGTCATTTGACCGAGAATGAGAGTGTGAATGTGTGTGTGCATGACCCGGGGCATCATCTTCACCACCTAAAACACGAAGCGTTTTCTCCATGAAGAAGAACGCCGCAAAGCCAGCAAATATGCCCAACCTAGTCAAAATGGGTCAGGTGAGTTGAAGTGAGGGTGAAAATAATAGGGTGCCATATTGCATTACCCGATCAGAATATTTCGTTTCTCTTCCACCATCACAAAGTGCGCGCCAGGCTCTTGGTGTTCCCCCATAAATGAATGTGGGACCAAGTGAAGGAAGACATCAGAAAGCAGCCCACCAGTCTATTGAGAAAAAGGGTATCTGATCAGTTCCGGGAGGGTATACGTATAAAGAGTCGAGACTGACGGCGAAAGCAGTCATAGTGTTCAGGGTATCGGGACTGATGGCGGCCGGGATAAACGCGAGGATGAAATTGGGAACACTGCGTGTATGCGGGGAGACGATGTCAAATTGACTCCTGGTGCACAGCTATTGCACGTACGAGCTAATGTAGAATGTGCCAAGTATAGAGTTCCAGGCAGGACCAAACGGGAAAAGCCAGTCGAACACTTGTCGCATAACGGGTGATTCTGACGAGTCCACGATATGCTTGAGTTTGTTCAACTTCAACACGGGAGCGCAATGTTGCACCTCGTCAATCTGAATTGAGCTGCATTAGGTACAAATAAGAAGCGCTCATGACATTCCACATACCGTGACAGACACGGATTCTGGCGAGAGCTTGGCTGCTGCACCATACTTGGAGTTTGTTGCAGCTGTTCCAGCCGCATATACGGACAAAAGAGCGACGAGCAGTAGGACAAATGGCCGACGCAGAGCCATGGATACGATGTAGACGAAAGTTATGAGTTGTGTGCTGGCCAAAACACGACTTTGCGCGTCACGGTCAACGTGGATCTTGCCGAAATCCGACAGGTACACCCGATCGAGTGCTTCCTCTTTGCCATCACACCATGTGGTTCTGCCAGTGCAATTTTGCTGCGATTTGTAACCTACTCGACGACGACGACGGGCATCCAGGACTAGCATAACGACTACGATGTACCCTACGGAACAAGAACGCGCCGTAATCCAGGCAGCGGAGAAAATCATGCTGGAAACCATGGCTCGATATGATCCCTCACACGACGCGTACCACGGTAAGAGGATCCCCAGACGCGCACTCATTCGGTATATATCTTACGAAGTAACCCTTGCCAGTGTACCGCGTCCGGAAGACTGCGCTCGAAATTGCCCAGTCACTGCCCAGCAAGCCGGATCTTCTCACCATCGAATTAGGTGAGTATATGCGCTCCCAGAGCGTTCCAAATCCAACTAAAGTTCAACAGCCGCTTTGCTTCATGACGTTCTAGACAAAAAATACGTCACGCCGGAGCAAGCTGCCGACCCATATGGCTACTTCCTGCCCTTCTTCCAGACGATGGCCCGTGATCATGGGGTCGACCTTATTACGGACGGACGAGCGCAGAATATTGCAAAAATAGTCGACAACGTTTCATGGACCACGGAGAAGAAGCTGAGGGCCAACGGGAAATGGACTGAATGGCATGACTCATGCTTGGAGTTGCATTGTGTGCAGGATGCGGATAGGTTGGATGCCATCGGAGCATTCGGTTGGTCCCTCCTATTTTACTACAGACAATTTTGAGCGTAATCCCGGGTTCTTCAGGTATCTTAAGATGTGCAGCATATAGCAGCGCTGTCAATCAGTGAGCCAATCTCCACCAGCTAGCTGTTGCGTATGGAATGGCAGGCTCACCCATCATCTATCCCAAATCAAGGGCTCTCCATACCCCGGCAGGCGATCCCAAGCACAACCAGACAGCGATTCAACACTTCTACGACAAACTCGTTCACATTCGCGATCGATTGAAGACACAACCCGGAAAAGTGTTGGGCGAAAAGCGCCACCAAGTGGTAAGTCTCGGTATTCAGGTCCTCACTCTTTATTTTGACGGCATTTTCGTTGACGAATATTCATTTCCGTTATCTCTCGCGTTGCTATGCGGTCTCCGCCGTTGTGGCGTAAAAAAGCTGCTAACTTTCCTAGATTCGATCCAGGAGGAATATAGTGTGGCGTTACCACCCGCCGCCTAATTGACTTGTCCACTAGAGTTCAGGCCCTGAACTATACCCTGATTATCTATGACATTCTCTTACCTTGAGGAGTTACAACGCCCTGCTTCGGCTCGACGTTCTAAACAGAAGTTCCTCACTGACATCACCGCTATGACGGTAAGATCCTTGGTGGACACCTGATCTATGTCTTCAAACTTTTGTGACTCTTGCAACTGAATTGCCACGGGAAGTTACGTGCTGTCCATGTTGACAGAATCAGTACACTCCCCCACAATGCAACGGCGTTCGTGTGTAATCAGCGATACTTCTATCACTAGCGTGTTCAACGGCTGTCGAGCAGTGCAAACCACACACTGTTACTGTCACCGATGACCACGTCGTCCAGTTGTATTCTTGGCTCGCTGATAAGTTGCTGTATGGCCCGATCATGGCTCTGCAACGGCATTCCGAATTTCACGCACTTGCATTGAACTGCGAGTTATCGTACAGATTATTGACTAATTCGACACAATATAGCGAAATCAAAGTCGAGGGCACAAGGTCGCCTCCGGGTATTGGAGAACCCATTCTCCGAGCCACAACTACCCAAGAATCAGATGCCAATTAGTAGGGCAGTACACCTGGGATCTTCAAGTCTTCAGCGATAATAACAGCAGCCTTTTCACCGATTGCGATCGCCGTGTTGTAGGTGTTGCTTCCAACATTGGCTGGGGCAATACTACAGTCTGGGTGTCGTGCATAGGGTCATCACTTGATGGATTGGACTGATAAAGATTAATAACTTGCCTGCGACCTTCAGATTACGAACACCGTAGACGTTGAGCCTTGGGTCTACGACGCCACCTTGCTCTCTTGGCTTCATCGCACACGTGCCGAGCTTGAGTAACGGCATATTAAGACGGATTATTCACGAGTTAGGTGAACTCGAGCACTTACCGAATGCCAAGTTGTCTCGACTACATCAACGTTATAAGCAACATCCAGAATGAGCAGGTAAGCATCCCGCACTCACCCACTCTCCTATGGTACTCATCGATAGCCGCATTGTCAGCAGGTGTATACACGATATCAGGATGGGTGGCTTCTACCGGCCCACTTGCGCTGGTTTGGCAAGCCGCCGGGCTGCCTTCTGGGAATAGAGGGTGCGCAAGCTTGGGTTCCCCTCGGTAAAAGCCCATTCTTCGAGCGAGCTCGCGACCTCGTTTGTATGCCCATCGGAGGACACCGAGATCAGCAGGGCTGGTGGAAGATTGGGTGTCAGTGTTCGTGGTTCAGGTTAGGGAACTGTTGGCAGCAGAACCACTATTGTTTTCAATGCAGCGGATAAGTATACTCACTTGTCGAGGAAACCTGGGTGGAAATCTAAGGGGCCGTAGGGGTTCAAGCCGTCTTTGATATGGACGAATCCAGTGGATACGGGGTATTCCTGTCGAGTGAAAACCTGTAAGAGAACAAGGGCTATAACGGAGACTCCTATGACTGACAGTATAGTAAACCATCGAGTAATATTTGCCTTGAGGCATTGCAGGATCAACTCCCACATATCTGATAGGCCAAAAGGCATTACAGACTGATTGTTGATGACGAGAGTGGAGAGCACAACGTACGCTGCTGCTGGGCCTAGGAACATCACCGGTTTGTCGGGCGCGTTTTCAAAATACGTTCTCCAGTGCTGCGCAAAATCTGGTCCAATTTCCTTTAGGTCGTTGGCGTCCGGACGGAGTTTGATGCCTGCATCTATACCGCTGGAAGAACATAAGTGCTGCCATTCTCTTGAGCGACGGATGTGTTGCTTACTTGTTGGCGACTATTCCTTGACCAGTCTGAAGCCATCTCTCGCGCAAGGCTAGAGACCGGTGAGTCGTGTGTGGGATTGAAATGAGAAGAGGCTTACGCGTGATTTCAGCTTGCTCTCCATGGAATAGCACGTCTAGGGTCTCGGCCTCATCAGACGCGGCATAAGGCACAAACATGAGGTTGTGGTCTGAAGAGAAGAGTCAGCTTCGAATGTTGATTCGCAAAATGCAAGACCAACCCATGTAATGTTCTCCGACTCCTGGAAGGTCGACAATTTGGGAGATATCGTTTTCCTTCAAAACGTCTGCCGAACCGATACCAGACCTGGGAAGCGTGAATCAAAGTCTAGGGTACAATGTCGTGTCGAATACCTTTCCAAGATTGCAGGAGAGCCTAATGTGCCTGCAGAAACAACGACTAGGCGGGATGCATGTGCAACTTGTGTAGTGGGTGTACCCCGGCTACGTCCAACTTTGTCATCAACGTATTCAACTCCAACAGCAATATTATCTCTGCATATGACACGCCAAGTTAGTGTACATTCAATTTTGTGTGCAAATGAGATATACTTAGTGATAACCCTGACAACTCGAACACGATCTTGAATGACGAGATTCGGATTGTTGCCTTGGTTGTAGACGTAGTAGTGCGCCGTGTCGGATCGCCGACCGCTTTGGGAGTCGACATACCTGTGTTTCGTGAGTACTCTCGTTGATTGGTGCCTTGGTCCCTCGGGCAAGGCTCACCTCGGCCATCTCTATATTTGATAAAATCCAGTGTAAGCAGAACCATGCTACTTGCCCAAACCCGGGCATCACGTACCCCATATGCATTGCAAGAGTGGAAACCGTTAACATCATTGGTTGTAGGCCTCGAAGGATCATATCTGGCTGCAACATCTAAAAACTGCAATCCAACGTTGTCACCTTCTCGAGCATAAGAGATCTTAAGAGGTCCAGAATCCCCATGTGTCCCATTGTCTGAACCAGGTTGGTACGTTTCAGCCTTGCTGCAATGTCAATAATAGAAAATCTATGCCCCACGTTACGTACTTTCTTGAGCAAAGGGATAAGCTCTTTAGATCCCCAACCGGGGTTATGATACACGAACGCCCAGTCATCATAATCGGATGCAGCCGCGCGTGTATACATAACAACTGTCATGTCGCAATTACTGCGGTGAGCCGACATATCAGGAGCAGAGAGAGGAAATGCCTTACAATTGACACCTGATCCACCGCCCACGCATCTCCCAGAAGGAACAATCGGGGACCGACCAGCTAGAGCCTCGCTGGGCTTTCCAACGTGGAAAGTGAAAGTTTCACCTGGCCGAGTCAAGTTCAGGTAGTAGTTGCTTGGTTTGGTGTGGTCCTCGACATCTTTGATGTGTGGGCCAGCTTCGAGGACCTATGTGAGGCAGTGTTATGGGCGTCATTTCGTATATGGGTCGTTGTGAAACTGACCAAAATCCGGAGAGAAGGATCTGCAGCGGCCAAACGCCCGGCTGTGACACAGGCCGCAGTTCCACCTACGAGGAGGGCCAATCAAATAAATTCCAAGCATAGGATATTGGATTTACCTCCAGCGAAGATGATATCGTAGATGGGACCTTCCGACATTGTACTTGTGCGCTGATCTGTGTTCGAAAGAGGGTAATATCCTTGTAAAGTGCTCTTTGGCTCGCACTCTGGCTATTGCCCGGGAAGAACAGATGTGTGGGGAAGATGCAAGATAGATAAGGCTTCCCCACATTATTGAAGGGGGGTTATAGCGCCCAGAATATAGCAACAACGTAAGCCTGTCCATCAGAAATCGTTGTAGATTAATCTGAACCTAGCCACTGGCAGCGGTCCTCCGTGTCTAAAGGAGTAATGCTTTCAACAGTTGTCAGTTTTGGGGAGATGGAAGTGACCGAAACGCTCGGCTTTAATACCTTAAATGTCGGTGGCTGCGGTTCCTGCGAGATCTTCCATTCCATTGGAAAGTCGTCAATGGCATTTGGTGTGAATTTGGGAATGGAAAAGGCTCGAAGTTGCTGAGGTGCGACTGGACGGGGGTCACATGTTTCCAGATCCCCTAGAAGGAATAATTGAGCGTTTGGCAAAGCCATTACACCAACACTTCGGTGAGTATGAACGTAATCCCAAGCCACAAGCTGCGAAATCCTGTATTATCTGTTAATGTCTTTGCTGGGAACCATATGTGCACTCATCAGTAATTGCTGTAACACTGATGGAATTTGAACCGAATATGAAGTCACCTGGGTATCAGCCTCTTCATTTCCCGTCCCGAATAACTCTCCATCGAAAATCAGATGTCAATGAGGTAAGGCGTCCGAGATCCCCAGGTCTTGAGCAATAACAGCAGCTTTTTCGCCAATCACGATTGCAGCGCTGTAGTGTCGCTTCCAACGTTGGCCGGTGCGATACTGCAACCCAAAGTTCATTACAGGTTAACGAATCGCTGCATGACACTAAATAAGGCTAAGTTACTTGTCACCTTCAAGTTGCAAACGCTATAGACATTGAGCCTCGGGTCTACAACGCCGCCTTTCTCTCGAGATTTGACTGCGCATGTACTGAGCTTAATGTAAAGGGCATCGGTAAAATGTCATCAATCATATATAGCGTGGTCGGATACGTACTGAATGCCGTGTCATGTCAATTAATATTAACGCTACGATGCCATTAACACGTCACCACTCTCCACTCACCCGTCCTTCTATGATACCCATCAATGGTCGCTTCATCAGCCGGAACATACTTAATTTCAGGAAATGTCACCGTTCCATTTGCGCCTGTCTGGCTTGCTACCGCGCTACCTTCTGAGAACTTTGGGTGGACAGCCTGAGGCTCTCCTCAATTAACCATCACCCTTCGAGCCATTTTATAGCCTCCTTTGTATGCTCGTCGAAGGACGCAGAGATCAGCAGGACTGGGAGGCAATATATTGGTGTGTTAAAAGTGGATAACCCAAATATGCAGCTACTCACTGGTCGAGATATCTTGGATGGAAATCAAAGCGGCTGTATGGGTTGAAGCCATGCTTGATACGTACATGTCCAGTGGATAAGAAGTGTTTCCATTGGCTATTGATTCGTAAGAATAGAGATCATGCAAAATATTATGACCTAGAGTAAAAAAAGTCATAGAGTAATATTTGCCGCGAGGCACAGCAAGTCAATTCCGGCATACCTGGTTCATCTATCAGTAACATTGCTAGGCTACCCTCAACAGCAGGCGTGTGACAACGTACCTCGCTCCAGGGCCTAAAGATATAACTGACTTGTTGGGCGCTTTTTCAAAGTATGGTTTCCAACGGTCCATAAAAGCGAGACCATTTTCCTGGGTCAATTTACTTCAAATTGTTAGCATCCGGACACATTTGATCCTGCATCCCAACCACTAGAGTAGTCCAAGCAGGGTGTCATTTATATCTTGTTAGATGCACGATAGCTTATAAAAACGAGATTATGATCTGGATGACAGCGTTAGTTTGTATTTTTGCTCGTAGCTCATACAACGAACTCATATAATGCTCCAGGCCGATCGTCTATCTGTGTTACCTATGTTTTTAAAAACCTGAACCGATACAGAACCTAGGAAATCTTATGACAGTGCAACAAAATGGTACCGCATTGAACATACCTTTCCAAGATAGGATGAGAGGAAATTTTCCAGCAAAAACGATAATGAGAACAAATGCGTAGGCAGTTTGCATAGGAAGTGTACCTCCCATGTGGCCAACTTTGTTGTCGACACCAACAGTAATATGTCTCTTTTAAGGCATTCAAAATTTCATGCGTGATGCAGACAAACTTAGTGATGACTCCGACAACACGAGTGCGATCTCGAATGACGAGATTGACTGTGAATGTGGTAATGTGCTGCATCTGATCTGCAACCAGTGTGGGTGTCAATATACATTGCTCAGAGCCAACTCCCATCAATTGTACATCGACAGCTAAGATGAGACCATTCAGGCATCGCTGAAATAAAAACAAGTGATTGTGAGCACAGACAACTTGACAGGATGCCTGTATTACACGTACTTCGCATGTACAGTATTGCAGGAATAGAGACTACTAATGTCTCCAATTGCAGACTTAGAGGTCTCAGCCGAGGACAAGCGTCCAGCTGTGATACAGGCGGTGGTGCATCCTACGAGCAGAAAAGTAAGATGAGTGGCAGCCAGAGAAGTGGTACTACCTCCAGATAATATCATAGGTGCGTTCTACGCCAGTCATTGAGGTTGATGCTTGTTTGTCGTGCTTGCTTGGGACTCAGTAGAGCATCCTTATTACGCTACTTTTCCCCTGCTTTGGATATGGAAGAGCAGAACGGATCTGTGAGAGATCGAAGGAAGAAAAAAGTGCTCACTTCAGGGAATTGGAGCGCCTGAGTCAAACTCAATGTAATCCGGGCTTCAAAGGAGATGACGCCTTCAACAACCTTGGCAGCGTTGAATCAATTGAATCAATCAATAGCTCCTGCAGTGATTCAATGGCCGCACACCCCTCCGAGCTTCAAGTGGGATTGCAACTGGGTTGAAACCCCTGGTGTGCTGGTGGCGGTAATCACATATGATCACATGACCCTAATCGACGCTGATGAGGACCCTCTTTCTAGTTGACGCTGACAATGTTTTTCCAGACCAGGACGCGTTCGGCCAATATCCGCAAGCAACTAACTGATCGACCAATGCTAGCCCATTGAACATGCGAACGCTGAGTGGTTGGCCGGTGGAATGAAGACTGTAGGGTGAGTAACCGATGTTCTGGATTCTACCTGCTCCATGTCGCCGACAGTATTTCAAAGTATATATAAGCCTTTGACCCCCACGAGCTTCTGGTCTTTATCTTGGTTCTGACGATCTATGTTCGCGTGACCTGGGGCATGGGTACAACTCAGCTGCTCCATAAGACGAGGTAAGTTCAAGTTGCTATACGGATAATTAGTCCTGTTTGCGATAATACGCGGTCCGCAGGTCCCGAAGAGACCATCGTATTATCGGATTAACTCTATGATTCTTAATTGAGCGCACACGCATTTCGTCAACTCAAAATCAACGCTGATAGCTAATCCAACGAAATTCGACGGGACCTATTACCAGAGTTAACAGGCAAACCCACCATCCTTGAAGTTCCAAAGGGAACTGGACAGCACACGAACAAGTCTGGCCTCATTGTACAAGCTTGCCGACAACCCGGACTCCCAATGGCGATGCGCACACGGGATTTTGAGTCTTTCAATTGGCGGTCGTATCTCGGAACCTGCGGGGAATAGCAGCAGACGGTGTGAGCCTGTGGTAGACATGACTTATGGAAGAACGCTTTATACGACACGAGCGAGACTGGGCTATTGCCAGTATACATCTCGCTGTTTGCCAGGTTACCGGTCCCGTTGTTCCGAACTACTGAACGACGTCAATCGCGTACCTACAGTCAGTGCGTTTATTCCCGCGTATCCACCAATGTGCTTTGACATTTAGGCCTTCAAAAGGCAAATAAAGTTTCCCCGTGATCAATGGAGTTTGGAGATATAACGACGGTGTCCGGTCCGATTAACCTCGAGAAGCATCCTATTTTTATCGTCCGTAGAAGGGTAAGACGATGTCTGTTGTTTGAATCAATCGCACCGACATTTTCTTCCGACAATGTGTTGCACTTGTGCGGGGAAGACATGGAATGGGATGGTTGATGTCCGAGGCGAAGGCCTTACAGCTCAAAGTATGATCATCTGTCCACAACTTTCTAGCGACTAACTTCCGGGATTTTACAACTCCTAGAGGAATGAAATTGCGTCCGTCGGTATATAAAGCACAGCGTTCGAGGCATTTGAAATCCTCAGCGTCAAGCCAATTCATAGGTAATGGCAAGACTTGCAATTGCATTCTGTCTTTCTGCTTTGCTCGCACTCGTCCCGGTCGTCTCTGCTCAATCGGGTCCATGGGAACAATGTGAGTGGGGTTATTGCCTACAAGTGGACCTCTGAACCAAATATGTTGCACAGGTGGTGGCGATGGCTGGACAGGACCAAAGGCAAGCTCATTAATCCATCGTGAAGTGTCGTATGTGACAATGACACGCCACGTTTTAGACATGTGTCTCCGGTTGGGTCTGCACCTATCAAAATCAATGGTACTCTCAGTGTCTTCAGGTAGGCTTCAAATATTTTTCTTGCTGCGCACGAAGAAACCATTCGATGGACTGTCCTTAGGGAAGCACTACCCCTGCTCCAACTTCAACAACTACGACAACCAGTGTCCCAGTACCCAGCGGCACTGGACTCAACTCCCTTGCAGTTTCCAAAGGGAAATTGTATTTCGGATCCATGACTGATACTAGAGAGCTCCCTGACGCTCCTTATATCGCTATTATAAGTGATAAGAGAGAGTTTGGTCAATTGACACCCGTGAGTCTCAAATCCTCTAAGAGTCAGAACTCCTATTCTTTTCTAACTTTTTCTTTCTCTTTTGTGCTTATCTAGGGAAACGCCATGAAATGGGACGCGACTGAACCCTCGAGGGGCACGTTCTCGTTCACCCGCGGTCAACAAATTCTCGATTTGGCTAAGAAGAACGGTCAAATGTTCCGAGGTCCGTGGAAATTCACTTGCCCCAGCAGAGGAAAGATTAATCTAGAGCGCTGAATGATTTGCTGTGGATAGGCCATACCTGTGTCTGGCACAGTCAACTCCCTGGCTGGGTTACAGCGGGGAACTTTAATAACGCGACTCTTCAACAAATCATCCGAGATCATATTAACGGTGTTGTTGGACATTGGAAGGGTCAAATGTAAGTATCGCTATCACGAGCTGTATATGAGAGATGGCTGACATATCTGTAGCTGTAAGTGCTCGTAAACGGAACTGGAGATAGGCATAGTATGCTCATGACCTATTGAATTTTCAAGACGCCTGGGATGTCGTCAACGGTCTGTACTATTCTGGTCCGTCAAGGGAGTCTCGAGGCTCACTTCATTCACAGAGGCCTTTGAAGGTAACGGGACATACCGCCAGTCCGTCTTCTACAAAACGATTGGCCCTTCCTATATCGAACTTGCATTCCGTACCGCTCGTGCTGCCGATCCTAACACAAAACTCTATGTATGTCATTCGTTATCTAATTTTCTCAAAACATGTGCTTTAATGCCCCTCAGATTAACGATTATAACATCGAAGCTGTAAACACGAAAGCGACCGCAATCATGAACTTAGTCAAAGACTTCAAAGCCAGAGGTGTACCTATCGACGGTGTCGGACTTCAAGCACACCTGATTGTTGGCGCTATCCCAAGTACCATCCGTCAAGTCATCGAGCAGTTTACCGCCCTCGGTGTCGAAGTTGCCATCACAGAGCTAGATATCCGTATGACTTTGCCGGTTACGGCTGCGAAATTGGAACAGCAGAGAAAAGATTACCTGGCGGTTATTGCGGCTTGTAAGGCGGTGAAGGGTTGTGTTGGAGTTACTGTTGCGAATTATACTGATAGGGTGAGTTTTACGCGTTGGAACACTTCTGGAGTCGGGGTGATGATATTTAATCACAGTATTCTTGGGTTGAATCTACATTCCCTGGAGAGGGCGCTGCTTTACCCTGGGATGCGGTGAGATACTGACATGTGATGTCAATAAAAACGATACCTAATATTGATTTTGTAGAACCTCCAAAAGAAGCCAGCTTACAATGGTATCGTTTCCGGCTTTGCATAAGGTGCTTTGGTCCATCGTCCCGTTCACTAGTCAGCGTATTCGCCAAGTGGCAATTCCAAGTCTTAGTCTTTACTCCTAAACACGGATAAAAATGTAGCTGGAAACACATAAATATTATTTTCGTTTTTATTTCGCGAGGAGCCTTTTGCTATTTCCTTACTAACTGATTCACCGGGGATTTTACATGAAAACCAACTAGCACTTGGTTCCTCGTTTGTTCATGAGGTAAATGGTGTAAGTAGGGGAGATGAGGGATGCTTCGACGATAAACATAAGCCTAATGTCCATTTGCGGCAGCGGCATTAACATGAAGAGGACTTGTTTGCACGTGGGCAGCTATTCAATCATCTGAAGCCTAAGCAACAACCCGATGGCACTCATTTGTGGACGCCACATTCCTCAAGAGCTCATTGACAACATCATCAGCTATCTTAAAAACGATAAAGCGACACTCAAAGACTATAGCCTTATCTCCCAAGTCTTCACTCCATCCTCTCAGCGATGGCTGTTTCGCCGCTTTTCTCTTTTTACCTTTGGTGGGAAAGTTCAGCGGCTTCAAGGAGTCCTTTCGACATTATCAATTCAGTTTGAATATGTACAGACACTCCACCTGCATATTCATCGAGCCGTTAGGGGGGTTTCTCTTCTAATCGAGTTCATCGACCGCCTCGTCAACCTCAAGGAGTTGCATATCCGGTATACTAAAGATATGCGAATCAACAAACAATTGGCCTATCACTGCTGTAAACCTACACTCACTTGTCTGCACATCGAACGATGTCTCTATTTCCCTTCCCAACACCTTCGTCGGTGTACATCTCTTCAAGCGCTGGTTATCAGTGACCGTGCACCATGTATTTCCGAGATCGCCCAAGAGGATGCACTTCTAGAGCTCGATACATCGCCCCAAATTCCGATACCTCCCTTGCATTTCGACATATTCGCGAGCACCCAGATTCTACGGTTGCTGGTTGGATAAAATCATCCCAATGTCCTGTTAACATTCATGAGGTGACTTCGCTAGTCCTCCACCCAATCAATGCAGATGAAATCAGGATGATCACTCCTATTCTTCCTATACTTTCCAGATCCTTGAAGTCATTATCCATCAATCCCCCTGTAGGAAGTATGCACTCTTTCTCTCACTCGGTTAAAACAAAACTAATGTACTTGCAGTGCAACTTGGATTAGAGAATCAACAGGCTATTCAAGCCATATTAGTTGATTTATCTGCCTTGCCATGCCTGAATCAATTCTCATTCACTATCTTCGAGGATCGTGAAGTTGACATCGATCACTTCAGTTGGCTGATGGCGGAGCTTTCTACAGTACCCAACAGCAATCGAATCAAATGCCTTCAGATTGTAACCAGGGTCTTATATAGCAAACCACCTAGGGCATCTGTGTCCGAAATGACCAAGAGATGGGAGAGGCTGGATGAAGTGCTGAGTCAAGCAAAGTTCAATGGGGTACGGGATGTGTGTATCCTGCTTCGCTTGTATTACACTCATGCGGATGATTGGCAAATATGGATTGATTGGATCCAAGACGTAATGGGCAAGACGAAGGAGAGTAAAACACTCTCCATTTCAGTCATGCCAGAGAATTGTAAGTTTCCTGTACTTGATGGCATTACTCAGAAGTTCAACTTCGCTCAAGCTTAGGTTTTGGATATTGATCATGTATGTAGTAAATACTCAATACAAATTTGTGGGCGATCTATGTGCCGAGCTGTAGACAGTGAGTTATTCATTACCTTAACCCAACAAGGATGCCCCATCCTGGTGATGGCGTCTCCTTTAGAGGCACTACGTTTCGCAGAGCCTTCTCCTACACTCCAATGAACAGATAGACTAGCCCTGAATTGCCTGCCAGTGTAGTCGTGATATCTTCTCTCGTCGTAATGCTATAGTAGCCCTTCGCCTAATCTGACTAGTTGACTCGTTTATCCCCCATCTATTCTATCATTTTTACCTTTCTTCTCATTCTTAATACCTTCGTATTCTTTCGCCCTCAGTACAGCCCTCAGTACAATAATTTGAATTGACCCTGGCAGAGCAGCATGGCGCAGAGGTAGCGCGCAGGGCCCATAACCCTGAGGTCACTTGATCGAAACAAGTTGCTGCTACGTTTGTTTTCGCATTTTTGTCTTCACAATCTCCTCAGGCTGAAAGACAACAACGCAAGTTCACATTTTATTGAATCCGAGTCCATATCAACTGACTAGGAGAATAGTATAGTATGCGGTTGGTATATATAGTGCGTGTATGTACAACGATACATTGAAAACAAAACATTGCAAAAGGAAGACTATGAGACCAGAATCAAACCTGAAAATACGACAGAAGCCCAATGGGTAAAAATAACGAGAAATGACTGTGGGAGGGAGGGTATGTAAGATGTATCCTTTTGTACGAAAAAGAAGAAAGGGACATGCCTGACAAAAGAAAAGAGAATAGAAATTAGGGACGAATAGGAGAGGTAGAGCACTGCTGAATAGTAGTGTTACACTTGGATGTCTGCCGACTGCGATGACGCCACGTCGTACGGGGAACAGCCATGGAATACACGACTGATAAAAAAAGGGGGGAAGGGTGCTTAAATGAGCGTAGTGGATGTATATAGTGACGGAGAGAAAGCCAATACACGATGCTGAACTGAATGGAATGCAAAACCCAGGAAACGAAGAAACGGGGCGTGTGGGAGAGAGTGGATAGAAAAGCACAAAGGCGTGCGCGCATGCCAAAATCTAGACGCGCAGCCCTAAAAATATCTCGAGTACGGACCCCGCAATCAGGAGTAACCGTCAGGAGTTTTTATCCTAGTGTTTGATGATAACCAAATCCAACCATCGCGGTACCCCAAACGGCACGCCCTGCCCGAGAGACAATGAAGCAACCCAAAAAAAGGGAAGAAGCACCTCCTTTCCCAACTTCAACCACAACCACCATCATCACCGTGACGCTTAGTTCAAAAACGCCAACTCTGTCACTCTTCTCATCTCATCATCCTCGATTCCTCCAACTTCCATCAAAATGCTGCCTCGACTGTGCAAAGTAGGTGAAACCGGCTGTCTCAATACAGTTGGGGAAACAGGTTCAGGGGACCTGGAAAACCCTCTCATAAACGTTCTTGAGGGCGCACGAGCGGGCGAAAATGACAATGCTCTTCCTCTTATGCCAGCATTGCTGCTGGCACCGCTAGACTCCGCGACGAAAGAGGACGAACTTGGTGACAATGGTGCGACAGATGGCGAACGCGCTGGTGATAGCGATCTTTGAGGTTGGCTTTGCTGCGTTTGGGAGGTAGGTGACAGCTGAGAACTTGAGGCATCGCTCGTGGAACCTGGTTTACCAGCAGATCCAGGTGCGCCAGTGCCGGTAGCGTTCAGCGCATTAGCAACACCAGTGTTAACCCTCAGCGTCGCAGCCTTTTTCGGTTTCGACAGTGTTCCAACGACCGAACGTCCTAAAGTCGAAAAGGACCTTGCGACGCTCAATCTCCTACTTGGAGTAGACGCCAGCGAAGAATTTTCATCGCGAGCTGGAGCCGGCGTTCCTGGCGCTAGCGTTGAACTCGCAGCCAAGTCGGTCTTGACTTTCGCTTCGGGTGTCGTAATAGAACCTCCACTAGCACTCATATCGCTCGCCATGGCGCTTCCTCTCCTCCCAAATATATTAAAAGACATCCGCCTCTCAATCTTCCTAGCTGGGGCAGCCAGACCCGCTGAAGGAATAGTCGATACGCCCTTCACCGACGTCGGATCCGAAAGACCTCTCTTCGGTTGAGATTGGGAGCCAGTCTTGGCCTGATCGACAGGCACATTAGCGGGTGGGGATTTCGGGGGCGTAGACTTGGCGTCACGGCTGTTCGACGCTGGGAGGTCGCCTGCATCTTCAACAATAACCTCCAACAGCTCTCCTGATTTTCTCGTCGCTCCAACCAGCCCCGAGGACTTGCCCTTCGTCGAAGGGATTAAAGTGTCCATCGAAATGTCTTCTACGGGGCTTTCGACTATCACGGGTACGATGCCCATCGAAGGCGGCTGCAACCCCAGCTTTGTGTTTGCATTGGCCGTTGGCGCAGGCGCGGGGCCAGCGAATTCACTGGTAGCCAAGGTCGAGTTCGTCAAAACGGTTTGGAAGGAAGAATGGTCCAATGAAGGAGTGGTAGGTGTCAAAATCGAAACCTTTGACCTTGAAGACGAAGAATGGCCAGAATTGGATCTTGTAGGCGATACGGGCGCTAATGGTTGAGAAATCTGGGGGACCAAAATAGCATTGGCAGAGGCTGTAACTGGTGCATCTGTTGTCTCTTCCTTTGCGTTTTTGTCTTCACTAACTCTTGCGGATAATGTATCATTTCTAGCGTTCAGCGAATCGTCAACCACAGTAGCCTCGGCGCTTGACGTAGCCCCCAAAGGCGTAGGCGTAACTGTCAATTCCACCTTTTGATCACCATCAGCTAAAGGAGATAAGTCTTCCCTGCCAGCAACCAAAGAAGTATCTCTCTCTTTCTCTACCTCCGCATTTGACGTCGTGTTCTCATCACCACTAACAGCTGTAGGTTTTACTTCCAAATTCGGATTTAACCCCGGATTCGGTACTTCCGTTGCTGCTGCTGATGGTGTAAGGGTAGGCGTGGCTGCGGACGTGGAAAGTGGCAGTTCGTGGACAGAAGCTAAAGGTGACGGTGGTAATGGAACCGCCCAAGGGGTAATTCCGGTGTCCGCTTGTTCATCGTTGGTGATACTGTCAATGGAATCCCTAGGAAGATCGAAAGGTTGATTGTTGATTTCAAATGTTGGAGGTGGTGGAGGTGGTGTCCACTCTTCTTCAGGTGGCGACGACGATGACGACAGTGGTGAGCGTACAGGTGTGTCAACCTCGTCAATGGGCGTTAACACGGGCACCGACACCAACACCGGCAATGCTTTCTTTCCCTCCTCCTCTTCCACCGCAACTACCCCATTTTCCTCCTTCCCTTCGTCGGGTTTCACGTGCGCAACAACATCACTCGGGTCTTTTCCATCCTCAGGACCATCAGCGTTCACCTGCAACGAAGCCGCACCGCTAGAAGCACCAAATCTAAATTTGTTCATCCTCTCCCTTTCCTCATCAGTTTTCCCGCCGCCATTCCCACCGCCTCCAGCCCTATTCCTCTCCTCCCACTGCTTCTTGATCAAACTCGCCTCCGACTCCGCTACACCCGCACCACTGCTCCCCTCTCCAGCGCCACCGCTGCTGCCTCCTCCGAGTCCACCCCTCTCTCCACCCGGGGATGGGGGCTTCACAATGGGAATCAACGCGTCGTGCTCCCGCTCCAACCGACTCAAATCCTTATTCGGCCTCAAAGGCGGCAACAACCCCCTCTCCCTCAGCGCAGCTTCACGTGCTTCTTTAGCGGCAGCTGATAGTCCGGGCTGAGGCACGGACGATTTGCTCGGCTTGGAGTTGAGCGTGAGCGTGCCTGTTTTTCGGAGAAGCGGGGCGGATTTGACGGATGAGAGGAGTTTGGGGGTCGGTGTTGTGGCTGATCTCGTGGGTCCGGGTGTAGTTCTGGGTGTGGATGTAGGTGTAGATGCGAGTGCAGGTGTAGGTGCAGGAGAGGAAAAGGGAATCGGGGAAGTAGAACTAGGCCGCAACGCCGAGGTTGATACATGTGACGATAATTTGGGCAACTGAGCCGTCAAGCTCGGTGGTGTCTTTAGCGGTTGAGGTGGTGAAGGAGATGGGGATGGGGATGGGGATCGTGCACGGAACTTGGTCGTGATCATACGGATGAGCGTCCGGGACCGCGAAGGGGAACTAGCCTGTTGTTGCGGTTGTTGTTGGGACGGCGTGCTAGTCGACCTGGTTGCGACCAACGACCGGGACCATGACCGTAATGTAACCGAATGTCCGATGTCGCGGGGTATAATGTGCAATATACGGATAACGTAGCGGAAGTACGTAACAGAATGAAAGCGGAGGGGAGAAAAGAAAGACATTGTCAATTCATATGTTTACTGCGGAAGGACGTAACACACATACCCGGACTTCGTATGAGCATTACGAGTGGCATTAGTGGATGACGGTACGGTCATTGTTGCAGTAGCAGTAGCAGCAGTGGTCATATTTGTATTATTCTTCCTCTCTTCAGCATCTAGGGGCACGGCAAGAGGCGATGTAATTTGGAATGAAGATGATGATGGTGGTGATGTTGATGCCGATGGGGCCTCTAATGACGATGATAATTCGTGCTGTGGTCCGGGCGATGACGATGACGACTCGTGTGATCCCAAGGACAAGGACAGGGATATAGGCGAGAGAGGAGGAAGCAGAGGGGGGAGAGACAAAACCTCTGTTGCTGCCTTTTGAGGTGGCAGATGAGGTGGTGGCGGGGAAGTTGCAGATGAACCGGAGGTAACAGAGCTTTCCACCTCACTCGAAATGGATTTTGTATTTGAGCCGTTGGAATTGGGATTTACTCCCGCACTGTCGGAACAAAAAATAAATAAACTGTTCAGGGTTAAGTATAAAATAGGTCTTGGCATATGGAGGACCGTCATGAGGGAGGAAACGAAGGGGGAAAACCCGAAGCGGGTGAATCTCGGGATCGTGGATCTGGTGTCCCAAGGAGAAAGAAAACAGCCAAGCGGGACAATCTGATGTAACGTGGGGAATTTGAAATGTGATCGTTATGGGTGATGTGGGGTCCGCTAGACCTTTTCAGGGAGGTCGCGAGGCAATATTTGGAACCAATGAAGATGGGAGAAAGAACAAAACGGAGGTGGAAGGAAATGACGAGGTTGAAAACGGAATAGTAGGCCGGTAGAGCACTCATATGACCAGCTCATGGACACCGGTTTATAAAGGGGGAGGGGAGAAAAGGAACAAAAGAAGTCAAGAGAATGAGACGACTAACCTAGAGCTGGAACGACCGAAATCTTGCTTTTCATTACTCGCACTGCCCGTAAGTCCGACCTCCTGAACGCATATACGCGACGTATCAACTTCAACGCCAACACTGGGTGCGTCAACGTTAACGATATCGACGACCACGAGATCTTCTACCGAAACCGTAGTATGACAATTCATCAGGCCCATGGTCCCCAACCTTCCATAATCATCAGCCTTGCCTCGCCTGCTGCTCCTCTTATGCCCATTAAGCTTGCCACTACCAATTGTAGGCAGGGGTGGTAGGGTTATGCTCGTCACTTTGATCCCTTTTGCACCCGACCCCGACCTTGAATTGTTGCCCTTGCTCTTGTCCAAGGACACATGGCCAGGCATGCTGCAATTACGATTGAGTTTTCCATATCCATGTTGTACAGAACTGTTGGGATCACGACCACGAAGCAAACTTTTCGAAGAAAGCAGCTTCATCGTCCCACCACGCTTAGGAAGAGGGCCAGAATAGTTCGCCTTTGGTGAAGAATAAAGATGTTGATTGGACGTCGAGGATAGTTTTGGCGTTGATGCAGATGCAGCGAGCAGAGAAGGTGATGAGGCCGAAGATGAGATCGGTGGGGGTGGTGGAACCACTTGGGCCGAGGATCCGCTCGCTTTCCTGTTACTCGAGCTTACGCCAAGTCCTCGGAAGGATCTTGACCTTCCTGCAGACGTTACGGGTTTCGGAGCAGGCGCGGTTGAAGGAATAGGAGGATGAGCCGCATATAAAGGCTTTTTCGCGACGGCAGAGCGAGCAGTAGTGTGGCTGGCCACCACCGTATCCCTTGTCATGATGATAATCACTTAGGCGGGTTTGACTTAATCTGTCCGGCTAAGAAATGGGAATGGGTCCTCGAGAAGTGTATAATGATCTAATTGTACGGGTGGTAAAACGAAAAAGAGCGTCCTAAGCTTGAGGTTCTGGGCTATCCAATGATGTCCTTCAAGAAGTAATTGGCAGATGATGATCACTGGACATGCACTCGGCGGGAAGCGTCCAGGACGGTGTATATGTGAGATTTTCAGGGGGAGCCTGGAATGGGTTATTCAGGCATAGCGTTAGCACCAGCACATATTGGGCGGGTAAGGCGAGAGGATCATCACATCAGAAGAATGGAGTCCGTCGGCCCTTTTCCTTGGTCATGTGGAGGGCTTAGCCGACTTACCAGTCTAAAAGGTCCAGTCCCTGTACGCCACCTTGGATGACGACCAGCAGATTCGGATTCGTATAGCCGTACGGGTAAGCCGTGAAGTTTTTCTTGTAAGCGCCTGTACGCAGCGGCTACAACGTTTTTGTGGAAAAGAAAGGAAAGGGTTGGAAAAAGGAAGGAAGGGGGGAAGGAGATCAAATTAATGGGTGCACGAGAGGATTAAATAAGTCGAAGATATACAGGACTGCAGAATGCGAGGGTGTATGCGCGTTGAACGAGTCCATGGTCACACCAACAAATGTAACTTGCAAAAATCCCCGAATTAAGGGGCCTTTCGACCCTGCTTCTCCCACACACCCACGCCTTCAACAACCATCCCCAAATGGAGGCAAAAACCCCTGCCCTCCCCTTTCCCATTGCCGGCTCCTTCGCCATCCCTGATTCCGTTTGCGTCCATCTATTCTCCTCTGCAGTAATCGTTGCATCGGCATCTACCCCATCGTCAATCCACCAGCCATTTGGAGTACCACCCATGAGCTCTACTTCCACCTCCGTCTAGGCATTGACATCCATCAGACCCCTGTACACCGCGATCACATATGACGGTGTTCTTCCTTAGTTAATAACCCCGATCTCGACAAGTGCGAGGTCATCTGCGGGTCATACTCTTCACCAAGTCCGAATCCAAACATATCGGGCAGCCACCATACAGCTCCGCAAAGGTAGCTTCCATAAACGCAGCCACTGCAGCGAGGACGGGCAAAGGGACGAGTATGGCCAACATCCAACATCCAACCAGCAGCTCATTATGTAGCGACCGTGCTTTGAGCCTTGCACGTGCACCATGCAGCTCTCTATTAGCTAGCCAATTCCGCGGTGGTGCATAGAGCTTAGCCGTCCTGAGGACGTGATGCTTCAAATAGCGTTTCCAAACCGTCGATATCTTTACGGCGGTGTATCAGCGCTGGACGCCACGAGCAAGTAATGTGACTCGTCATTAGTCTGCCTCCACGCAGCCTGCCAGTGAGGTCAGTACGTACTGTATGTACTGAGCCACAGATAGCAAACTTCCTGCCTACCATTTATAAACATCCAACACATTTGATACGGTCACCGGTGAACGTGAGTATCCACAACGCGGAGCACTGGAGACGCATGGTCAACGCACGACACGATTGGACCCCAGTTACTGCGAGAACGTCTGCGTAGCATCTCCGAGTCCGCATTCGTATCTTGACACTTGCAAGACTTCCATGTTGCAACGGAAGTCTCGAGCTTGTACCGCTTTCATGCTTCATCCTCATCTCAACAACAAACACGCATATATCCATTATAGAAATCGCTCATCGGAAAATATCCCAATCAGTCCCCCGGAAAATTTCAAGCCGTGGATGACAGCCGGCAGGTTCAGTTGATTGACGTTTGATTTGACATAATCCGGATGTAAAAAGAATTCAAGAAAGCCCGCCGGGGCGCACTGGCGGAGCAGCTGAATGGGCGGGTCAGTCGTGTGCCGTTAAGGGAACAGAACAATAATTCCTCCTGAACCATCGACCCGTAAGCGGGCAGAGGCCCGCCTTAGTCCCATCGCTGTTTGAAGACAAAGGTTAGCAGGAGCAGTCCTTATTATTGCGAATATACACTGCAAAATTTTCCGGGGTGAGTTATGACCGCCGCGGTGTCCCTACAGTGGCATTTCATTCCGAGAGCCTGAAGGATTAAGAAGCCCTAATTGGAAGTTCTGGAAATTCGAGACTCGGATTGAAAAAAAGTTGGTGGTACCCAGGCTATGACGGTGCACGCCCACGACTATAGGCGCGTGGCGTAATAGCATACAAGGCGGTGTTCCTGTGAAATCTGCAAATCAGATGCATTCCAGATAAGATTTAAGTGGTTATCGGGATGGACTGGAGGTAGAATGAGAATCCTACATTCCAGTTATTCAAACTTCCGCGTGTTATTCCTGGTTGTATCGTATTACTGGGCAGACGCGAAGCGCCGCGTTCGACTAGACCGGACGACGACAGCTCCACAATTGACTTCATGAGAATTCTCAACAAGCGCCCTGGCTCCTTGTACTTGATACAATTCTTGATTCTTGTTCTTCATATTTCTTCAGGCTGAAAGCGGTGAACACCAACTATTGATGCCGCTGTGCGCACCACACTCAGGACTCCAAACCCCAAGCCATCTGAGCTTTCCATTCTCAATGAAGGGCCCATGGCATATTCGCGCCGAGTGAAAATTCCAACCCCCCCTTGGGCTTCGGCCGACCGTAGACCTGAGCTGAAGTGACACGTACATGGGAAAGCATTCCCATGCATAGACCTACCAGTGCGGATGTTGCCAGCAGTTCAGGCTGAGTGTGTCCTCCCTTCAAGGGTTGCCGATTAAGGTAACCAATCCTGAATATGATTATCGCTAGGTTCGCGCCTCGGTTTTGACGTTAAGGGGATTGAAAGAGGCAGTATCCACTTTCTGAGTTTGAAAGACAGAATCAATCCACGTTTCTTGCTTGATGCCGGTATATCTCATTGGGAACACTACCGGGCGTCTTTTCTTTGTGTACACGCGCTTCCTGGTGATGATCTATTGCAGATCATGATATCTGATCGGCCTTGGTGCTCGGAGGTTGAATCGAGTCGCGAAGCAGCGCTTCATATGCAGCAGTGGTTCCCAAGTTTCTTGAGCAGATGTAGGCGCCTTCTCTGTGGGTATGCCGTGAATCACTTATCCTTATCGTTACCGATCTACTCACACCTACACCGAATGACCGTGAGCTATTGCTAGGTGTTCACCATCAAGTTACTACGACGCTTGGTTCTAACGTCGAACGATTTTTGTTCTTCGGTCACAAGGTAGGTGGCTGACAGATCCGTTCTTGGAGGTCGACGTACTTCCATAGCACCAGAACGCAATGGCCTATGTCCAGTAAACTTGCCTGCGGGGAACTCAGAAAGAAGAGAAGACAAGAAGCACAGATACCTACCTGAAGAGATGGATTTCCTGTTACATCCCGCACGTGGGGCGATTGCGAAATGCGCACGACCACCTGTCAAGCGGTTCTGGAAAATCGTTCAACATCGTGGTAGAGAAGGCGAGACTCCTTGCAAATGCGGTGCAGAAATCGGTAATCCTGCTCTGCGGGTGCGGGGAGTTGCCAAACTACAATATTAGCCATCTCATGCGGGCAAAATCGATACTAAATCAGTACATCCCCAGCGGATTGTCTGGTCTCCATACCGCAGCCAAGTTGCTTTAAAAAGCTGCCTCGAGACTCTCCGCCGGGTGTGAACTGGGGTTAACGGCCCCGGGGGTGTCCATGAAAATCCTTTGTCTCTAGAACAGGTAAATGGGCACGGGCTGTCACCGGCGGGTGATGGGTATATTGCGCCGGTCAATGAATGAAAGAACCGTACTTAATCAAGTAGGCCTTCTAGGAGTGCGCATATAGACAGGGCTGATGCCTTGGTACACGCTACTGCCTCCTTGGAGTTATTAGCATCCTCGTGTAGGCAGGCGTGAGTAGACTTTCTACCAATGTTGGCTTGAGAATGGTAAGTCTCATATATGGAAAATCGTTGTCGATATATGCGCAACATCTTCCATGGGGGTGCATGCGTCCAACATTTCTTGATGCATTTTACTAGGACAGTAAATTAAGGTTTGTTCGGCGTCTGATCATCAAGCACTTACAATAGTCCCTGAATTCAGAACTTGAAGGAGAGAATGGGTTGGGGCAGAGGGGGCCTGTTGCATGCCCGGTGTACTTCAAAATCCGCATATAGCCTCATCATATCTCGTCAAATGCTCGAAACTCCAAGAAATCGTGCGTCTATAGGGTAGGGCTCACATCGAATCACCCTACTACTTGGCAGAAAGGGCCGCAATTTCATCCAAAGGCACCAACACAAATGAAACCCAAGGTAGAAAGATCCTGTCATTCAATACGTTCCATGTCGAGATGTTAATCACTTACGTGCACATAACAATCAGGGGAAGCAGGACCGTGTGGCGAAAGGGGCTAACCATCGAGAGGAATATACCGTGTCAACAATTTAGACAGGTAAGGTTAACTTCGCAAACCTTATGGGGAGGAATGGCCGTGGATTTTTTGCGGGGTAGTTGGCTAAGTCCAAACTAAGTCCAAATATGTGTCCTTGAGCTCCGACTCAGTCTTGGACTTCTCCCAACAGAACACACTCTAAATCATCAGGTGCTGTTCATGAGCATCATTCACATCAGTGTCAATCGACAGCCGTTCATTTGTGGCTGATCTTGGTCGGGAGCGCACCTTCGAAAGAAAACTTGAAGCCAATACTTGACTTTACAGGACGAGTGCGGCCGCGGCGGGGAAGGTGATGGTAGAAGACAGACCCCCCAAATGACGCAGTCCAAGTGGCCGGTTTCATCCACTTTGCCACTTCACGCGAAGGCAACCGGGCAAGAGTGACCGGGAATGTATTCACCTCAGGTAGACTCTTTTCCAATCGGGGTTGAGAGTGATCACCCTCGATTGCGATTTGCAAAGTGCATCTGCCAGTGCGCCACAGGGAGTGGCGGCCATCGACGTTGACGAATCAGATAGGGGACGGAATCTTCCTGGTAATGCTAAATGATAACCAGCTGCCTGAGTTGGGAAGTTTCATTAACAAAACACTTTGAATCTTATCTACACGCGCAACCGTACACGTAGTTTCATACACTAGTCACGGCCTAATTCTTCTCCCATATCCCCTTGTTCTCTTCGATCCAATCCTTAAGGTAGCGCTTTCCAATGTAAACTTGCTCGGGTTTCGTACTTTTCGTTTCAGATTCTACCAATCCTTTTGCAATTTCACTTTCCACAGAGGAAAGAGCATCGGCATAATCATCTACAATCCCAAGAGCGGCGTAGAGCGCCGCATGTTCCTCTTGGGTCTGTCTCTTGTGAATGACCTTACGCCCAAGGGCATCCGAAATCAGTTTCGCTACCTAGAAACGAAGGAGGAACCATGGGTGAGTGATGAAAGTAATCGCGAACCGTCGGGACGGCGAACTAGTAACGTACATCATCAAAGGTCAAAAATTCTGGACCGACAATAATCCAATCGGTATTAGGACTTGGTTCTACCGTAAGGGCTTTAACAGCCGCTTCTGCAATATCATCTGCAGCAATGAAAGGTATCCTTCCATCACCCGCAGCGCTTGGAATTTCGTTGTCCTCACGAATGCTTCGGAGCCACAAACTCCCATAGTTCTCTAAAGTAATAACGGAGGCACACATCGGGTCAGCACACCGAAATTAACTCGCCTTCGAAAAGACAAAGACTGACCAAAGAACCAAGTAGGCCTCAACACAACATAGTCTACCTTGGGCTCCTTCTGAGCAAGGTACTCATGTACCTTGCCTATCATAGGGTCCCCAATATGAATGCTCAAAGCACCCAACAACACAAACTTCTTAATACCCCTCTCAATCGCCAACTCGATAAAAGGTTGCATCCACCGCAACATATCCATTGCCACAGGCGGAACCAGGTATATGCGGTCAATCGGGCTGATACCCAACTTTTCCACTTCGGTGAAAGGGTTGGTGTAGGTTGAGGTGTCAAACCAGTCGAATCTGACGCCGGGAATGTTGGAGGAGAGAGGTTTGCCGGAGCGAGAGGCGACGAGGACGTCGAATCCTGCTTGTTGCAGAAGCGTGGCTAGGCGGGAGCCTGTTTTGCCTGTACCGCCGGTGACGAGGATAGTCATGCTTGAGAGAGAGACTAGTAGATGGATTGGAGAGCTAGAAACTGTAGGTTGAGATACTCCTCTCGGGATACCCTCCCATCTTATACTCATGCGAGCTCCTTACGGGGCACATAGAGGATTACTTCGAGTCAGTACGAAAGCCCATAACATACGGCACGTGTACTACGATGAGTACGATGAACAACGCCTCGGTTACTTCTCGGTTGTTCACAACCCTGCTTGTGTCATGATTGTGACGCCAATGATTGCCACATACCGAAAGCGTTGAGGACCTACCCAGCCTTTCAGACGCTCGACTCGAATATCGGGGTGACTCGGACAGATGTTCTCAAGCTTACTCTACCATTGCTCCTCTTGTGCTACTGACTCTGAGTCGATGTGCGGGTTAGATGCGCCCCATTTCCCAAATGGAGTGTCATAAAGCCCGTGCTTCGCGCGAAGGATCGTATGCTCAACAGCGATAGGAACCGAGTTCATGTCAATTTGTCGAGAGCATAACATAACACTGCCGGTCAAGCCTGGCTTCTGTCATCTGCCAGCTATATTGCGCGTCAGCCAAGAATGATTGATTATTCAACGCCTCCAATTACTCATCGCAGAGTCACACCAGGAAAACCAAGGATACGACGAAACGTCGAACTGAATTGTATGACTTATTGCCCCTCGTACTCCTTTACTAACAAGGACCAGCTGATACTGGTCAGCTGTCGTGGACAAACGGCCAGACCACCTCTTCATCACCCCGGGCCTCACCAGTCTTGCTCTTCTCACCCGAGCTACCAGGATCAGGAGCTCCAGAAGCGTCAGCACTACAACCGCGGCTGACGACACCCAACACCTGATACTCCTTGCCCATACCTGTGCGGTCGACCAACCTATTCGCGG
>KB722777.1:96523-119901 GCA_000349905.1 Volvariella volvacea V23
ATCACCAAGATTACACTTCCGTCGCGTCCCATGCCACCTACGGTTCTCGTTCCCCGCTGATCGTTGTTGTGCCACAAACTGTCCCTTCTGTTCCACTTGCGCTCTACCATAGCATAGCCGCACAGCCAACCCCAACAAGCGCACAACAGCCCATTTAGGTTGGAAATGACGGAGGTAACGGAGAACACAATGTCGTCACGAGCGATAAGAAGTTTCAAAAAGAAGCCACGGGATGCATATTAGTCTCCGTCTATTGCTGTCCACTAAAGCTCGTGGCCGACTTACCGATAGTCATTGTATTGAGTGAGCAGCTGCTTGTTGATGACAATCTTGTACACGCGTTTGACGGGTGGACAGGGACTGTGGTGCTTCCACGACGCACTGAATTGATTAGCCACTACACGAAGCGTCCTCATGATCAGCATTTATGCCATGTGGTGTGAAAGACGAAGGAAAGTGACAGGGGAAATGGACAAGGTGATAGAGTTGACGTGCGTACATACCGCTTTGGAATGTGGCATGTCCAGAAGGGACCTCGAGCAACAGCGGGCTCTGGTTCTCTGCATCGTTGGCGCAATGCTGGCTGCAAAAGTGCGATTTCAGCATCTTCTCTGCTTGTCGGCACATGAGGCAGATATTCTCGACAACCCTACAGAAAAGCGGTCAAGTTCGTTGCCCCTATCAGCCTCCTTCCAACCGCTTAGATGAGTGCACTTACGTCTTATGAGAGTGCGAGCAGTAGTTTGTGACTACGCCATTATTCACGTACGCTTGAGCCTGGCAGCCAGGTGCTTGACAAACCCCTGGGAAGCGGTGCGTCGATCGCAGATGCGGATGAGCCCCTAAGTCAGTACGTGAAAGACGTCATAATGAAAGAGCTAGACGTACCTTTCCCAGCGGGCTTGGGTGGCCCCACTGACGATTTGCGCGGCTGATGATGTGAAGAAGTCTTGCTCGCGCTAGCGGCACACGCCTTGCTGCAATAATCATGCGTGCGAGTGCCGTCAATATACTTTGGGCGCACATGACAGTGCTGCACATCAATCGCGTAAGTTTCGGGTTGATGATGATGGCTGGTTGCTGATGATGACGCTGAAACTTACGATGCAGTTTCCGGGGGTATTGGTGGTTGAAGAGCCGTTCTGTAGTAATTTGGCTTTATTGGCGCACGTCTTGGAACAGTATGGGTGCGTCTTGGTTCCGTCTACGTGTTTGGGGTTGAGGTGGCACAACTGGAGGGTACTTTAGTCCACGGGCACAGAGATGGGATAACGCAATGCTCACCTCGCAGAGGTTGACAGATGATGCCGCTGTGGTTTGGTTCGCGTTTGTCGATGTCGAGTTGAGCGGAAGAACACCTGGGACATTAAGAACGGACGGAGCAGATAAGCCCGGCAAGGGTACCGTCTGTTGCGGAGGTGGGGGAGCAGATGGGCCCGAGGGAGCCGCCTGGCCTGCGGTGGCTTTCTGAATGCCTTGGTAGATGTTGGCCATCGTCGGGATAAGAGATAGTGCAAGAGGTAGAGACGCCATCTGCGATTAGTAAAAAAAAACTCTCCAGGAGTAGATCAAAGGTATCAAGGATAAAATGGGGGATGGTTGAAAAGGTCGTGGACGTGATTGTTGGGACGGATTATATCCAGATCACGGGGGGGGGGTAGGAAATTGGACGTGTACAAACAGCATGAACATCGTGTTCGGAGAAAGGGCACGTTACAATGCGGCTACGGCGTGGCATTTCCGGAATGCAAAGCTTCCTTCATCCACCACACGCCCCCCTGTCCGCACTGCGATAAAGGAGGCATCTGATTGGAATAGTTTCTGTATCCTTTCATCCCTACCTCCAAGCCTTCAGCACAACTTGAACCATGACTTCATTGCTTAACCGCGCCGTTAATTGGAAAAGTCAAAAACCTCCATCAACAATAGACTTGTGCGAGGTACGGTGAACGGGTCGCGCATCGCATCCTCTTTATCGACCTGTGTATGCCCATTATTCATCTAATTTGATCGGGGGAGAGCAGATCTGTGGTGCTAAACCGAAATATGTCGAAAACGGTTACAAACACCCGTACTGCAGTCGGAGCTGCGCTCGAAACGGACAAGGCCCAAGCCCCAGCGCTTGCGTCCTTCGTGGCTGTCGCGCAACGGGCAAAACAGCCTTTGCAAACTTTTGCTCCGATGCACATGCCAGGTGTGTGTAATTCAAATGCCCCCGATGGCTCTCCATACCGGGTTAGTGGAACAATGGGATTAACCAAAACATATGTATGCATGCAACAAAAAAAACAACACACACGACGCACAGGGAGGGTGTACGTCTCGGCCAGGTGGAAGCGTGTAATCAATGCAAAGCTCAACCACGCGCGATTGGTAATGTCTGTCTCGCCTGCGACCGCCACGCTCGAAATACACCCCGATTACGAGAACTGGACCCCGATGGAACAAAGTTCAAAAATCGTAAGTCGAGCACCTTGCCCCCTCCCTCCCTGTCCTCCGTGCTCTCCTCGCGACTTGGTCGTTGACGTAACAAATGATCTTGTTATCGGTTGGGCTTATCGCCGATCCGTTTGCCAGTACGCGCGCAGTTCCTGAGCGAATGGGAAGCTCCCCGCTCGACCTCCTCATTCGAGAAAGCGTACGAGGTCGTCATCCCGCGCGACGTTCGTGCCCGCCACGAGGCGTATCAGTGAGTGTGATGAGCGTTCCGGATCAAAATGCCCTTTCTCACCACAACGAACCCCTCGTCACCTTGATGTCGGTCGGGTCCACACAAAACCACACAGGGCCACACAACCCGACCCGGTCGAGATTCGGACGTTCCACAGCTCGCAGTGTATTTGTGATCTGGGCTACAAGGGCTCGGCGCTCTGCGAGTTTCGGTCGTGCGGGATATGCAACGTCGTCAAGTCCTCGTTTCGGGCGTTTGCCTTTGGCCAGCCGTTCAACAACGGGCGGTATGTGTTCTTTCATTTCGTCAATTGTGAAAGGAACGCCCGCCGGCGGGTCCGAGTTGAGACTGATACGCGCATCCAGGTTTGGCGACGGGGTCTACTCGTACCGCAACCCCGCTCGCGCAGATGCACACGCCACATCGTGCACGTCCTCGCCCTTCCGGGTGATGATTGCCTGCGACGCGTCCGTCCCATCAGCACAAGTGCCTGATGGTGATGCACTCGAGGCAAGTCCGTTTCCGTCACCCTTCCCGCGACTCTTGATTGATCGCGTTTTCGTGTTGACCTCCCTTTTCTCCAGACTCCGGATGAACAGTCCATATTCGTTCCGATCGCGGATGCCATTTTGCCCGTCTACGTGATCATGTATACAAAGAAATGAAGGAGGGCTATTTAACTATGCATAAGCATACTGTACGGTGTATCATATTACTACAGCTTGTCTTTACACAAATAACTTAACTTTGAAATGAATGGGCGTTGTCAATAAGTACTGTAATGGTTACGACGCCAAGGGCGTCTTGAATAGCGATTTGATGGCCGTCCGCACACGCGCGCCTGGCGGTTGAGAAATAGGCGGATCACCATAAACGATTAGGTACGCAGGCTGAATTGCTGCGTTATTATACACAACCGTCTCTTCGTAATTGAGATCTCCTCCCGGTCTTCCATATACCTAAATCCAGAAATTAAGCCGGGAGCCCACGCTTGCATTTGAACGTACACACCGAGTGATAGCCACTAGGCGGTTTAGTCAACTGCACGGCGTTCCGAAGACGGTTATAAGGCACCCCTACGACGACCCGTCCGACGAGCAGCACGCGCAGTTGGGCTTTTTCGTCGTTGTTTGTCACGTAGTCGTCCGCTTCTGGGGGTGGTTGGGGGGGTTAATTGATCGGTCAACAGGATGTGCGATCGAAACTTACTCGATGAGCATCCCGTAGTGTAAATGCCCGTTCCGAACCTACAGAAAAGTGTATCATATGAGCATCATTTGGGATCGCATCAGAAAGGGGCGGGCGGACCTCCGGAACTTGTTCTTTGAGCCTATCGGATTGAGGGAGGGTAAGCAGCGATTTGAGCACTTGGTTTGGTTCTGGACTTACCGCATCTTGCAACGTCAAAGGAGTTGCGGATGATGCAGCAGAGCGAGCACTCCGGGAGCATGCACAGGGTGGTGCTGTCGTCGTGCTCAGCTAGCAGACACTGCCGAGTGGTGCCATGGAACAGCAGCTGTTCATTGCCGATGTTGTGTTGGATCGTTCGGGAACACTCAGAGGCCACCTGTGCTCTAACGAAAGGACATGAATCGCAGTCGCTTGCGGGGAAACAAGGTCGGACGAACCTGTACGCCAGATACGGCTCGAGCCTATCATCTGGCCATATTATCTTGTACACTCTGTGGACATATCGCCTCTCCTTGTGCGGGTGTCTCCACCCGTTGTGAAACAGACCTTCAACTGCCCCACAAACAGCCCTCAATAACTCGTAATGAGGGCAAACTTGGAACGCAAGACCGACCTTGTACGAAATCCTCATCCGACCGGCGCAGTCGCCTGAGGCGTTTCCATCTCCCTCCCGCTCTGTTCTTTGGGTTCTCGGAAGAAAAGTCGTCAATCTCCCGCGCAGCGGAAAAGTCTGTGATATATTCCTCCATGGCAGAAAAAAAAGTGGTATCGTGACACGCGTCAAGCGCTCGGTGTGAAGTGAAGCATCCAGCGATTGCGAGAGTAACGCAAGGTGAGGGTATGCGTTGAATTTCCGTCACGTTCGTGTAATCCGGAGTATATAATAGAGTAGGCCATTGTGATGAGTTGGACACGAGGTCGCAGGGGCGAGCACGATGCTGCGCCACCTGGCAAAGTCTGCTACACGTAGACAGCGCCTACGGGCAGAATAGTCCTGCAAGTTCGGGGATCAAACGAGATGCCTTGTTTCATGCACAGCACAAAGCAAAAGACAGAGCGCATTGTCCGCCTCGTTGTCGGCAAAGACAGAGTCACAGCGCGTCACGTCACGTCACCGCACGAGGCCAACTCGCGGTGATGGCACAGCCACAGCCATTCTCGCGCCCGTTCGGTAATTCAGATTACAAACTGGAATCTGCTCTCATACTGCCAGCCATCGTCCTCTATCGCCCAGCCCATGTCCCACACCGTCGAACGCATCACCATCGTCACGTCCCCGCCGCCCTCAAACAGCGCGCTGCCCCAGAGTCCTGTCATGGGCCAGGGCCCGACTCCATTCCGCATACATGAACGCCACCGCACTATCTATGTCACTGTCGAAGGCCAACTCGGTCCAGAGGACATCAATCGAGTCCTCGCCCTCGCAGACAACCCCGAGGGCAGCCAGGACGAGCGTTTTAGACGGAGCAGATCGTTCCAGGACGTAGTGAATGTAAGGGATGCAGTTCCTAGCAAGTCCAGAAGTGAAAAGGCCTCCACCCGGCCCACGACTTACTACCCCAAGCAGTCATCATCCGGCTCGCAACGCCCATCCGTCAGCCTGCCCGGCTCCCCCGCCGCCAGGCGCACGCCAAGCTCGCACAGCCAGACGAATCTGCCCCCTCTTACGCCAATCGCGTCTCGAAAGCGTATTCTCTTCTACCACAAGCACGATCCCTATTACGGATTTACAAATTTTTCGCCCCATCCCGTGGTGTACAAGGGGAAAAAGTACCCGACGAGCGAGCACCTCTTCCAGTCGTTCAAGGTATGTCCATCTGCGATGCATCGCACCCACCCTCCTTATCCAGAACCGCCCCACTCCGTAGTTCCAAGGGCACCGTCCCAATCTGGCAGAACATATCAGAACGTGTTCTGAAAGACCAAGTGTTGCATTCTCAGAAGCACGGCGTTTCCAGCCAGAGGTTCGACACGATTGGAAGCATGTGAATATCGAAAAGGCAAGGAACCACTTTTTACTCCACCGAATGAAAGATAACCGTGGCTATGCAGATGGACGAGACGCTCTATCATAAATTCACGCAGCACGCAGACCTCAGAGCTGAGCTGCTCGGGACTGGCGATGCGGAGCTCGTCGAGGTAAGTCGTCATGGAAAGTGTAATTAAACTTACAGCCTCATTATGGATCAATAGGACTCGGATAAGGATGCTTTTTGGGGTGTTGGTCCGGATGGCAGGGGCCGCAACGAACTTGGCAAAGCGCTCGAAAGACTACGCGCCAATCTCCGTGACAACAACTATCGCTGATTTCCCATTTCCTACACCGACTCATCTCGTCATTTTCCCTCGCCTCGTTTCCTTCTGTCATTGTAATATTTCTATTATTTACTTAACAATGATGCCGCCTTGTGGCCTGCCTTGCTTGCTTTCGGACACGTGTATTGTAATCTTTCCATCAAGGTCCCTTTAATCTCTGCACGAGTGATACGCATGCATCCAACACACTATATATTATCCCATCCACGGCTCGTCTATGATTCGCGATCATCTAACCCCCAACTGCTTTTGATACTCGACCGAATCTCATCTCTAGCCTCATCTCGAACTTGCGCTTCGTCCAAATGGCCACCACCCAAGTCCCTACCTCTCAGGCTTCCACTCAGCCTGCTGGAACCGCAACCGCAGGGCTCTGTGACGTACGTAGCCAGTTTGTCCTTTGGAGAGCTTTGCCTGACTGCCTGACTGTGCGCATCGATCGATAGTATTGTCATCAGAAGCCAAGGTTTGCAAACCACGATTACTGCTCGAAAACCTGTGCCAATCAGGCTGCTGCGCTCTGCAAAGTAAGTACATCCGCGCTGCGCTGTGGGCTTGTTCGTATCGGCGCTCCTGGCCTTGTCGCCTGTTGCTTCTTGCTTTGTGCTTTGCTTTGTGCTTTCAAGTTTTTGCTTTTTGCGACCTTTTGGATTTCTCCCTTGATGCTGATGCTGACACGTTCACCTCCCCCCTCTCTTTCCCCGCTCCGCAATCTCGTAGTATTGCCACAAAAAGCCAAAGTTCCAGGGCTTCGACTACTGTGGCAAGACCTGTAGTTCATTGGCCGGTGCAAGCAAGCCCGGACCCGCTGGTCAAGCTACTCGTAATAACGCTCCTCAGGCTCACCCGGCCCCCGCACATGCACATGCACACGCCACAGGGGCCCAGAGCAGAGGCGCAAACCAGAGAGGCACCAACCCCCAACACAGATCCCAACCGACTACTAATAGCAACAACACCTCCGGCATAAACGCGGCGCAGATCGCACGTAAGTTGTCGTCGATTTCCGTACGACTGCCACCCGGTGCACCCAGCACCCCCTTTTTCCTTTCCCTCCCTCCTTATCGCCCTTGCAGTCCGGTTTCCGTCTGGGCCCCCCCTGGTCCTTTTGACGTCGTGGAAGCTTGGACCTGGGGTCCACACTACTAGCGCTGTGGTCCCTGTTTCCCATGTGGACTGTGGAGGTCGGCATACTGTGCTGTACTAGGGTAAGGGTAGACCGTAGGGCCGGTCTCACCACTAGAGACCGCGGTCAATAGCTCGTACCCTTACCTCGATACCAATAATGATAACATCCGCTCGATCCTTCTCTTCTCTTTCGAACGCTCGCTAACCTGACGTACTTTTGTGCTGCAGAACTCGTCGCCCAGCAGCTCCCACAGCTCCTCGGTCACTCTCAGGCTGCCGGTGGCCTGGCTGCCTCTTCTACCGCACAGGGAGGGACTGCTGCCGTCGGTTCGACGGGCCAGGCTCAGCCCGCGGGGTCCAGCAGCATTCTCAATGTCCTCAGCCAAGCCGCGCAAGCTCATCAACCCGTTGCTGGACAAGGACAAGGTGCCAGTGGCAGCCTGGCCACTGTTGCTAATGGTACTAGTTCCCTTCCTCCGGTTGATCCTCAGACTCAACCCTCACTGGCAACCCAACCCGTGAACAATGTCTCCAACACGTCCACCGGAATCGGCGCGGGTGCGGGTGACAGTGCTCAGCAACCCGATGGTTCAAAGTGCCTTATCCCAGGTTGCAACAAGCCTGTCTACGTCGATGCAACAGGGGTCAAAGTGAGCAACTACTGCTCAAAGAGGCATCGGGAGTAAGTGTTTGCCGATTCTGTTTGGGTTCCACATCTCTCTCCGAGTATTTCACATTGACCGTTGGCCGTCCCGTCCCGCTTGCCTCTCTCGGGTCTTTGATCGATACACTACAGCATAAATTGAGTTTCCTGTTGTATCATCGGGCGAGCGGGCAGATGGACGACGACGACGGACTACGCCGGGGAGGGGCCTTTTCACCGGGCACCTATTTCCTTTCTCCACCTTGTTCTCTCCCGAACCTTCTTATCAAACATACGATCGTCCCGTCCGATCGTTCTCCCTCTTTCATTCAATTTCGTCTCGCCTCTTGTCTTTTCCAGTGCCAAATGACATTTTTTTGCTGATTGATTGTTCGATCCCCTTTCTCCTCTCCCTGTTCCTATTCCTATCCCCATTCTTCCTTCCTCTGCTGCTCCCATTCATTTGTGCTGATCATACCATACACACTGTATCTAGGGAGGCTGTGACCTCGGGCTTAGTCGCGCCGTGCATCATGTGTTTGGCTATGCCCCAAGGGAGCAAGGACTATTTCTGCAGCAGGGCTTGTAGAGAGGACGCGAACCACAAGGTTCAAGGGGCTCCTGCTGCTCCTGCTGCTTCTGCTGGTGCAAGTACTTAGCCTTGTCGAGGATAACTTAGAAAGACGTAGTGTAGCCTCTCCCGTGCCGTCTTGCGATGACGGGGTTTGTAATATTGTGCATGTGCATGTGTATATACGTATCGAGCAAGTAATTTATTGGAATGAGCAGTGCTCTTTGTGATTAGTGCTAGGCTGGGCACTCCGAGTCCGTTCCGGAGCGTGCGATGCGATGTCCTGTTCATGATTATGACATCCAGAAACTCGAGTTGATCCCTAAAGCTGGGTCTCTTCCACGGGGCACGGATTATTTCAGGGATTCCGTACAGATTCTGTCATATATTATGAAAGCGATGCGATAGACATGTAAGAGAAAGACATGTGCTATGGAGCCAGGGTATAGTAAAAATACATGTGGTAGTACAGCGGTTGAGCGGCAGGGCGACGGCGACACTGTCTTTTTGGGTGGGTGGGTGAGAGTGATGAGGGTCGATGGGAGGGGGTCGTATAAAATGTATGCAGGAGGGGGAGGGGAAGGGGATGAAATATAGCAATACAATTGAGAGTCGCAGGGTTGGCGGACATGGGAGGGTGTGGTGGACTACGGGAGAGAGGAGTAAAGCGAGGCAATATAATGGATATAACTTAGGAATGGTGGTGCTTATTGTTCGTGTGGGTGGGGATTATGAGAATGTAGAGACGATGGAGACGAATGCAAGGGAGACGAAGAAGAAGAGATTAGCAGGAGTGCGGAGGCATGGAATAAATCAAGATATTAGGGAGGGAAGATTATGCTGATAGTACCGAGGGCTTGAATTTGATTTTAGTGATTGCGCGACGTAGGTTAGCTAGAAAAAAAAGGAGCGTTAGAGATTTAGTACCCCCGGCTAACACTCATCAACAAGTCGGTGATGAGAAATGGACTTACCCCACAAGGGATTTGATACGTTTGATTTTTGCTTGCTCGTCTGGCAATTGCCGTACACGAGGCCTTTCGTGCTGTTGAGACAACACTCGCATTTGATTGTAGGGTCGACACGCCTCGTGCACTGCCTAGATACAGTTCGAGCCAGTCAGCACACAAATAGACGTAATGACATGAGTCGAAGGGGGGTACGAAATGGAGACGAGTCGAGGATGGGTGCTGCAGTCGCGCGCTTGATTGCGTGTAGAAAAGGAACTCACATGTCTGAGATATCGTGTATGTGTAGATGATAGGCCATCGCCCTGACATTTGGAACGATGTTTCCGCACCCTGGACGGTGGCATTCTAAACTCTCATGCTCTTTCCTGCCGGACAATTTCCATTGGGCCCTAGCTTCGTTCCACTGTTTGTGTCATGAGAAGTAGGGAAGGGGGGGGAAGGGTGAACAGAACCAGAGAAGGGAAAAATATATTAGTGAGTATATTTGACATGAGAAGCCGGGTTGATAGAGCCTGGAGGTGATAGGATACGAATGAATGACATACATTATGCTGCAACGCTTCGTGACGAGATTGCCGAAAGATGGCTCGAAGTTCCCTCTTGTAATAAGGGATGTCATCATCGGAAATGAGAGAGTTCTCAGTGGATGGGGCCAGGGATGAAGAAGTCGAGGTGGTGGCATCCCAGGAAAGATCACAATCGCTGTAGTCCTCACCCTCCGAGCATACGGTCGTGGAGGACCTTGATCGCGAGTCTTCAAAGTCGAGTGGCATCCCTGCACGGTAGCGGAACGCAATTTCTTGTGCGGGACTGCTAAAGGCGGTGTAACATGTCGACGATGTGCTGCCACTGCTACTTGAGCTGCGGGAGGGGGCCATCGGGGCGGTGAATTCCCATGTGCTCTCGTCGTCATCAGCCACGTCTGAGCCCCAGTTAGCCTCGAAGCTCATCCGCGAAGGGAAATAACGACCATAGCGCTTAGCCTTGGCATCGTCCACGTCCTCTTGTTGGCACGAAGTGTGTGAGACCATCCTGAGCATGTCGTCGACGAGTAGGTGGAGAATAGCGGATGAGGCCATGTTCAGGTGTTGTGTTGTGTTCAGTGCTAGTAAAAGACTTGAGTGTCCACCTGAGGAGAATTGGTGGAGGGAGTGAGAAATAGCACCGGAGAGGCAGTGCCTTATATGAAGTATAGGGCGATGGGTGAGGTGTTGGCGGTTAATTGAATGAAGCCTAATCAAGGAAACAGACTAGGTAAACAGAAAGAGAAGCAAACCAGTGAAGGAAGCGAGCGAGTCATCTGCCACGCCTTCATTGCTGTGGCATAGAGACCAATTGGCTGAACGTGCGGAAATCGGAGAATACATGTTTGAGGTTAATTCCCTTTAGCGACGGTTTGAATGACATGCATCAAGGCCGCATGGGATGCGGTAAGTCGATCCCAAAGGGCTCATTGAGTCCACCAGGTTGGTTCAAGCTGATCATCTTCCCCAAACGTCAAGCGTGTAGGAGTCGACCTCATTAATTCGCAAGCACTGATGCAGGAGCAACAGTCAGCCTCCGATAACGATCGGAAAGGACAAACGACATACTTTTTATGAGATCCCGGACTGGACGATGCACCTTATGAAGTCCAGAAGCGCGAGATTCATATTAGACAATGCGTTCCACGAAGAACGCTCTGCCAGTCGGTGATACAATGCGCTGTTTCCTAGCCTCGTGTTCGGGCTGGATGCACCTGTCCTCGTTGGACTGGCCGACTGCTGCCTGGCCGTGCTGTAAAACTTTAGCGCCCAGCGCTGCTTTGGTTGAAAGGAACGCACCGTGACGCGCATTGTGACGTCGTCACGCCCACATTCCGATGCAGCCATCCACCGGCTTCAGTGTCGTCAGACGTGCAGCACGCACCACCGCTCCTCGTTTGCTCCTCAATCAGCGCCCATCGAGTCACCTTGGCTCTCTGCATCATTTTGCACGGCGACACGCGTCTACGCCTGCCTATGATGGCCACGTACCCCTGAGCTGGTTTGAGAACGCCTTTCTTGCTGTGGGTTCAGCCGTCATGTCTCTCGCAAATCCTCGGCGTGGTGGTGAGTCACCGATCTCAAGACCCTTCATTTGTCTTCCGACCACAGTCGGAGCCATGACAAGTGACTCACACCGTATCTGACTTGTGAACATCGCACAGACATGATCGCTGCACTCGGGGAAACTACCGCTGGACCAAGCTTGCCACGTTTGCGGGATATTATGCTCGAGAGCGAGGAGGGCCGAAGGATCCTCAAAGCCAGACCGAGGGTCAATACGTCAACCATCAACATGGACGCCCTTGCACAATATCCAGAAGGTACCTTTGGCCGCGCGTACGTCACCTGGTTAGAACGCTGCGGGGTAACGCCCGATACACGAGAACCTGTGCGTTGATGGCTTTTCGCGATTTATAATGTCCCTACTCATGGATTGCCCTCTCATTTCCCTGCCCTTCCACCCCCTTTTCTCCACACTTTTCCCCATGCAGGTTCACTATATAGACGATCCCGAGCTCGCCTATGTCATGCAAAGATACCGCGAGTGCCACGATTGCTATCACTGCATCTGCAATCTGCCCGTGTCCGTTGAATATGAACTCGCCCTCAAGTTCTTCGAATTCGCTAATCTAGGTTTGCCCATGACGGCTATCTCAGCGATCTTCGGCCCATTACGTCTGACGCCCCAACAGCGAACTAGACTATACTCAGAATACGTTCCTTGGGCACTCAAGTGCGGTGGAAGCGCCAGGAGTCTGATCACCGTCTTCTGGGAGGAGCGTTGGGAACAAAGCATCGACGACATGAAGAAAGAATTTGGGATCTGGGATCCGCCGGAGGCAAAGTGGCGGAAACCTCTGAGCGAGGCTAAAGCAGCTGCGGCTGCCCGACAAAAGGCTGCTAACAAGTCTGGCATCCCGCAAGCGTGACTCACCCTTTGATGACGCTTCGAGGTGGGAGTAGTACGTAGGTCTCCGCTCAAGTGCCACTCACCTCTCCAGGCTTTCGTCATGGTATACCATAGGTTCGGTTCTAATAGAGCTTACGTCGTGCTGCACAATAAAACCTCCATTCACACTTTATCTTGTTATGACAAGGGTGGCGCAAGCGCATCATGTACTGATTGGACTGGCGTTCACTTCGATCAACATTCCCTTCGGCCAGAAGCTTCGAATGTTTATCTTGCGCGCTCGTTGCCTTATAACCTTGAGCTTGGTGCCACAGATAATCGAGGGACACACTAAGGTCTCCCATTGTCTACAATGATTGTGGGCTCTGATCTCCCTCAAAATGGCCGCACTACAGACACGTTCACGACGCGTGTTCAGGGTAAATTTGCGCGAGTTACAAGGTTACTCTATATAGACTGGCTGGCCGTAGTCCCTACGATGACCCGTTTGCATAAACCAATTGCGACAGCTCAGACATTGTTATCTACGCATCACGACACAGTTCAGTTTTTTCCATACCGCAGGCAGGCAGGCGCAGCCGTTGGAGCAAACAACTCGCCCTCGGCCTGGACGATCTGCTGGGACGATCCTGCAAGCACGGAGGTCTCGGGCTCGTCATCGAGGAGATAACCAACGTCGTCATAGCACTCCAAAGACTCTTGTGCCGCAAATGCCATTTGCAGCACATACTCTAATTGCGCTAGTGCGTCCTTTTCGGAGTCGCGGTCGGACATGGTGGGGAGCTGTTGCAGTCCGTAGCGCGGGGTGAGACCGGAATGCGGTGTAGGCGGTTGCTCTGTCCGTGTGCTGTATAGATCGTAAAGCGCTGCGTCTTCTTCTTGTTCGACGTCGATGTCGACGTCGGCTGTGGCGCCGTTGCTATAGCTGTAGCCACCATAGCTTTTAGGCGTATTCGGGTTAGATGTCAGTCAGTCGAACCGGCTCGCGTTGCCCGTTGCAGATGTGGCTGTGGGGGCTCGGAAGGGCGAAAGGATACTCACTCAGCGGGCTCTACGTTTAAATAGAAGGAAGCTAGGAGCTCGTCGAGCTGATCCGTAGGATCAGTCATAGAGACAATCATGGCGTCATTCATTATCGGATGGGAGGTATCCGTGGGGTACTCGTGTTATTGCTAGATGGACGCCGTGGTGGTGCTGGCGTAGTGGGCTCTATAAGACGCCCGCAGGAGTGAGGATGGTGTCGAACGGTAGGGGAACGAAAGAGGTCGCCCAGGTTTCCAACTTGTTTGAGCGACACTTGTATTATACTAATACTAAGGCCTGCGTTTATCATTATCGAAATTAAATCACGGAAAGGATCAAAGGTCCATTCTGTTCACATGTCGTCGATGGAGCTTCTTTTGGTGCGCATTGGTCCCTGTACCTACTAAAAGCGACTATCAGGGTACGGGAGGGAGGGAAGGTAGAGAGGACAGAGGAGCATGATGCTGGTCATATGGTAGATGCCCAGAGCCTATCATATCCGTTTGGGCGCAGGGGCGCCTAGAATCAGCCACCAGAGTAGGAGCGCGTACGCCGAATCCACCGCGTTCTCTCAGGTTCTTTTCGTATCGATGTTCAAATGGAGTTTTGAGGTGTTGGAGTTACGTTGATGTCGGAGTTATGGATATCTCTGGAAGTGATTCGCGATCAGCTCTCGTCATCTCGCACTCAAGGCGCTTTACTGAGAATAAATGTCCGGCTTGACACCGTACTAGACGCGTCCAGCAATTTTCAAATGGCCGCTGAAGAACGCCCAATCTAGAGGAGGGGACTATCAAACACGCAAAGCTGACCAAACAAACTCCTTGCAACAGATAGCCTACCATCGGCCCGAGGCAGCAACACCCTGGCCTACGGAATGCTCGAATGCGTGGTCGATGGGACAACGCGTGTCGATTCTTCCTTCGGCGGATGTAGGGGATGAGATAACAGGAGCCTGACTGGCCTCGCTTTGCCCTCGAGAACCGGCGGGTACCCGAATCTTCCCTTCGTGCGTGAGGTTCCAAGTCCTGGACTCAATTGGACCATGATGCTAAGTATAGGAAATGCTGTATGTCTTGTGAGTACTTGCCGCAAAAATTTCTTACTCTGGATCGCTGTTACTTCGGTGATTTTAGGCCACGTTCCGGTGGGCGAAGCAATTTTCTGTTATAGAACGCCTTCGAATAGCTCCAAATAACTTAAGGGATGGTAATACCAGTGGCTCCCCCAAGTTAACATTAGAAAGCAAAGGCCCCTCAGTCGTTCAAGTGTCATACGCAGGAAAGTTCCGCAACTCGAAATGACATGGAAACGGTGATAATGAGCGTAGCAGCCCAAGGCACGGGCTCATCGCCTACCTCAACCGCCACCGACAACATACAACTCAACTGGGGAAAAGGGGAAAAGGGTAGGATGATGTATGTATCACATATGAAGCTCGGGGTCAATGCGGTTTGCGTATCCGAAGGCATGCACTGCTAGTGCTGCAGCAGTCAGCAGTTGTCGCTCTTTTTCCATGTATCACCGCATATGATATATGAGACATGGTGAGTGGGAACGCATTGGCACAGGCAGGGATGATTGATTCGATTGATTTCGGTTCGAGGGATCAAGTGAGTGGTGGTGGCCATAACGTGGGATGGCAGTTTCAGGGGCATCCGACCCAAGCTCGAGGGCATTTGCTCATACCTCGCCATAGGCCTGCTCTTCTAAAATGTTCATCTTAATTTCGCCAGAAGGTGTTTCGTCATAATGAAAATGAAGCTCTGAGCGTGTAGCCGCTGGAGTATCAATTTTGATGGTGTGGGGCGTTTGTGGAGAAGGCGTAGACCACACCTCCCTGATCCACCTTGGAGAATCCTGAGTCGAGGAATTGAAGAAGTTAATTATAGCATCTGGTTCTTGCCTTCGCTGAACAGTGCTGCCCGTGTAAACTCAGTGACGTGGGAGGACACAGAGTCTAGGGTTGTGCAAGTGAACGCATTCGCTCAGCGCAGTGGGCGAGGTAAGTGCCAGGTAGCTAAACTTGGCTTGAGCCCGGTAACTGAGTCCTCGACCCGGAGATTAGAACTAAAACATACGATCAGTGAACAATCAGTGAATCTGCGTGTGCTGTGAGACCGGATCTCTCGGACCACGGTCCCAAAACTGAGCTCAATCACACTCTCAGGAAGTAGAAAGATGTGAAATAGGGCGTCGAGGGAATGCAGGGATATGATAGGGATGCGATGAAGCTCGTACATCGAAGATTGATGGTACATGGGTGGATGGATGGAATTAGTACGGTTTGAATTTTCGTGAAGCTTTGAGTTTCTCCACTTTCGCTTTGTCTTCTTCCCATCTCTTTTTGAGATCCAGGATTTCTGTCGTCAGGCATGAGTACGACCCTTTTCAATTATGAATAGCACAACCTGACCTTTGCGTTGCTTCTCTGCTTTCTGGAATGCATAGAATCCAGCCTTATCCGCAGTAGCCTTCTTTCTCTTTCGACTACTTGTTTCGCCAGTGGTCTGGAATCGCTTGCTAGCCACGGCAACGCCACCACCCAATGTCTGACCATAGGCACCACCACGAGTAACCAGAGTAAATCCATCTTCGTCCACGATGGCCTCCCCTTTTTTGTACTTTGACTTTTGTTTCTTCTTCTCCTGCTCGTACTCGTACACTTCAATGGCGGAATCCGCATACTCTCGCACAGCATCTAGCGGTGGCCGCAGGGACTGATAGCGTGCGAGGTAATGTGCAACGCCCAGGGGTTCTTCGGTAGATGTAGGCCATTGTTGTGGCTGTTCTGGTGGTACAAGCGCTCGGTCAAGCGCTGTGGTGTCGAGGAATATAACATGCGCAGTTCGACCTGTGGATCGCAGTGTCCGTAGACTTTTTGTTGGAATCGGAACGACTTTAGGAGGAGGTGGTTCATCTTTTGTTTTCCGTCGACGCCGTGGGTTTTCCTCGTCTTCCTCATCTTCTCCGCCCTCCATTTCTACATCCTCCCCTTCCGCTTCACTATCATCGCTCTCCGCATCCTGCCCTGCTTCCGTCTCCTCAGCCTTGAATGTAACCCTCTCCACCGTCCCACAGGGCTTGAAGAATAGTATCAACTCGCGCTCCGTTGCGTCGGGTGGTACATTGACCACGAAAAGCGTTCGTCCTTCTGGTAGTGCTTTGGATTTCTCCTTTTTGGATCCAGCATGCTTCCGTACGTATAGAAAATGTGTGATCTTTGGAGCATATTTGGTAGGAATTATGGTGAAGCCATTGATGGCGTTGGGCACGACCATTTCGTCTGGACTTCAAATTTGCGGGCACCTCGCTATCACACATTGTTTGGCTACGTCCTTAGCGCCAAATATAGACATCCTTTCCTTCGCCTCCAGTGAAGCGAGCAGTACACCTACGCCCCGGCGAAAGGCCCAAACGCTTCACTACAATCCTGAGATCCTGAGTTATTTGAGAAAAATTTAGCCCAAGTACAGAGGAATCCACCAGGCTCCCAGGGGCTCGGCTTTTGCCGACCGAGTCACGTGCGATGAAATCAAGCAAATTCCCATTGAGGGTCGTCATGTTCGCTCTCTCCTACAACGTCGCCCGACGTGTTGCTCTCGCATCATGTCGACCGAGATGGCGACACCTATCAACAAAGGCACTGCACCCCTCAATACAGGGAATGGCCTCGAAACTCTCAGAAAAGCAACCGACTTTTGCTGTATCACCACGGCAAACCACGATTTTGACAGAACCTCATGAATTTTATACACTATTATTGGTGCGTATATGCGCACTCATCTACGAGAATGTAAAGTTGATGGGCACTGTGGTGCAGGATATGATCAAGGGAGCTCATCGACGCATATTTATCTCGTCCTTGTATATCGGTGAAGGGGAAACAGAGTTGGTATGCTGCATCGACAAAAATTCGGGTTGAATGCTGAACACACCCAGATCTCGGAATTGGATAATGCTCTCCAAGCTAACTCTGCGCTTACCGTCAATCTTCAACTCGACTTTAATCGCTCAACCCGCCCTGGACCTACCTCAACAGCTAAACTGCTGTTGCCCCTACTTCGGAAGTATCCAGATAGAGTTCAAGTCTCAATGTTCCGTAGCCCCAGCTTACGTGGTTTGATGGCAAAGGCGGTCCCTCCACGGTTCAACGAAGGATGGGGAACCTGGCATGCTAAGATTTATGGTGTGGATGATCAAGTTATAATTAGCGGGTAAGCCTGCATTGTGATAATGGTAGAGCTGAATGCTTACATGGCTTGTCAGCGCCAACCTAAACAAGTCATACTTCACGGATCGTCAGGATCGCTACCTGCACTTCAACACGCACCCGCAGCTTGCGCAGTACTGCTTTGACTTTTTGGGGACTGTCTCGACCTTCTCTTTCCGATTACTTCCTTCCTCGAAATCGCCCTCCCAATTACCACCTCACTCGTTCCGTCGTGAAGATTATGTCCTTGAATGGACGGATTCCTCCGTACACCCACACAACATACACGCTAAAGCGCATGCTGCTTTGAGTTCCTTCCAGAAGAGTCACCACCAATCGACAAAATCAGTCTGGGAAGGGTCTTCGTCCGATAGTGAACAGGTTGCCCTCGTACCGATCATACAAGCGGGCCAGTTCAATATACGGGAGGAAGAAGATACCTTATCACTTCTCTTCCGCGAGCTGCAGAAGCGAAGTGCAATATCCACGAGTTTCCAAGAACGACCCCTAATCGATCTCACGAGTGGCTATTTCGGACTATATAAAGCATACCAAGATCTTATTTTGTCGAGCCCAGACGTAGACTGCCGGGTTGTTGTAGCAAGCCCTCAGGTAAGCCCTCCCTTTATCAGAAGTGTTAATAGTGCTAAATCGCTCAGGCTAATGGATTCTATGGATCGAGTGGTATTTCTGGCCGGATCCCCGAGGGTTACACGTTGCTGGAAAAACGATTTATGAAAGCGGTCGAAAAGGCTGGAAGAATGTGGAAGGGAGAAAAGAACGACGTGGGGACTGGTGTACAGTTGAGTGAATGGAACAAGGATGGATGGACTTACCACGCCAAAGGTTATTATCAATCACCCTGCACCTAAAAATTTTGTTCACCCCGTTATCAGGTCTTTGGCTATCTCCTACCCACGAGGACTCTCCAATTCTGACCCTCTTCGGTTCGACAAATCTCAACTCCCGATCTGCGCATATTGATACCGAGCTTTCCTTCGTAATGCTCCTCCCTTCTGAACATACGGCCCGGCATGCGCCTTCCAGTGAAGTTGTTGCCCTGCGCCAAAGCTTGGCCGATGAAGTTGAGGGCATTCGAGAAAATGCTGAGTCTTGGCATGGGAAAGACAGAAAAGTTGGCTGGCTGACAACGCTGATTGTAGCATTAGTTGAGGGAATGCTCTAATTCGCATCAAGTTTATGCATCGCTTTAATGTAGAGTAAGTTAACGGTCTGTTTCATTTGATGGTGGCGCACTTATAGTATGGCGCAGGTAGTCGTAATCTGTTAATGGATACATCTCACCCACCTCAGTCTTCGGGCGCTTCCTTGCTGCGGGCCGGACGTAGAAGGATTGATCCTAACAAGTACAGCAAGAAAGTTGATGGCTGATGCAAACAGCCTTTGACATTTCATCCAACATTCATTCAACAGGACGCTATTCATCTGGCAAGAATGCAATAATCAAATACCATCAGAATGGAACCAGTCCAAAGAACAGCGTAGATCCCGCAGTGCGCATCCTATTTTTGCGCATACATCATGGTATCTGTAGACCGAGGACCGAGGTACTTCTTCCTTTGCTCTTCCAGAAAAACAACCCGCGAACTACTCGATCATAATTGCTGCCATACGACTGACTGACCAAGCTTTTGATTGAGGGTTATGACGTCCGGCCCCGAGTAACTTGAGGGTGCTTGCGCGGTGATTCTCGGACCCCCCTAACGGGCCAGAGTCCTGGTAAGCAGTGTGGTTATTCTGTTGGACGTTTCCAGGCTCTGGGTTAATGAGTTGGATGTGCTAAATGCGTTGTGCCGACATCAGCGAAAGAGTTCATGGAAGGCTGGGTGTGTAACGATGTACACAGGGGCTGAGAAGGTTTGCATCGTGCTATTATGAATTGTGGAAGGCCGCTAACGGGGGAGGTCATCATAGCAGACGGTAAAACACGTTGCATGCGTTGAAAAGCATTGAATGCGCATTGCATGCTGAACGCCAGAAGTGTTGGGTGCTGACTCAACATGTCCATCCATGACCTTGTTAGAGGGGCGTTCTGAAAGGAAGGCGTGCCGTAAATGGACTCTGGGTTAGAGTTGTGGGGGTTATCGCCGACGTGCAGCTCACGAGAACATTTCGAATGATGGGCCTGGATTGCGCCTTTGGTGGCCAATTCAGTTTGGGCACTAGAGCTATGGAGTTTGGTGTGGGCGCGGGCTGGTGCGAAACACGAGGACAAGGACTCGGATGGGGGGATGGGTCGCGTACCTTTGAAGTACGATTGCGGTGATCAGTGACTTCAAGTTGGTGGGTACATAGCCCTTTCCCGTTAGCGAAGGTTAAATACTGCTGCCAGTGACAGTGTCAGAGATAGTTTCATCAGACGTGCAGATGTGCATTCTCGAAGAATGAATTATCTGGCTCGAGCTAGTGGCGATTGCACATTAAGACTGCTGTTCGGCTTACAAAACACCTCGATTGATTGATCTCAATGGGCTTTCGTTGTGGCTGCTGAAATCGTTCGCCTGACACACCGCGCATGCGTATTGCCGCAGTATTCCGCCCACTGTAAGTAATGCTCTTACTCGCGACTGAGATTGAACTAACTCGGGGTGAAGGTCATGGGGACAATACCTAAGGTTCACTCTATCACCATCCTTTGTCATACTTCGCTTCAGATGACCCAATAACACAAGACAAGAGATCTAGGAACCCTTGCGAGGGCATGCATGACACATAAGAGTCGCGGAGAGTGGCGTACTTATCTCCATCCAGCAGGACAATATGGGTTCGGGCTGGTAAATTTCACCAAGAACCGTAATGGGACAAGAACGCCCACCCTTTGAGCTTCGGAACCCCGTTTGGTACGCCTTCTGTGCTAAATGCCGGCTGCAGGGTGAAAGGTAAATTTACCGATAGTTGGTCGATGCATGTCATTAGCTCATCTTCTTGGGACGTGAATAGGGGCTCACGTTCGTGGAGTGAGTACGGAAGGAGTAAAGAAATAGGGTTTCTCCCCGTCCCCATGCCCTTCCAAGAACTCGAGGTTCTGGTAATTGGCATGATTGCGCAGCTGCTTGATGGAGATAATTCGAGGGCTGTACTCGAAAGGCTTTCTCAAGCAATAAAGCTTCTCGTTAGACATCCATCTTTGTGGATTGGTAAGTGCTTTTGATTGGCTTGAGATGAGCTACGGAGATGTGGAGCTCCATGGTACGTAAACGCCTCCCGAGGCGTCACAGATTTTCGACTGAGCATTCAACCTTTTAGAGCTCATTGGAGACTTCCGGTAATTTTCGAGGTGGTTGAAAACGGCAAGGAAGTTCTATTGCGTCCTTTCGTTTACTACACCTTGGTTGGATCGAATGGACGTGCGGAGATGTATACGAAAATGCATCAAACGCGCGATACGATAGGGGCATGGGAGTGTGTGACTCGATAAGAGTGTAACCGCAGCTCGAGCGTTCCATTCTACATTTCCTTGGGTTAAACCTCTAAAGTGAGTGGAGCGTGCTTCTTAGCTCCAAGCTATGTTTGATGTCGTTATAATGCTCCTGGGACTTGTCCCTGTCTGTAGGCAGTGAATGGAGCATGTGGAATGTATTGGCGACCCGGGACATTGAGGTATCGAGGCCCCTAACAGAAACAACTATGACAATTCATCTTACAACTCCGGGCTCCACGACCATTTTGTTCGCGCGTTCTCATCTCTAGGCCTGATCTCTTTCCGGCGCTTACGTCGCGACATTTGTAATTCAACAGCCCAAATCCCAAATCGCCGCGGGATGCGAGCAATGCCGGGTCTACTGGCACAAGTGCACAAGGGTCTTCTCTATCCAGAAAAAACTTCTGGACCAACTAACTTCCTGGCCATGAATATATATGTATAGCTATGTTTACCACACTCCTCCAGACCGGTGCCGCACCCAGATCCCAAGATAGGAATCCTTCCCGCCCTCCCGACACATTTCAACTTTTACCTCCGAGAACATTAGTATACTTAGATACCGCCATACCCCACCCGAATCCTACTTCCCATTGGTGTCTATTTTCGGTCCCGAGCTTACGGGACTTGAATTTATTTTCTCTGGACGGCCGGCCTCCGCTCGCTCGCTATGTTTTTTTTACTTCCTGTTACGGCACTCTAAAGACTCTGCCTAATAATACACGAGAACTAGGCAGTTCTAAGACTGGTATGGAGAGTAAGTGCTTCCTACCAGAAACGTAGCAGCTATTGACGTATCTACTGTGGTAGTCATCAACGTGACAGTGGGCATCGATACCCAGAAAGAGAGACACTCGCCATGTTGCTGATAGATACACTTTTGTATACCTCGGCTTCCGAGTACATTCAAGCTGTTCCTGGGTCTGTCTATCGTTGCCTCCGGCGCGCGGCTCCAGACCCCCATACATACATACCTACCTCCGTGTACGGATGAGGTCACGAAAAATTTTCTCGGCTTGCTACTGTGCAGACCTGGAGATAATTTTAGCGAGTCTCTCCGAGTGAGCAGTGAGTACTAGCACGTACGCAGTCCGAGTCGGAGTGTGTTCAAGTTGGTCGAGCCTCTGGCCTCATGACCATGATTGTCACGAGGGCAGTCGGGTGGTTCTAACCCATGCATCAAGTTTCTTGGCTTTCTGTCTGGATAGTTCGAGCTGAGGAATATAACTATAACCACACAATCGATGCCCAATGCAACGCAATCGCTCGTAGCGTAACTGGTACCCATCGCATTCCGATTGGCAAGGAGCTCACGAATCACGAACTCGAACCTTCGTGCTAACGTGTTTCAACTCGGCATCCCGCGCAAAAAGGCAAAGTTAACCCCCGAATGGGGTTGGGTGCACAGTGCAATACTGGGGTTTGCCGGACTCTGGATGGATGAATTCCGTTGATGGGTCGATGGATGGATTACGGCGTGTACCCCACCAGTCAGCGATTGCCAGCGATACACTGGCGGTTGCATACTACGTTTGCTCAATCATAATCTAGCAAGAGGCACGGTACTCCCGACTCGCAGTCATCCATCACTAATGCAGCTGGCCTACGAGCTCTCGTCCAAAGTTAGATTTCACATGATCGAGCATAAGACTTGATTTCATTCCGTCCGTGATGTGGCACAGGAAGAAAATCAGGATCGTTATGCACTCAAGGCCGGGGATGAGGCTGGAAAGTCCCAGCACTGGCTGTGGATATGATCCGCGAACGCATCGAAATGGGCAGGTGTGAGCCCGGGGGAGGGGTACAGAATGCGACCTAGCGCTATCATATGAACAGTCAGTTTGACAGGTCACGATCATGACGATGCTATAGCTAGGAGTGAGGCGTGTACGTATGGATGCCTTGGTGGCGTTTAGGCTTGACTCCGACTCGGAATAGACGTAGCGAGTAGATGAAATGGCACACAAGTCTAGCTCCTCTCTGTCCCCTGGCTTCGACGAAACCCCAATCGAGATTGACGAGCCCAAACTCTGAAACCTCGGATGAGACGCACTTGTAGATCCAAGCAAGTGCACTGTATATGCGTTCAGGCCATGAACAACAGTAGCCCTTTTGCGCGCGTGGACAGATCGAGTCCGATGTGAGTAGCGCTGGCACCTCGTCCGAGGTCTCCAACGGTGGCTTGAATACAGCATTAGCCTAAGTGGTGTGATGGGCGATCCGAGCTGGCTATCCCTCGGGCTTGCCGGCGCGCGCACGCACACACTACCCA
>KB722777.1:127101-152930 GCA_000349905.1 Volvariella volvacea V23
CGAGACGGTGGTCGAGTGTGTCGTCGATGATGTCGTCGTTCCCTGCGTTCCAGGGGATCATTTCGAGTGCTGTGTCGTCGGCGTCTGCTGCTGCACCGTCGTCCTTTGCGTCTAGTACGCCTCCTTCGCCGTTACCCTCTTCTTCGAGTGCGCCTCTGCCGTTCTCGTCATCTTCGAATACACCCCCACCTTTTGTATCAGCAAGATCTAGGTCGTATACGTCACCCTCACCAGGATCGCCCTCACGGAATGGATACCCACACCATCATCATCATCAACCGTCGCAACCTAGACCTATCCGACACACGCGGCCGCTGAAAATCTTGATATACTCCTCGGATGGATACACAGAGTCGTCTGTCCCTGCGCTGTGTTTGTTGATGGCTATGAAGGGCCTGTCGCTGCCCGAGGCGTATTTGGAGCTGCAGGTGGTGAAGAGGAGGAGCTTCTTTGTGTATCAGAGCGATTTGGGGTTGTTGAGGAGGGTGGAGGCGCGGTTGGTGGAGGAGAGGGAGAGGGAGAAGGAGAGGTTGAGAGAGAGGGAGAGGGAAAGAGAGAGAGAGCGGGAGAGAGAGAAGGAGAGAGTGTGGGGTGTTAATGGGAACGGGAAGAGAATTGGAGGTGGGGAGGAGGACATGAGGGAGGTGGTAGTGTGAGCATTTTGAATGGAGTTGGACAGAACGGGATTGGAGGAACGGGGTGGGGGAGGAATCCTCATGGATGGGGAGCTGGGATATCTGCTGTTTCTGCGTCTGCGAATGGTACTTCACAGGTCGCTGCGGGGACAGCTGCCCTTGCAGGGCAGTATGGGATGACGACGTCATATGCTTCTTCGCGTGGACCATCAATACCGTCATCGTCGTCACCTAGTTCAGCGACGACAGCAGCAGCATCTCCACCGAGGAGTTCTGGAAGGCCTGCTGCTAAATCTGTATCGTTTGCGCATGCACCGTTTGTTGGGCATCAGCATCACGGTCATGCGCAACTGCAGTCTCATTCTCAAGGCCAGCAGGCGGGGGTTGTTCAAGCCCAGACCCCGCCGCCGCCGCATTATCAGATGACGACGAATGGGGTGGTGGTGAAGGGACGACCGAGGGCGAATACGAGCCCGTGGTTACCGAGCTTGTTTGGTGGGGATCATCAGTCGTGGTTCAATGACCCCAGGTTCGATGGGAGCTTCCCGAGTCGAGTGTTGCCGTTTTTGTATTTGGGGAATTTGTGAGTCGTTTGAAGAGTGTTCATTTCCTTGTGGCGTATCACTGACTGAACGGGTTAATTTTTTTTCTTTCTGGGCTGCTTGGTTTATGGCTCGATCGATCGTTTGTGCTTGGTGCTTTTGATCGCATTTGGGTGGTTTTAGGAATCATGCGTCGAATGTGTACATGCTTCACGCGCTGGGCATCACCCACGTCGTCTCCGTCGGCGAATGCGCGCTCGTCCCGCCGCCGCACCACGTCTCGACCCACAGCAATAGCTACATGGCTGGCTCGTCCGCCGCCTGTGCCCGGCCCACCCCTGGTGCGCACTTTGTCGCTGGCAGAGGGCCGGGTGGGCATGGGTCGCTGTGGATCGAGGAGAGGGAAGGGAGGATTAAAGTGTTGGATATCAAGGGCGTGTGTGATGATGGGATTGATACGCTCGAGCCGCAGCTGGAGCCGATTTGCGAGTGGATTGATAAGGCGAGGGCGGAGGGCGGACAGGTGCTCGTGCATTGTAGAGTAGGGGTTTCGAGGAGCGCGACTGTTACGGTGAGAATTGATGCATTCGTTTGTGCATTTGTGGATGGATTCTGACTTGGGCCTGTGCGATATTTCAGATTGCGTATGTGATGAAGCACCTTGGTCTGCCGCTCGTAGATGCATACCTGATCGTTCGATCAAGACGCCTATCGGTGCTCATCCAGCCTAACATGAGGCTGCTGTACAACCTTTGTGGGTGGGAGATTAAGCTTGCGAGGGAGCGCGCGGGGGAGGATGAGGAGCTGCTCAAGTATGAGCTGGCGAGGACGCTTTCGTGGCCGTATTTGGCAAAGGAGGTGCATGCGCTCAATGAAAAGTATTTGCATTAGGTGTCCTAGAGCTTTGATGGAGCTATACCCGACGATATACAGCAACTACCGCACCTACATCGCACCACACCACAGCTCAGCCCAGTTCAGCTCAGCTGCAAGCGCTTACTACATTCCGCCGTTCACGTCCCCTCAAACATTGACATCACCCCACCCCAACCACCGACTGTCCTTCAAACTATTTTGTTCAAACTTGTACCCCTACACGTTCTTGTTATCGATTACCACCGCTATCGTTCGTCGTTTGTCGTTGCCATTACCATTCCTGTTGCCATTGCCATTGTCGTTGTTTGTATTATTGCCCCTTACCATCACTTCATCGCTATACGACACCACCACTCCCTTAGCAGTTCGGTTTGATGTATCATGTTCCTAGTCAGTTGGCGTCGCAAACTTGGAGCTCTGGTGCCAAGTTACTTTGTTTTTACTTTGATAGTATGATAGCCACGATCATCGTTACGCTTGTTGCTTGTCGACGCCGCCTTTTGTGTTTTGTGTGTTTTTGGTTTCTTGTCTTTTCTTGTTTTTTGACCTTCTACTTGTCTTATTTGTATTTCTTCTCTCTTTTCTTCCTTTTTTTGATTCTCCCAAGCGGGGCAGGTTTAATTCGTGTATTACTTTATATTTTCGATCTTGATATTCTTCTCTGGAGTTGCCTGAGGAGCTGCTGGGTTGTTAACGCTAAACCGGTAGTTTGGCGGAAAAAACTTCCATTTTTGAGGGTTTGTGCTATATTCCTTGTTGTTGTTTTTTTTTTGGTCGTCGTCATCGTGTATATCTGGCTTGTTATTCATCAGTCTGTTTCCCTCGTGTTTCTTGTTTCTTTTCCTTTTACGTCTTGTGATCTCTGGTCCCTCTCTGATGATGATAATGAAGTTGATGCCCTTTGAGTATTTGGTGCTTTGTTGAGTGCAAGATGATACACGATGGTAATGTGTTCTTGATTTATGCATATATGCACACTTATTGTGCGATGAGCCTGAGAGTTATAATCTATCAAGTATACTCTGCTGTGCCTATGCTCAAAGGCTGGTGCATTGTCGAAAATATGTAATGGTATTTCGATATAAAAATACAATGGGGGAGAGATACAAACTTGAGCAAGTGAGTGGCTACGACATGGGCTGCGTAGATAAGATACAGTGGGAGTACAAGTCCGTGAGTTTGTGTCCGTGGCTACAAGAAGGGTGTGGAGAGTTGATGTGCAAGGGAGTGTACTGAACGGCGATCGCTCTGGAGAGTGGATGCAAAGGTGGTTGATAAAGAACGTGTGGGTTTAATGGTGAAGTAGAAAAAGGAAAAGGAGTGTGTGGGTTGTGCTTGTATATGCAGACAGAAATTACGTGCGAGAAATTCTGGAGCCGTGTGAGATGGAATCGTCATCTTGAATAGTGGAAGAACCTTTTAGGTTTGCCACAGGATTCAAGCACAATGTCTACCACACGGTATTACCTTGGAATTACTGATGAATGTGGTCCTTGGATTCGAATCCTCGGGTCTGGATTAAGCTTATACAGTTCTTTAAGCTTGCAGTAGTACTTGTACTGCCATTCCGGCTCTGAGGAATCGCAATTACTATCGTGTAAAGAACCGCGTAATTCCAACAACTCACCATATTCAACCTCAGGGTATTTCCATTGCACGCTGGGGTGATACCAGGGGTTCCAGTCACGTTTGCTTGCTTCATATGTCCTAGGCGGCTTGAGGATTGGGCGCTTTAATCGGTGTTGAACCGGACCTGACACAGGGGCAACAACAGACTGGGGGCGTGGTTTCTTACTGCGAGTAGCATCGGGCACCTGTGTGGACTGTAACCATGGTGGAAGGGGTGTCATGGTTGCACCACCTTGCCAATAGTGCTGGGGAGCATACATGGGCTGTGGTGCTGGCGTCCAAGTGGTAGGCTCAGTCAGTGAGATTGGGAGTTCTTGCAAAATTGTCGCCGCTGGTGTAGATATTACTCGCCATCCAGGGAGCTCTGTAATGCTTGCCCCTGGCGTGCTCGGAGCCCATGCGTTACTACCTGTAGCATTTGGGCTTACTAATGAGCCCGAATGCAATTGCTGGGTTGCAACCAAATTCGGTGTGCCAGGAACCAGATGTTGGCTCCCGGAAAAAGGTGTGGAGGGGGTGTTTGACATGAGGCAGGAGCTCCTGCGACTTGGGACCGTCGTCAAGGATGACGACTGCCGCCGACTGCGACGACTAGATCCCATGGAGAGATCTGGAATAACTGGTGTTGGAGCCGGAGGACGGGGTGGTGGCGTGTATCTAAGATTCAGTGCATAATCACTGGGACCAACAGTTTGGGGACGATCCCATCTCGTGTCCACCATCGACTGGGATAAATGGCGGAGGGGGCCAAGCCTCGTTTCTAGTCCTATCCCAGGATGAGGTGACCCAGAGGAACTTGGACGAGCTGATGGAAGGACCTTTACTCGTGAGCCTTTAACGGCTTGACCACCGGCGTCTGCATACAGCATTCACATCGTATTATCAAAGATGTATATATACCTCTTTTGATAGGAGTATACGCACTGAGAAGAATATTTGGTTTATGCATGCTGAGAGGCTGATTGGAGTTGTGTGAGGAGTTGAGTTCGAAAGGATATTTACTACTTTTCTCGAGTGAAAACTGCAGTCTTTTATACCATTTTACTGCATGCACAGAAGGTGCTAGCGAGGTAAGCCTTGGGTGCCTCACGACCACGGCTCAGGTTAGCAAAGATGGTAGCCTCATTGCACACAATTAACCTAGTTGCACGTGCTTGTCCCTGCTTGACTGGTACAAGGATTAGAGAGTTTTTAAGAAGGTGATAATGACAACCAAGAAGCGAGGGTGTGGAAAAGTCAATTGTGTTTTGTAGCTTGGGCGAGTTCATAGCAAGTGTGATCTCTAAGCAAAATACTGCCCAGCAACAAGCCCCATCGAGCCAAAAAAAGTAATGCAGCACGCATTCATGGTACCCAGGCGGTAAGCTGGGCTATAGATTTTTTGCAGCTGGCATAAATATTGCTCATCTCCAATTGTTGGGTTGCGACTAAATTCCATGTGGCCAAAACTCGGGGTTGACGTCGACGTCGAGATGAGGAGCAGAGAGGGTCAGATTGAAATGCTTTGAGCTCCCCATCCATCCAGCTTTCTCAGCGTTCAGCCAGCTCAGATGAAATCATTCTTGCCTGTGCAAGTTATTACAATCTTGTGATTAACTTCTATCGATTGTTTCTACTAATAGCAATTAATCTGTACCATGGCTCCACACCGCCTTATAACTGCTGAAAAACCACCACCATGGCGCTTGCAATTCTCTGCTTAGCACGGGTGATCCACCTGGTAGACATATACTCTAATTCGTGCGATACCTCACATTTCGAGTTTCAGCTTAACCATTACCTAGCCCAAAAGAGATCTGAACTAGAGGGTAGTTTGCTCGAAATGGTACGCATACGCATTGTTAGAGTATCAACTCAAACCTACATCTTAAGAGGAATCTCAACATGCGAGTTACTGCTACTGGGCACTAGTGCTGCCAGTGTGTCATAGTATCCATACTCTGGAAACGTGTTCCTGTCACCACATGACAAGGGTTTTCCAAACTCAATCTAGTGGTCCGTGCTATGCACAGCCCCAAATGGGGTATAAAGCGGCATTGCATTTAAGCAACGCTCACAACCCGATTGTGCTCTCAAGGCTTACCCTGTGATTCCATTGACGTCCTCTGATGACGACTGTAGCTACCGCCACCTCTGCAGTTCATGCACCAATTGTTGATCTATCCAAAACACCGCTAAAGAACTACTATGACGGTTTCTATATCAAAATCCTCGATAACGTCTTTACGCAAGGGGAATGCCAACGGCTCATCGCTCTAGCAGAGACCGGTGCTAAATGGGAACAAGCAGCTGTTCATTATGGTCTTGGACCAGAGGAAAAATTCGTAGATACAAATTACAGGAATAGCGAAAGGATTTTGAGGTTCGACCAAGACGCGGCAGATTTCTTATACAAGAGATTGTTGCCGTATGTCAAAGATTTGGAGAGGATTCAACCGAAGAGCGTGTGGAGTGGGGTGGTTGGATCAAACTACGGTGTATGGAAAATGGTTGGGTGAGCAAATTGGCGATATCTGTTTTCTTGTTAGTCGTTCTGACCTAGAGTGGACAGCGTAAATGAACGCCTCAGTTTTCTGCGTTACGGGCCAGGAAATTTCTTCCGCAAGCATTGTGATGGAAGACACGAACTGCCGGATGGAAGGAAATCTAGAGTCACACTACAGATCTACCTTGATTCCGAGAACCTTAAAGGCGGTGCTACACGTATTATGAGCAAGGATGGGAAAAAATGGGTGGATGTCGAGCCGAAGACAGGTCGAGTTTTGATCTTCCAGCAGCAGGGCGTATGGCACAGTGGCGAAGAGGTAAAAAGAGGCGTGAAGTATGCAGTCAGATCGGATTTTATGTTCATCCAGGGTGAGGCCGAGGACGGCGACGTGGAAATGGAGGATACTGCCTTCAATCGCCGAATTTGAGCGAAGGATCGTTGACTCCAACGATGTCAAATGGAACGATACTACTTACTATTCCGATATGATGGACCACCACTGGAATGTTGTATTAGTTGATCTTGGTCTTTACACACATACCTTGTACTATTCACTTCAAATTCAATACAGACACAATTCCGACGTGCCCTTAATGCTACATATTCCATATGGAATCAGTCTTCGATCTCCAACAACCGTTGGCAGTGTAAAACCGCCTCCAGCTCTCTTTTTCCCGGGATGGAGTGGGTCAACACAAGCGAAAGGCTCGAACAAACCGCTAACCAGATTGCCCAGACATGAGCTGCGGTCTGAAACTTGGGGCCGGAGACTTACGATTACTGGTAGGCAACCCTGCCCTCTTCTCCGATACGGAACACAGGAGGCCACTTTCTCCCAGACCATATGGGGGCTGGAATAGTGCTCCGGTAATCACTCGACAGGGAGAATGAAGCGACTTAACCCAAAGAATGAGCTCTAAAGTTACTATTACTGCTAACTAATTGACATTAAAGAACCGCGCATACAGGTTTGCAGCTAACCCAACCATGAATGCCCTGCAACTGAATCGGTCGAGCAGTCCAGAAAAGATAGCTCGTGATCGTGATCTATCCAATGAAAGCAATCATTACCAGCAGCGGTGATCTCAAGTAACTCTTCGTCCTTACAACCACGAATAAACTCATCCTTTCTGTTCCATGGTGTTCAATCCTTGGCACTCAATAACGTAGCAAACATTGGAAGGGTCGAAAATGCTAAACAATTATAGTCAAGGGATCCAGTCAAAGCAAAAAGTTTTATTTCACTGCAGGTAGGGTTTAGAGGTTGTACTAATATGCATACATATTCGATTCACTCTGTCGAACAAGATGATCCATATGTAATATATTGGTGTCGTCGTAACCAACGGGGTGTCTGTGTCCCACATCATTAGAGCTCATTCATTGGTACTGTTTTCTGATAAGCGTTATTATATCCATAAGAAGTGGAACTGCTTACTGTCGCCACCGCTATCCGCTGAACCACTGATCTAACATTCCATCGGGTTCGCCCTGAGGCAAAACGAGTGGCTTGGGGACAGTATACAAAGCCCATCCGACATACGGAGCAATAGCCTGCTCCGTCAACTTCCATTGGCTGCCCATTACGCCTGCCACCATGAAGCCATCAAACTGAACTCCATTATCATCAATGATCAATGGCACATTGACCGTTCCGAGAGGGATTTCATCATCATCCAGGAGTGGAATTCGGTAGTACTCGTCGCTCGGCCCGGTCCAATTGAGCCATAGTTGAGGTGTATGTGGGAGTGCGTCCTTCTTCAAACGGTCGAAGTACCTCCAAGCTCCAGACGCCGTGAACGGAGCAAGATAGGCTATCCAGCCTGTTATTACTCGAGTCGGTACGCAATTCGGTATATCATCATACTTGATCATGTGGGACCAGTGACCGGGGACGTCAACTTCACCATTAAAGGCTTTGACGAACCCATCGAAAATGGGGATTAAAATATGATGCCACTTTGTCAGTGCTTCTTCTTCAAAGGAAGACAACCTGTCGAGCTTTTCTCTCAATAACACCCAATCCTCCCTTTCCCCCGCCAGTGTAATTAGCGGGATGCCGCAGAGAAAATTGACTTTGTATTGGAAGTACTTGCTCATGATCGACATGACTGATACTTTCGCGGCGATGACATCTGTTGCCGTCGTCGTAGTGAAGTTGGGTGAAAGCCAGGATTGAATTGAGGCATCTTTCAAGTTGTCTTTGATTTGTTCGTTCAAATTTCCTACTATGGAGTCCCACTGCGCGTTGTACCGATTACCATAGGCATATACGACCAGAGGTTTCTGTCCTTCGTGTGCAACGAAGTGGTGTCGCATTCGCTTTGCGTTTGCATTGACATAAAGTGACAGAGCTGATAGTATGCACAACCATAGGTCGTCGGGACGGAGGACGAGGTGGTGATGCCCACTGTAGGCCGTGATGACGCTATCAAAGAGACCGATCGTCGTGGGCGCTACTGGGTTTTCTGTGATTCCAAAGAAGGGTACCGAACTAGCGTTTGGAGCAAAAGAGGAAGTGAGGAACTCTACGTCATGTAGAGGAACGTCCTCCCTTGAAGCTTTGACGAAGTCCAAAGGGGTTACGAAGTTTGCACGAGAGAATTTCGGGGGGTGGGGAGCCTGTTGGACATCGTGAACTGCGAATGTCACTGGCATAGTGTTCTGGTGCTAACAAGCCAGTGGTCTGAACACGGTGTGTATATATGAGCTGTGGTACTGTTTCGCGCGCAGGGGACACAACGCAGACGACGTACCTTATCTGTTTACGGTGATGTTCGAAGATTGGGGTTACTGAGTGGACGACGACTATTGGATACAAGAAGCGTGCTCAAGGGGAGACAAAGAATAACGGGGGTCGTAGTTGGAGAGTGTACAGCAGCCAGGGAGTGGCTTCTGGGATCAGTCATGCGGTTTTGCCTCGTGTCTATACCGTCCACCACCCGATCTGGCTGGGACGACAAATGATAAGGTCAAGCTTTGATCCTGCTAAATTTAACTCAGGTCTAGGCAGTACAGAAGAACCCAAGTCGCAGTAGTTTTTCATTCAAACCCTTGATGGCCTGTTCATCGGCACTTACAGTTGACGCTCTTATTGAATTATCAAGGGATGCACATATGCTGTCGGGATTTATTAAGATTAATTATAAGATCAAATTTGAAGAGAGACTAAGGAGCTTTTGCTTATGCCATTCCAGTGCATGTAGGAAACGCTAGTAGAGGTGCGGTGTGTGCTTCACGACTATGGCTCGAGTTAGGAAGGATGGTAACGACATCCTACACATTTGGTCTGGTTCTGTGTCCAACCCTTATTCACCCAGTACGAGGGTCGAAAGAGCCGATAGGCAGGTGGTAGTCTTGATGCGAGTGCGTGCGGAAAAGACAAATGTAAAATGTCAGCAAGGCATGGGTGTTGAGACCAATTAGACAAAATACTTAACTATAACACGAGGAAATCCCAAGAAGTATTAGGACGCCCTTTCGCGATGTGCATCTACAATAAAGCATATTTGGGCCGTATCTCCACACATATGGCATCAAAACAGATAGATCATCGATATAACGCAACGAAAAATTTGATAACGATGTATATTACACTGCATAGTGTGTAATGGAGACTATAGGGGAGAGTGCTCAGGGGATCGTAAAAGGAGAAGAGAGGATTACATATATGTAACGGAGACAGGGAAAAAGTTCGAAGGTCAACAGTGAAATAATGAATGTCACGTTATGTATGTATCAGGCTTAAAAATAAATACGAATGGTGATCAGAAGTTGGTGGAATAGAAAAAATGGCAGAGGAAGACGAAACAGGAAAGAGAAAGACGGAAAGGATAAAAGATGATATATAAGAAGCATAAGAGTCAGTAAGGAGAATAAATATCCACGTGGGGAGTCGAGACAAGTTACCATCTCATCTATCCAGGATGGAATAGAGAAGGGAAGGGATCACGCACGACTCAGAATAAAAACTATAGGAATAGAGTGAGCACTTGTAGCGATGAGAGAGAAGTAGAGATGAGAAAGGCATATGTGACGCATAGAACCAAACAATAAAACCTGATTAAAGCATATATGGACACAATCCTCTTTGACGATCATCACCATCTCCAACGGAAGGGGATGAGTGGATGCGACAAGGGGAAATTGCGAATCTCGATGAGATCAAGGAAGGAATAATAACGCAACGAGTGGATACTGGACATTGATCGACTTTTGTCGACCATATCGGTGAGATAAACTCGCGCTCGCGGGCAAACGAAGGTAGGGGGGTATATGTAGTACTTGAAACCGAACAAGGGACGACTGGAAGATGATAAGTGTATGTGAAATGAATGGACGAATAAAAGAATGCATAGTGTCGACACGAACTTGAAGCATAAGACTGAAATATCTGCATCAGAAGATGTCGAAAATGAATGAAGGTTTTCTTTGAGCACAATTGAATTTTTCCTAGCATTCGCTGTCGGTGAGGCTAGATGAGAGATTGCGATTATGATGTGGTGAGGTATGTATAATGAAGTTGATATGCTGGTCGTATATTCATATCGTCGTCGTTAGCCTTGTTGTCATTCGAGTCGTCGCTTCTTCGTAAAACAAAACCCTACCCAAAAGCCCGCAAGAGCAGAGGGTCGTGGGTTCAATTAGTGAGTAATCCACTCGTCGGTTATTATACTTTCTCTATGTGTTGGTATGCTCGATGAGGTTGCAAGTATTTTGGACTAGGAAAGGGGGTAGGTGCCGAGGATGTGGATGTGATGATGTTCGTGTCCGATCAGCTTTGAGGAGCACGGATGGGGTTCAAGGGGTATACGCATTTTGGTTGATGCGGGAAGCTTGATTGAGTTGTGTAGTTTCAATGTTGCTTGGTTGTGCGTTCATAGCCTTCAATTGAGTTGATAAAGAAGGGAAGGGCGTGGGGTATCAACACCAAGTTAGAGACTAACGTGGCGTTCGTAAATCCAGAAGCGAGGCGATAGACCAGAACCAAATATGGCAGGCCAACTTCAAGTCGGCCACCCTCTAACGATCCTAGCCGCACCACCACCCACTCTGCCTAAAAAGTTCCAAACCGAAGCAGTGCCATCAATGCCCACGTTACCCGCTCCAGCTGCAGCTGCAGCATCTACTCCACCCCATCCCCATCCACCGCCACCTCCACCAACAGCACCACCTAACCACCCACCACCAACACCAGCGATGCCCAGAACTCCATGTCGAGCAGCGGCGCCGTTCATCCCAAACCCTTCCCCAACGACACCACCAAGGGTATTGAAAGCATGCCAGGCTGATCTATCGTAGTAAGTCGGACCACCAGGTATAACGATCTGAGTCGGACTCGACTGGAGGCTGCTCAACGCGTAACCTAGGAACGTCGAGATCCCCACCGCCAACAACGCAGTGCTCAGCGAAATTCCTCCTCCAGATCCAGGGTCCGCACCAGCACCCCCTGCGGCATCACCAGCCTCAGAAGGTACTCCATTCTTGCCGTAAACGTAGGTGTTGTAGATGTTGAAGAACTTGCCCGATCGCCTACGTGAACTGCCTGACGACCCGCTAGAAGAACCGCGTTTCATCCTCCCGTTCCGTTCTGCGTTCTCGACGATCTTGTCAATAACTAAACACCCGACGCCTAGTTCCTCTTTGAGCGCTTTCCACTCTTCAACAGTTTCTTCGCTTAGGAAAGCTTGGTTGCTATGGTCGTGGAGAGGATCAATGTTAACATCGGGTGTTGATAATAGTCCGTCGATAGTAGTGGTTGATGTGGAGGTAGCAGAAGTAGAAGGCTTGACTCCATTCAATGGCGCAGGGATACTATCGAGACCCGCACCAGGGTGGTATTTCCTCAACAGCTCCATTTTGGAGCTCCACTCTTCCTCTTGGGTGGTGATCTGATGATACGAAGGTGGGGGCAGCTGTTGGTCCTGGCCCTGGTCTTGCAATGGCTTAGAACTAGCACGAGGTGTAGGAGGTATGATTGTAGATGAAGACGATGCCAAGCTCTCGTCGTGCTCGTTGAATGGAGAAGACGAGCGGGTTGTTGCGGAAGACTGGTGCTCTTCGACGATAACGACGGGCTCGGTTTGAATCTCCATCTCAACGTGGGCCTTGGCCTCTGCCTCGACTTCGACTTTCAACACGCTCGCCTCGTCCCCTTGAAGAGCGTCCGTTTGAATGTCCATGTCGACTGTCTTCTTTTCGACCAACGCTGGTAGGGGTTCTGTCTGAGCCTCAAGCTCCACGCGTGCGGGTTTTACTTCGGGGTCAGTCTGAATGCTCAAAGAAGCGGTGACGGTCTTGGGTTCCGGATCTGTCTGAGTTTGGATGGAGGAAGTGAACCATTCGGGTTCATACTGCGTAGAACTATCCGAATATTCTTTAAGCTCTTCGAATGTTGTCAATGTAGGCGTCGGTTCGAGTTTGTTAGCGCGAGAGGCCACTTTCTTCTGAACAGTGTATCAGGGATACCTATCGTCACACAATACTCAAGGAGACCACCTACCCTGGTTTTCCTGGTAATGATCGTCTGGATGACATCCTCTTCATCCTCATCTTCGTCATCTACAGCCGTAGACACACTCTCAACTTCCTCCTCCATTCCACCCTTATGTTCGGGCTCGCTATCCTCATCTTCCAATCCCCACTTCATCTTCCCCAACAACTCTGCTCCCAAACTCTTACTCAACGTATTATTCGCACTTGCAGGACCACTCATCCCCGGCCCACTCAACCCGTGCTGCAAGCTATTCCTCATCTCGTCCATCTCAAACTTCATCCTATCAATAGTCTCCTTGAGAAGCATATTCTCTTGTTTTTGCTCGTCGAGCTGAGCGTGGGCTTGTTGAGCAATGAGGAGCTCGTTCTCGAGCTGGATGATGCGCTCTTCCCAGCTGTCTCGCTCGCGTGCCCACTTGATGGTTTCGACATCGTGGAGGGAGATAGTTTCTCGGAGGTCGCGAATGATTTCTTCTCGGTTGCGGAGATCATCTCGGTATTTATCCGAGAAGCCTAGGGATTGGAGTGGTTAGATAGGGGTTGATAGGGAATAGGGGTAAGCGAGTGGATATACGCGTGTAGGGAAGTAACGCGTAGAGAAAGGGAGAACAGAATTGGGCTACTTACTGCATTGCTCCTGGTACTGTCGCTGAAGGCTGGTATATGTAACCCGAGCGTGTTCGAGAGCCTTGGTATACTTCGCTACTTCGGATTCCAACGCGCTGATTTGCTGCATATTTTGTCTCTACAAGAGTCACAAACGTCAGCCACAACCGCCTGCACAACTGCGCGTCAAACGCGCATATACCTACCTCTTTCGACCGCAACTCCTTCTCTTCCCTCTTCATGGCGCTCAGCTCAGTCTGCATTCCATCCAATCGACCCTGCATGTCCTCAAGATCTGCTTCGTGTTGTCCCAGCTTAATCTGCAACGTTCTCTCGGCCTCCATCAGCTTCCTGCTTAACTCGGTATTAGCTCTCTGTAGCACCTCCAACCGATCAATGGGCTCCATAGACGCATTTGAGCTCGTGGTAGAACGGTCCATTACGAGACCCAGCGATGTTTCGTCCTCTTCTTCGCCAGCAGAATCAGAGTCGTGATCGTCCGGGTCGGAATCGGAATCTGCGTCTGCGTCTAAACCGGGGCGAGCGCGTCGCGGCATTGGGAAGGAATTGAGGAAAGAGTCGTCGTTCTCGTCTCCCGAACCTGACCCTTCGCCTCTTCCACCAAACCTAGGAGCAAGAGAGCCGGAGACGAGTTCGAACGAAGAATCCGCGCTCGTAATGGTGTGATTGAGATCATCGCGATCGTCAGCATCACCGTAGTGGCCAAAATTATTGAATGAGATGTGGGGTTGGGAGAGTGCGCGGGAGTGTGGACGGGATGGAGGGCCGCTGAAAATATGTGGTGATTGGGATGGAGAGAAGGTGGGTTCTGGCGACATTGGAGATGGAGAGGTTGGATTTGAAGCTCCACCACGATTACGACTCGCGTTGCGACTTGAATTGCGGCTTCCGTTGCGACTGGCACTACGGCTAGGACCCCGACTCCAGTCCCCAGACTACAGTGACATTCGCTCTCAGTACTTAATGCAGTAGTGTAAGATCAAGCTTACCTCAGAGTCACTTCTACTCCCAGCATCGCTCTTCCGTCTCGAGGCAGGAGCAGGGCGCTTGTTGTTCCAACTCGAGGGCGCAGTCAATGGTCGAGAGCGTTGCCGTCTCTCTGTATCGAATGGTGATGCCTTATTCTGTGGTGTATGAGGCGGAGGACCGAGCGAAGATCGTCTACTCGATATCGGGTATGGTGGTGGATTACCAGCTGACTCGGAACTTGAGGACCTTGCAAACGCTGGTGAACGTTGATCGCGGTCATCCCCCCTACCCCTCAACACACCATTGCCACCACCACTGTCTCCCTCGTTTCCACTCCCATTACCTGCTTCTTCCGCTGCTTCTTCGGCGTTGCCTGGACTTGTAGGTGGACTAGTTTTAGTCTTCTCAGCCACGAATCCGAGAAGTATTTGCGGCGTAACTTCCAATCCTGGATTCGATGCCAAGAGACTCTTCATCATCTCCATTTCCTGATCGGACATGAGTTGAACACCGTTGTAGACTTGCGAAAAAGCCTTGAACACGTCGACGAGCGCGTCTGCGGGTATGACAGGATCTCCGGCATCGTTAAGGTAGGAGTCTGGGTGATTGTTGAATATGTCGTGTAGGTTCTGTTCGATATCTGCAATTGATTTTCTGCTTCGACCGTATAGATCCTTTAGAAACACAGGGGGTTTGGATTCCTCATTAGTATCAATACTATCGGCAGCGACAAGGGGGGTTCCGGAGGAGGTCATGGTTGGATTTAAAGGCTCACCATGTTTGTGTTGTTTGTGAGCGAGGTAATAAAGGAACTAAAAAGACAAAGAGAACTTTACCATGTAATGCCACAGGACTCTGGTTGGACAATGCGATTTCCAACCTCCGTGTTTGGCCTTATTTAGTTGCTATCCGCGCTGCACGTGATCGTTCTCCTTGCCTCCATTGCTGGAGGAGTCATTAATCCATCAACACGAGGCAGAGGGGAGGGCAGTGTGAGAACGATTCAAGACCAGCGGTATGCATGAGACAGCCACTTGTATTCGAGCATGACCAAGGGTTGCGCCATCCAAGAACAATTTTGACATTCTGAATTGATGTCCTTGCATGCCAAATGCCGAAATTTCATGTGGATTTCTGGCCCACCTTTCCCCTAGATTTCCAGGACAGAATATTCCAGTAGAATCTCACGATGTCTCTAGGACAATCGGAACGTGCCATCTGCATTCAGGTTAAACCCGAAATTTTCAGGACTGCACTCGCAGCACAAAAACCACGAATCTACTAAACAACAGAACTCTGAGCCAATTCGAGGCAAGCCCTATAACAAAGCAGCCTCGTCCGGGTAATTGTATCCACAATTCAGGAATGTTTCGCATGTCCTCTAAGAATGTCCACTACAAGGCCATGCGCCAATTAAGTCTTGGGTTTCACATTTTAATGGACAGGAACTTGATGCCTCCCCTCGTCAAGGGTGAGCAACCTACTCGTCAAATCAAGTTATAACCATCTAGATCCAACCAGTAGTGGTAAAACATATGATGGCGATGTGAACATATTTCTACCACTAAAAACTGGAAGAGGTGACATGCAGATGCGTCCAGCGCATCAATCATATAATTTATTGGAAACGAACCACAGCCTCTCTCGCTTCTTCCAACAATAAATATCCCAAAATTCCTGTGAAAGGCTGTCCTGAAACTGTGAAGGCATGTCAACGGTACATGGTCTTGAGACTGGAAGAGCGGGGTGCTAGAACGAGGTTAAGTTGATGGATAATAGAGAAGAGGGGCAAGTGTATGGCTCACGTCAAGATCTCCAGCATGATGATCCGCAGTAATTGCGTTCGATTTGAAACGTTTCTGAACAAGTGATTATTGAACACCTGTAGAGCGGAACAAATAGAATATACTCACCCTCGGGTTTAACTGCTCATCCATCGATTCCAATGCGCGCTTGTTCGCATTTGAAGGTGCGCTTGGTACAAAACGCTAAATAATGCGATTTAAGACAATCATTCCTCAACGATTCAGGTGCCATAGAACTAACGCTGGCTGGTAAAGGTTGAGCATTTGTTGAGTACTCGTCTCCTAAAACCTGAGTCTCCGTCTTTACTGGTAGAGGATTTCTTTCTAGAAAGATTGGGTCCCCCTCTTCACGAAGTCTCCTGATCTCCTTTAAAAGAAGCCTCTGCATGTAGTCGTGCAGATGAAATTCGTACTCCTCTCCTGACCCTGTCCCGGCGATATTGTACCAAGGGATAGTCAAATAATAGAGCATTGAGTTCAGCATCTTGGCGAATGGCTTGAATCTTGCTTCTTGGGAGAAATATTCAGTAGGAAACCTTTTGAGATCTGCAAAAGGCCGCGACGTTCCATCGCCTACTTTCTTAGCACTGAGACGCTGGAATAGCTTTCCCCTGCCTTGCTGCAATGCCTCCATCTCCGAATCCGCTATTGTGTGATTGACAGGCCATAAGCGATTGAAAAAAAGAACTAGCGCGCAAAAGACGGATTCTGCGTCATGCACAGCGCCATGCTTGAACGACTCATCTGCGTCCCTCGACGCATCCCTTAAGGCAAGCGAATTGAGTGTCTGTTGATAATACTCGTCCCAAAAGGTTTTCTCCTGCATGTCCGCATATTTGTCAATGCCACGAACCGAATCTTGAATCATCTCGATTTCGCATGGTGTAAACGTGCGTAAAAGTATGGAGCTAGGTGCAATGACGTCGCTTGCCATAAAAATAGGCGTACCCTGCACGAACATTGAAAAATGAGCACAGATAACCTGTTGACTATACGTACAGTGGCATTCACCAACTCATTTTCGCTGCTTCTGAGATCAGTGGCGTGATCGAAATCAGCTAGCGCAACTTTAACTCGTCCTCTGTGTAAGAAATTAGTGCTATGTCTAAAATACGTTTCATGACCTACGCTTTCTCTCCATCAATGTCGCACATGAATCGGTAATTGTGGTATCCGGTGGTATGGAGTGTGTCTTCTAGAGACCCCACCGTGTTTCGTGTGTTTAGTGATGATACCGTTGGCCAACCTATCCTACAATCCTCGGGAGGAAGGAGGACATTTGTCCAACTTACATCGCGGTGCATGATTCCCTTCTCGTGAACCAAATATCGCAATACTAAAGCCCCCGCCTGTCAGCTTGAAAAGAGAAAATGTAAAGCAAAGCTCACCTTAAGAAGGTCATACATAGCCTCCAGAAAACTCAGCACAGAACCGGCCGAGCAAAGAGGCCTTCCAACGGTTTTCAAGGCAAGTAAGCTGCACGTCCGGCCACCTTCGAACTCAATGAATTTGTCCACTGATAATGAAACGTCAATTTGCACTACGCCAGGCGTGCCTTCAAGCCTCGCAAGAAGCGCTCTCTCTCTCCCTAGCTGATTGTCTGCATACCAGGCCAGCTTCAAAACTACCTCCTGGGATTTATTTGACCCCAGGAGTACCAAAGGCTTACGCCCGTTTCCCCTTCCGGTAAAAATTGGTAGGAGTTTGAACCCCTGGCCTTCTAGTTGAATTAAATAGAGCGCAATAGTTCGTCCTGACACCTCGGCCACGTCCTTGAGCAAGAGATGAGGAGGCTGTTTTTCCTGCGTTAATACAAGCTTCATATAAGAGTAGAGCTTCGGGATGTAATCCTGGTCGTTCCATGATACTTGGGGCCATATTTCTTGACTGTCGAGGCTGAGTCTGATAAGCCGAAACCCGTGCGTATTCGCGATAAAACCATATTGAACAGGGGAAACGGGCCTGTGGCGAGAAAGGACGAAGAGATAGCGTATGCACTGCCGAACTGGATTTGTTCCAATCTTCAATTCCGCGACAGAGACGAGTTTCTGCGCCGCGGGGATATGCACACCTCCAGCGATGCATTTGCCGCTCGCTATCTTCCCTGCCACTTTGCGAGATACAAAAAAGCCCACTAAATCAGGCTTTTCGGATGATTCCTCTGGTTGAACTCTCAGAGCTGATTGAGAGTTTTTAACGAAAGCGAGAACTTGCTCGTCGTTTGGCGAAAGATCGAGAGATGCCCTCGTCAAAATTTCTGACATTGGGATATACTGGACAGCTTCAGGCTTTGCATTTACGATCTTTTTTGTATTCTCCTTAATGGCGGCAATGGATGAATTAATGACGATGGGTCTTTCATCTGGAATCTCCTTTTCCATCATGGGACCGCAGTATATTCCTGGGAGCTTGTGGAAGTCGGGAGCGAAGGTCGGATTGGTCCTCAATGAGTCTTTACGGGGGGGTATAAATATTGGATACCATGATTGGTATATGACGTGGGATAGCTTGTGGGGCTTACGTTGGTTGCTCCACTACAGGTATATCACAGCATCGAGAGAGGGGTACGACGACCTGTCTCAGGAGTTTTCCTTCATACTGAAACTTCAGGGACCCATATTGTCAGTGGTCAGTGTACCAGGTACTGGACCATGGGCTAGCTATGCCAAAGCTACACCGAACACAGTCGTTATGTATAAACCTCGAGTTCAACAAAATCAGAAAAATTGTAAGATATCTGTAAACGTACTTAATGTTATTGAAGAGACTGAAAGAAATGAATGAGACGAGGTGGATGTTAGAGTTATATGCTCCTAATTAACGGCGGAATATGCAGGACATGTTCTATGTGCAGTCTATGTGTACTGCCTCATGCGTCACAAATTTTGGTCAATATACTTCCCGGCAAGGGCCCAAAGGTCACGAGAGTGTACAAAGCACGTGATCGGTCGAGTTAGTAGTCCACAACTGTTCGGTTTTGGTCGCTAGTTGGCGACTGGCACGACACTGCACCCTCGGGGTTCATTGTAAGTACTCAGGTGATTAAATGTTATTGTTTAATTTATTTTCAACACTCTTATAGTGAAGAAATGGGAAGGGCAGCACAAAAATAAAGGTTTGACAGCATTGAGATTATCTATTGATTCACTATATGTGCCCGATGATATAAGCGATGGCTCTAATGGCATACTGATGACTGATGAGGTGTATATACTGGATGGGTATGTATTTCGGAATTAGCATGATAAGAATGGTGGAGGTAGTCCTGGATTCAAGCCCGTGTGGGTAGCAAGACTATTTTTTTTTCCATGGGAGCTAGTGTTACACTCCTTTATGACCTGGACCATGGCCCCGTTGCAACCAGGAAGATCAAGGACTCTGCACACAGTATATAGTCTATACATACACATCATAAGCAGGCACTGCATGCATTTAGCACCTTGGCTACAAGTCCAAATGAGAGGGAGCGGGGTGAAAGGAATTGTTCAATCCAAACTACGTATGTATAGACCGAGTCGCATGCAAACAAACCAGTTGGACATGTGCGCAAAACAAAACCAAAAAATAGTGTATGAATTCGGATAGATATCAATGCGATGTCAACGTGCACGATTGAGGAGAGTGAGAGAGAAGACAGAGGAAAGACAGGGGCAAAGCTAATGAGGAAGAGGAGGGAATATATTGTTGTCTTGTCCGGATGTATGGTGCGTGTGTGTATGTAAGTGCGAGATACCAGTCAATGTAGGGGTGTAGAGATTGCACATGTACAGAAGCCAAAAAGATACTGTATACACGTACACACAAAAAAGTAACAAGAAGACAGAGAAAAAAGGGTGTATAAACCAAAAGAGTTGCTCATGAGACACGCAACGCCGTTGGATGATAAATGTAAAATCAAAAAGAGAAAAGAAAGAACAAAAAAGAAATATCAAACAGAACAGTGAACGAAATGATGCGGGGGACGACAACCCCTTTAAGAGGTCCACCAGCCAGAACTATACCACTTCATCTAACCCCGCCCTCCTCAAGTCTCCGTCTATACCCCGAAGTCGAAAACACCACCCCTCTATCCTGTTCGTCACTCTCATCCTCATCCTCCTCTTCCCCCTGCGTACTCCCTCCACTCCCATCGTCCTCATCCTCTTCACTCTCCATTCTACTCGAATCGCCCGTACTCTGACTACTCATACTACTCCGCGCACCTCCCATCCCGCCCAAGTCCATCGGGCCGCCCATGTCCATACTCATATTCATCATCTCCAGCGCCATCTGTCTCGCCGCCATCTGTTTCGCAGCTTCACCCTCCCCTGCACCTGCACCTGCACCCCCGCCAACTGCACCACCACCACCACCACCGAATCCACGAATGAGACTATCGTCGTCGTCCTCCCCCTCCCCGGCCTCTGAAGAGGACAGATCGCTCCCTCTGTGCCACGTCCCGCTCCCGACAGCACTAGCAATCGTCGACGAGTCTTCATCATACCATGCCGGTCCATGACTCTGCGACTGCTCATCATACGATCGCTCGTCCACCGACGGACCAACCGAAGATATCGTCGCAGTGCTCACAATCCCCCGTCGTCTACTGCCATCTCCAACTATCCTCCCTCCTCCATTTTGCGGGCCGTCGAGACTGCCCAGACTCAGACTATCCGCCCGTCTCAGCATCTCTGCCTCATCAGCATCCACATCTCCTCCATCATCACCACCGTTGTCCTCTCTCACAGAATCTCCATCTCCCTCTCCATCACCACCAGACAAAATGAGCTTGGACCCACTCCTCGACGGGACATACTGTCTCCCATCCGAGAACCCGCCCGCACCAACAATCATCGTGTGGTCATTCAAATCCGCCGCACTCGCAATGGAGGCAATATCCGCGCCCGCCGGGTGTATCGTCTGGTCTCCCATCCCCCAACTCGACGCTCTTCTCGACGCCGACAACGCCGCGGCCGTGCTCGAACCAGCCCCAGACGTCGAGGGCCCCGCGCCTCCAGCCGCAGCAGCAGCGGCGCTCGTCCCTGCGTGCCCTCCACCGCTGTACGGATGCGGGTATCTATGATGCTGTGGGTCCTGGTGATGCTGGTACGTCACCCCTCTCGACCCAGCGCCCCCACCAAACCCACCCTGTATCGAGCCATGGTACCTCAACCCCTCATGGCTCTTCCTCATAATCCCCGTGCTCGTCCTCAGCGACTTGCCGCTCGCGCTATACCCTCTATGCTGGTACGACGATGCCGACATCGTCCCAAACGTCGCGTACGAGGCCGTCTCGTTGAAGCTCCCGCCTCCAAAACTCGTCGTCCCACTCCCACTTGCACCACGTGATGTGGGCGCGGTCTGAGCTTGCTGGTCATACGCCTTGACCTGGGACTGGGTCAGTGTGCTCGTCCCCACCGACGTCGTGGCACTAGCACTCCCGCTCCCGCTCCCGCCACCGCCTCCAGCACTGCTCGAAGTCGACGTCTTCGATTTCCCCATCTTCAAGAACGAAAACTTTGTCTTCCGTTTTTCCTTCTCCTTCTCCTTCCCTTTCTCTTTATCGCTCATGCTCGCACCACCGGACTCGACCGCAGTCGGGCTCCCAGCAACAGTAGTCGCATTCGTCGTGCCCGTAGCAGCACTAACACCCGTCCCGGCCGTCCCATAACTAGTCCCCGACGTCGACCCGGACCCCGAAATCGTCTTTGCAACCCCGGGCGTAATCGTCCCCGTATGGTCCATCGACCGCGCCGTATCCGACCCCCTCCTCCCTTTCCCTCCGCCTCCAACAACCCCCACTCCATACCCAGTCGGGACCGACATCGTCCCCACCGCAGTCGCGCTCGTCGCCCTCGACGCGATCGACATCCTGTCAATGCTCCGCGACCGCCCGTCCGACCCGGACCCTTTGCCCCCCGTCGACGTCGACATGAAGCTCGACGCCGTCTGCGGCCGTCCATCTCTCCCCTTGCCCCGCCTATAATGGCTCCCGTCCGGCCATCCAGGCGGCGACGACGCCGTCTGCGGTCCTTTACTGCTCCCTCCGTTCCCCTTATTCGGCGTGCCGCCATAGGTCTGCACGCCCCCGGGCGAGCTCGTGGTGGTCCCTGTGATGACCTCTTTCGACCGCTGTGGGCGCACGGTACGTAAGAGCGAGGTGAGCCGCTTGCCGATGCCCCAGTTCCAGCGGAACAGGACCGAGGACATGGCGTCACTCGTCTCATCGACCGAAACGTCAATCTTGGTCGGCGAGGTCACGCGCAGCCATTTGTCAGGGTCCGGGAGATCTTTGAGCATCCATGGGTTTTGCTTTACAAGGCAAGAGAAGGAAAAAGCCAAAGCCAAGTAAGTACGACGTGTACAAAAAAGACGAAACCGTGAGTCCACAAAGGACACTCTACCTTGACTTGTGTTAACGTAATCCGCCTTCTCATATCCTTCTGCAAAAACCCATCCAGCAGCTTCATCACCATCCCGCCCTCCGTATCGACTCTCAGCGGTTGTCTTCCTCCCGTCGGTATCTTATCATATCCCATGATATCTTCAGGCGTCCAATCTTGGTTACATATGCAGTTGTACAAACTCCATTCCGATCCGGGAGCAGCATGGTCCGCTACAAAGGGAACTTTACCAAACAGGAGACAGTACAACGTCACGCCCAACGCCCAAACGTCGATGGCCTTTGTTATTGGCGGTCGTTCGCGGGGTGTATGCTGTGTTGATTGTCCGAATTGAGATGTACCACTCGCAAAGATAGGCTGACGGATTTGGTTCACAGATAGGTGGGACCCGGAGCTCGGCAATAGGAACTGTGTATGTGAAGCAGATGCAGAGGCTGATGGTGATGGAGGTGTAGATGGATCAAAGGTGTGCTCGAACACGACCTCGGGAGCGAGAAAGGATGGTGTTCCGGCCCTTCTAGTTAGGTCAGAATCGTCGAGGAGGATGGGATCTGTTGGATCGTCTTGTCCGTTGGTGCCCCCGGCGGCAGCTAATCGCTGAGCGTAGGAGAAATGAGACACGCCGAAGTCCCCGATTTTGACCTGACGGCGGTCTTCTGTCCATAGTAGGTTTGCAGGTTTGATGTCTCGATGAATGATGCCTTGATGGTGCACTGAAAACGCCAAAATGCGCGCGTTTGGCAAAGTAAGCTATGATGAAAGAGGGAAGGAGATTGCGACGCACGATATTCTAGTCCAAGGACCGCATCTCTCATTATCCGTCGCGTTTGATCCACGGTAAGGATAGGCTCGTGCTGATGGTTCTTCCACTTTACTTCACCGCCACCGAGATACTCCATGACTATTGGCGCCACCGCCCACACACATTAGCTTTCCAATTGACGCGACGCGACGGCAAAAGAGGATGCGGGGAAAGCGCACTCACCCATGTAAATCTTGTCCCTCATCCGATCATCAATCACCTCGTACAAGCGAACAACATGCGGATGACGACACTTTTTCATGATCGCAATCTCCTTTCGAATCTTTGCCTCGGTCGTGTTCAGTCTGTCCGCGAGAGGTGTGTGATGCGCGGAGGAGGGAAAATGTTGGCGCCGTAGTCTTCGCATTTGTTCCGCGCGGGCGTTGTCGCGTTTTACGGATTTCATGGCCTGTGCATGATAGACACGAAAGGGGCAGAGGAAAAGATAAAAATAGCATGCAGGGTATGAGTGATAACGGTATAAGATAGGGAGAGAGGACAAGCGATGACGGGGAAGCGAAAGGAATAGACAAGGCAATCAACGTGAGATCGGCCTGATGCAAAGCGAGCAGAATCATCAGACAAGATAATGACTCGTTTTCAACACGCAAGCAACACCAGTCCGCGGAGAGCAATGCGGCCACTCGCGTTCTGCCCCTCTCACCCTGCAACACACCATGACTTGCAGCACACCACGGCCAAGGGAGAGCACGGGAAAACAAAGAACAGAGATGACCTACCACCGGTATCCGCCTCTCCGGATTGCCATGGGGAAGCCTCATATTCAATCTGTAGCACAAATACACCTCTCCGTGCTGGCCTGTTCCGACTTTTGCATGGCGCACATAGTTGTTCAACATGGGCCGTCCATCGTCCATGCGTGTGTTGAGGGTTTCGACAATGGGGACCTCTCCCGGGGGATCGAAGGGGACGGTCAGCGGGGCGACCAGGGTTGGATCTGTTCGTTTTCTGGGCATGATTGGGCACGACGATAACTACGAGTCTGGGGCGAGAATCATAAGCTGGGCGTTGGGTGCTGGCGGAGTCGTATCAGAAGACGGGGCGCGGTGCGTGGTGGTGGTGGGAGGCGGGGAGGGCGTCGGTCATGCACGGTGGCGGCACGCAAGGGCAGCCGGGGCAAAAGGGAGAGGAGGAGGAAATATGGTCGGTCGTAAAAAGAGACGGAGTGGTGTTGGGTTAGGCACCCAAAGCGGCCAATTCCAAATCCAAAATGTCACAACACAAATCTGGCAACAATATACTGATCAATCAGGCCCCCAGCCACCGCTTCATAACCCTCTGTCATTTCCGAACATCCCATTCTCCCACGCCCTCAATTGCTTCCTTCCTTGCAGTGGCACCAATCCTCTTCCTTCACATTCGCAAGTGCCTGCCCGCATTTAGCTGCAACTCTATCCCTCGGTCAAAAATATCTCCTACCTGTTCGATGTGCTGTCCACAGCCCTGCAAGGACAGAAACAATATATAGCATCAGCAAACTATCCATCATGCTCAAACACAACCACAAAGCCCGAAATGACAGGAAGAGCCATAGCCGATTTCACTTCAATTGCCCAACCCTAGCCTCCCTCCCTCCTTCCCTTGACTTTTTTCTCCCCCCCTTTCGTCACCAATCAGAGAACCCTCCCTCCTGTTCATTTTACAGTGCGGGTGATTGACTTCACCCTCGACCTGCTATTACGCCCCCCACGACTGGCCACCCAAAATGGCAATAAAATGAGCACGCCAAGCATGATCACTCTGGTGGCTCTTTATCATACCCAGATGCTTGGAGAGGCACAGCACATGCAAACTTGGGCCATGAGGATTCATTCTCTGATGTAGGGCACCCTAGCCTGTTGACGCTCAACGCCTTGCAATTCGGCAATTGTGGCCCATGTGATCGGCCAGGACACGAAATGAAGCAGGAATAATAACCACTCATTCACATGTTCCACGAAATGAAAACAGGGAGGAATCTTCTCCCCTGATGGAAGAGGCAAAACTCACTGCCCAGGTGGGCTTCCTGCAATCCACACATTTAACTTGGCGACACTTGGAAACAGGTGCTGTTGCAGTTTCAATGGCCATGCTTCTAATTATTAGCTCGCATGGAGTCATGTCACGAGCACAGTAGATTGCCCCCACTCACCAACTGAATTTCAGGGAAGCGATATTGGCTCAAATATTCTATTTCGAAAAAGCCAGGAGGTGTAACTGCGATCACCCATTTACACCAGGGTACCAAATGCATCGGGGGTGGCCAAGCCCAAGACCAGGTCGCCAGAATGTCGCATTCGACCAGAAAAGTCATGATAGAAATCACAACAATATCACATCCCAAACGAGCCCACTGTGAGCACTGTTTTATATTATTGGTAATGCATAGGGGCTGCTCATCTGTGCCTTTTAACGCAAGTTGCAAAATTATCGTACCTTTTGGGCTAGGAGAAGTGCAAGCGTTAGCGGTCGGTTGTTTGTCCTTCTAAAAAAGACTTGAAGTAGGAACGGAGAGCTATAGTCATGTCTCCCATCGACATAGGAGGGGTGATGGCACTGGCAGGCATCACGCTGTTAC
>KB722778.1:0-74376 GCA_000349905.1 Volvariella volvacea V23
CCCCTAACCCCTAACCCCTAACCCCCTAACCCCTAACCCCCTAACCCCTAACCCCTAACCCCTAACCGGGTGGCTGAAAGGTAAATGGTCTCGTTGACCACGGCGCCACACAGCGCCCCCCGGCCTTCTCGGGGACACCACTGCTTTGTCATACACACAAGTCCGAAGATTAGATAAGATACCAGCATCTCGGCAAATAAGATCCCACAACGGCCATCTTGGCCCGTCTTGGCACGTCGCGCCCGTCGCGCCCTCCGGTCATCACGGCTACGCCACTGATGGTTTTAGTAAGTAAGTTATTGTTCTGTACATCGCTAATACGTCCTCCAAGTAAAAGCGATCAGAACTCGTGTCCGGTCAGCTCCGATACAGGTCCTGAAGAGTCTATAAAAGACAAAACTGGTTTGGTGGATAAACCCCACCAGTCGACCACATCGGCACCCTTACCCTCTTCACTCATCTTCTAGTCGTCGCTCGGGGCTCGCTCCTCCCTCCACCAGTCAACCACATCGGCACCCTTATCCTCTTCACTCATCTTCTAGTCGTCGCTCCGCCCCTCGCTCCTCCCTAGATATTCTTTGGTGTTGAATAATTTGCCACCCATACCCAAGTCCAAATAAGATCCAGTCTAGAACTTACACAACGACGGATGCCAAAACTTTTGTACAATCACCTATATAAATCCACGGCGACACACTCAACGTGCGCCAGCACCCGTATTGTCGCCATCTGCAATTCCATCTCTTGCACTGCTTTCACTCCTGTTCACCTCATTCACCGCCCCGTTGGTATCCTTCCCACCCAGTGCTGTCTCACGGATGTACAGCGAGGCCACGGCTCCACAGAACGCCGTTGCGACGGTAAACCTAAAGGCAATGTTGATTGCGTATTCGTAAGAGTTTCGTACGATGAGCTGAGTTGCTGGGTCGAGGTCATTGATAGACGAGAGGGACTCTCGGACGCGGGTGATGATCTAAGTATGCAGTTGTGTAATGAATCAGAATGAAAAGAAGAACCCAAATGAATTTGGTAAAAAGAAGTGGAACCCATACCTTTTCCGCATCTTTGCCAGACAATTGAGCCTTCAGTGCGCTGCGGAGGAACGAGTTGACGATGGTGCTTCCAATAGAAAGACCAACTACGACGCCGAGGGAACGGAACAGATAGGAGACTAATATTCACTATTAGACCAACGTTCATGTGCACATTACGTTCCAACAGACACATACCTGCCGTCGCGATGGCTTGATCTACCTGGCCAGCATTGGCAATGAGCGCAACGAGACTCGTCGTGATACCACCACCTAAAAATGCATAAGAAAAGCTTCTCTGTTCACGAAAAAGACGCACCATTGGCGAGACTAATCATAAAAAGGCCTAACAAACATCAGAACAGGCCAAAAAGCAAATGAGGAAGACCCACCAGCAGCCACACCAGGCACGAGCCGCATCCACAGCCCACTAAACCCAACCAAGACGACACTGCCGGCCAACAAAAGCCAATAACATGCCACAGTGATCAGCCAGAACTTGCCCGAGGCCTGGATCGTCAGTCCGCCGGCCAAGGAGCCGATCAGGCTGCCCAAGACGCTGAGGATCATCCACAAGCTTGCTTCGGATGCGGTTTTTCCGATGACGGCTTGGAAGTAGAGAGATACTTGGAAGAGGGTGCACATGCCGGCTGCCATGCCGAAGAAGTTGACAAGGTAGGCGGCAATGAGGGAAGGGTTGGCGATGATGCGTTTGGGGGCAAAAGGTTCCTTGGCGATGCTGAGCTCTATGAGGAGGAAGAGGGAGAAGAGGGCAACGAAAAGGATGGACGCCGTCAAAGTGTACTTGTCGTTCCAGGTGATGTTGCCGCCGCGGTCGAGTGCGAGAAGTAGGGAAAAGACGGCGAGGATGAGGGTAAATGCGCCGGCAAAGTCTATGCGAAGGAATTTTGTGCGGAAGTCGGTGGCAGGGAGTTTGGGTAGTCTGAGCGAGAAAGAGACGGAGAGAATGGCGAGGATGGCGATGGGAACCTGTATCAAGAACGCCCTGTGGAGAGGTGTAAGGACGATGGGAACGAACAATACGGCAACGCACCATCTCCACCCAATGGTATCGGTTAGGAAACCACCAAGTGGTGCGCCAGAGGCTGCCCCAAGCGAGAACACGATGTTGAGAACGCCTGAATGCGTGCTACTTTAAGAAGCGAACACAAGTCTTGGTAAGAGACATACCTTGCCACGTCCCTCGCTCACGAAGAGGAACGACATCCGACATGATAATCGACACTACACTACGGAAATCAGCTCAATTGCTGTAAAGTGCGGATCGACTCACGTTGTCATGCCCCCTCCGCCGATGCCCGCAATGGCTCGTGCGACGATGAGTTCGTGCATGGTCGTCGCAATGCCGCAGAGGAGAGAACCGATGACGAAAATGGTGTATGCTACGAGGAGGCATTGTTTGCGACCGAAAATGTCGCTGAGCTTGCCGTATAAAGGCCTGGGGACGCGTCAGTAAGGTGAGGAGCTGAACGCGATGGCGTACTGGAAACTAGTCGACGTCAGCAGGTACGACGTCGCGATCCAGCTCGTGCTTTGGAGCTGCTTCAGCTCGCTTCCAATGGCAGCATACGCTGTGTCGCGGCGATAAGCTTGCGAAAAGTGAGAGGCTGCCCAGCTTACAAGTCACGACAATTGTTCCGTCGAGTGCGGCGAGGAAGATTCCAAACGACATGGGTATCACCTGAACATCGTAAGTACGGTGCTTTGATGCGAAAAGGGAATAAACTCACCAGAGATAGGTAGGACGGGGGCTTTGTGGCCAAACCCTCGACGTCGCCGCTCCCACTGGCGATCCCGTCGTAGCCCGCATTCCGTCCGTTCTGCGAAGCGCGCGAGTTCAGCAGCGGCGCTGTTTCGTCGGCCATGGTAAAAGCGCCGGTGCGAACTCGAAAGGATGGGAATGCGAGTTCGTTAATGCCGCCACCGCACGTGCGGACCGAGAGACCACGTGATGGCGAATTGGCACGCGCCGGCTGTCCTTCGTCCTTGTCCTCAACCACGATGCCAATCCTCACCGCCATCGAGCCGCCCGGCAGCAGCGCCCCCGTCTTCGTCTCTGGCGACATCCCCGAAAACCAGCTCTACCTCCCCTTCCACGATGTCCACGCGTCCGAGCCCCCCGACAACGAGACCACCAATGTCCCCGTCGTCCGTCTCGACCTGGACATCATTCCCGACACCATTGCCTCGAAACTGGCCGTGAGTTTCCTAGGGCATGTGCTGTTCCTCAAGTCCCAGGTGCCTTTGTAAGTCGTCCGTCGTTGTGCCATTCTTGTGCTCATTTCCATAGCCCCGTCGTCCAGCTTGCACGAATACCGGAACCCAAGGTGCGTCGGATCTCCTGACTTCGACTCGTTTAACCCAATCTCCCACAGAACGGGCGTGCGAAACGGCGTCGCCAGGAGTTTCTCGACGTCTTCGACACCCTCTCTTCTCATTTGGACACGACCTTCACCGCCCTGTCCACCGCCTTGGCCCTCAGTGGCACACCGGCCGATAGCCCTGCCTCCAACGACCAAAATGCCCCACCACCCACCAATCCTGCCACCGGTCCTTCCCGCGAATCTGGTCTCGTGTATATCGCCTTCGCATTTGGGCCCAACATCATCACATCAAAATCACGCATCATCCTCGCCCTCGACGGCTTCCAGTTCAAGGTCTGGGGCGAAAGGGACGATTTCGTCCAAAATCAACCCACCCCCCCACGTCCAGACCTCGACGCCAAAGAGGAGCAAGCAGCTGAAGAAGAGCTCGAGAACGATGCCACTGCCAGTGAAGCGGGTAGCGTCACCGAATCCATAATCTCGTTCGACAACGACTACGACCGCTATGTCCCCTCCCCGACCTTCTCCAGCTCTGAAGATGGTGACTCGGTCCCTCCATCCGATCCCGACTCTGTCATAACCCCTCTGCACAACGAGCCTCTTCCTCGATCCCCCAGACCTCCCCTCTTCCCTCTCCCCATCAGCACCGGTCCTCCTGCTTTTGATTCATCGTCTGAGGACGAGAGCGAGGAGGAGGATGCCCCTCCCCCTTCAAGTTCCCAAATGCCTCCCCCGCCTGCTGCCACTTTTGCTTCAAACACTGAAGAGCGGAGAACCTTGTACTCTGCTGATCGATTGCTCTCCAGAACGCTCGCCCTCGCCGATGCCGAGGGATACAGCCTATCTGCAGACATGGGTATGTATTCTCTTTGTATTTGTGTCTTTATATTCATCTTGCTATTAGATGCTACACAAACTCACGTACTACTTCGCGCCCCAAGACGATTCGCTCATCCCGCCTGGATACCCCGACAGAACGTCACAGCCACAATGGATGAGTCTCTCAAAACGTTCCTTGAGCATACCCACACTGGCGTTGAAGTCGATGTCAGGGCTAGCGACCGCGTAAATGGCTTCAAATCCAGAAAACTCAAGAGACTCGAAGGTGTTTGGGTCAAGGCCAGAGGACCAACGCCGGCAGATGAAGCTGAAGAACGTGGCGAGGTTGTTGCGCTCGATGAACCCCAAGGGAACGAGATGGATGAGATGATTTGGTGGAGCTGGGATGGAAAGCTCAACGGCCTTGAAGACTGGTAAACGTCGCTACATATTCATTCGTACGTCGATTGCCTGCTGCTTTCACTCCTTCTATGCATTGCTCTTATACATGTCGATATCTGCTACATCGTACATTTTACCTGTTGCTTCCCTCCCGTTCCCTTACCGCCGTCTCCCTAAATTTATTGTCATTACATCCGTACACGCAATAGTATATACAGCCTCGCAAATACTATGTATCATACCTGCCATTGTTCTGTTCACCGCTGACGTTCTATCAATAATTTCGTACAACCTCCCTCACGTGCATACTCACTCTCGCATACTTCCCCACCAGCATGACTCCCTGCCCAGTATTCTCCCACATGACCCTATCGCATTGCAAATACGATTGAATTGACTCTTTCCATATGCAAGTGTCACATGCCCGCCCATTCACTCACGTTTACAGTATCCCTTGCGAGAACTCGAGCTCGTATAACTGGCACGCCCGACCCTATCACTTGACCTACTCTTGGCTCACGAGGTTGGAGTCCAGGGAACGCCGTGAGGTGCTCACACGACGATCAGGAATTTCTGATGGTCATTTTGCGTTTTTCGTGAAATTTTTTCGACTTGGAGAACCTCGTGGATGTGTGATTAGTGGGCGATGAAGCGCCTGCTGCCACGGATGCCGACAGCGCCTTCTTTCCAACCTGAATACCGCCGGTGAGTGAACTAATAATACCCAACGTTCAATTTTTCTTGCTAACAAAAGTGGACTTGATTCATAGAATAGCAACTAATAATCGCCACCGCTAGGTTATTCAGGCAGAGTACGTACAACGAATGTGGTACCTTGAACCTTCTATCATTGAGCAGTGAACTTTGACTCAAAGCCGTCCTTGTCCTCTTCTCGTTCTCGTGAATACATGCACATTTTCATTTCACGCTCACACCCCTTCAGGTGCGCTTGCTGCCGATTGGAACTCAATACCCTCGGCTTGTGGGCTCTTTTTTTTTGAGCTTCCATCATTCGACCTCCAGGCCCCGATGTCAACTCATCGTCAGGGAAGAAGCCGGCTGTATTGTATTCTCGATATCACATCCTTGTGTGGATGCGGGGATATCAAACTGTACCTGTAAGTGAGTTCTAGAATGCAGCCATTCACAACCGTTCCATCGGCATTGACACGTCGTTGGTGCTTGTGGAGCGTTCTGCGTTTTGGACTCCTGAAGTGTTTTTGTCGTGTTGTGCTCGTTCGTTCGGTGGCAGTGGTCTCCAAGTGGTATGCTGTCGCTGTGTACCACCTGAGCAGTTTATGTTTACGGCGCATCATCAAGGGTCATTATCCGTTATTTACTATCGGTGTGTGCGTGCGGTGCCCGAAAGTCATGTTGCTGCACATTGTGGGGTTCCGGGAGAAGCTCGTGTCCGTTCCTTGTTCTTTTTCTGGTCTTTTTGTGTTTACTCGAATGTTCATGCTGAGAATGAAGGATTCTCCTGAAACAGGTCGAAGAAGACTCGCGTATCATGCCATTCGAGTGCCCATCAAATATACAAGCACGGCTTGAGGAGCTGAACGGTATGGATTTCCCAGAGCTCGATGGTGAAGGAGCTGATCATCAGTTTTCAGGTCCGCTTACGAGAGTAACGACAATAATGCTTGCCGCGTGTCAGGGAGAGTCTTCTCAAGGGACCGAGAACTGACCCCGCATCACCCACGTTTGGGAACCTGGTCCTTGGGCTCAGAGTGACACGTTATTTGGATTTGGTGGTGGGGCAGGGTTAGAAGATAGGAGGTACCGGTACAAAGATGGTAATGAGTGCCCGTAGATGATATTGGTGGCTGTGATGCATGGGGGAGGGCGGGGCGGATACTGAGAGTGGGAGTAGGTGAGCTGGCATCCGTTCTGGTTGGACGTGATGCACTAAAGCGGACTTGCAGGATAGGAATCGAATTTGATTAGAGAGTTGGAATTCCAGCTCGTAGTACGATGCGCTACAGGTCAAATCCGAGTTGGAGAATGAACGGCGAATATTGAAATTCGGACCCTAAATGCACTCGCCTGTATTTTCTTGACAATCGTCGGCCATACTAGAGTATGTGGAGCGTAATAAATTACTGAATATGGATGCTGAATTAGGTTTCAGGCTTTCTTTGATGACCATCTCAAAAGTTCGGTGCTGTTAGCGAAAAATTCATTTCGTCGTGGACGCCAATGCAGAACTCGCCCAATTCCTTATTTTCTGCTCGTCAACTCGCTGAAGATACCTACCAAAGTCTAAGCCCATATGCATGCCTGTTATCATTAGACGAGGGAACTAGAAAGGCTCTAGAACACCAAGAACACTCCTGTGGTTGTGCTGTCGTAAAGATTAGCATCTTCCCCCAATACTAATATCGGTTAGTCCGTTGTTCCAGTCGCCCATTCTCCGGGATGGGTCTACCACAGAGCTCTAGTTGATCTCTTTGAAGTTTGCATTTGGAAATCCGCACTCTTGTTCGGCAATGCACCATATTGAGTTGATTCCTAGTCTAAGCAGTCGTCAAGGAAATCGACAAGGTGTCGAGGCACCATGCTTGTGAGTGACCCTTCATTTATCCACATATTCGTCATTTGCGCAGGCACGTTAGGTACTTCACTTCATTGGAAGTGTTTGTGGAGACTTGAATCTGTCTTGCAGTTTGCTCGCAATTGGGGAAGGGCCGCCCTTCGACCATAACCGGTATTGGTCTTGCTGGAATCCCAACCTGTCAGGACGGATCAGTACTGAAACTCCTGGCGCTGAATCGCAGCCGTTACGGCCACCGATAAGGACTTTGAGGACCTTGGATGCCAAGAATATCGACCTGGACTTATGCTGTGGGTCCTGTATTGCTTTGAGCGCGTCATAGAGTTCACGTCCAACCAACCGGATGCGCAGCCAAATGCTACTCCTTCTTTCTCCAATCGGTCGCCGGGTATAAGCAGCGAGAACAGTGTGAGTCCTGATCAATCTGACACTAGTACATGTACTAATGGTGGTGCCACCAAATGGGGTATCAGAACGCCTAAAGTTCAGCTTGTCAATTACTTGCTGACCCTCTCAATCTACTTGTCGGCTAGGTATGTCATAAGTTGACATTATACTCGGATGTTTGCTGTTATTTTACCCACGGCCGTTGAGGTATCCTACGGTGGACCACTCCTCAATGTCACGAACAAGGACAAGTAATACGCGCTGCCAACGGTTCCTGAGCATACCACAAGGATGACTCCTCTGCACTTCTCCCCGCATCCTGAGCTTTGAAATAGAGATCTGAAGTTCTCTATTGCACTTTCTGCGCTTGAACAAAGTATGGAGTTACCACCATACATAGGATGTGCAATGCGCAGAACAGCCCAGTTCTACCCTTGAGTCCACCATCTAGGAACATGAGTAGTATATTATACTAAGCTCGACAATTTTAACCATCATCCTTGGACCACTTACAATAATAACGACTGTAACGACGCACTCCTTTTCAGGGAGGCTTTTTATGATACTGAACATGGCCTCGCGTCACCCACATGTCTGGCTGAGACGCGACATGGAATCCAATATCTACGTCTGGGCCGTGACTGCTTATGCACCATCATATCACTTCTACCCTAGAACAGGCATCAGTAAAAGCAATAGCCACAGGTTGAATGATGACCGCAACCCATAGAAGTATGTCACTCATTACCCCAATGAGTCTGTGGCATCGCTATACGTGCTACCGACGGCATCCAGAGGTCATTCATGCTGGCAGGGTGAGACGATTGGGGAAACTTATTTCAGGATCAGTATATTAGCTACTTTGGTTGCATATCTACCACGACAACCCACCTTCAACCACTCTAATGGAAAGAGCAGTAGTCTTTGCAGGTCTCCTATGCCTTCTCTATTTTTCTCGCAAGACAGTTAAGCTTCCTGTACCGCCCGGTCCCAAAGGAAGGTTTCTCCTTGGAAATGTAGGTGACCTACCGAAAAGCCATGAATGGGTGGCATATGCCAAATGGGCAAAGATGTTCGGTAGGCTATTCCTTGTGCGGGATTAAGCATTTAGACTGATTGGAACGATCGACGACCAGACTCAGATATCCTTTATCTGAACATGGCTGGACAGAGCGTAGTTGTTCTCTGCTCTATTTCTTCTGTTCAGGAGCTGCTTGAACGTCGCTCGGCACTCTATTCTAGCAGGTAGTTACCCCTCTTCTTCATTGGGGCTCACGTGGACGACCGCATTAGGCCTCGACTTCCAATGATTGGTGAGCTGATGGGATGGGATTTTGCGTTTGTGTTTATGAAGTATGGTTAGTACACTAATCGGTATTTTCAAATAGATTGGAGACTTGATGAACCCCTTACAGGACCTAAATGGTGAGTCCTACCTTCCTTGATCTAATGAGTCCTATCAACGTCGACGAAGGCGGAGGCACAGAAAATTGATGTCACAATCGTTCCGCCCTTCCGCTGTCGCCAAGTTCCAACCGCATATCCGCAAGTCAACACATACACTCCTGCGAAACCTCGCCATGAGACCCAACAATTTTGAGTATTATATCCGCCAGTAAGTCGACCTGTGACTTCTCTATGACCATACCCTTCTTACGATACTATTAGTATGGCTGCGGAGTTGATACTTCTAATCACATATGGTATTCAGGTCCAACCAGAGAACGATCCTCTTGTTCAATTAGCAGAAAGAGCGTTAACCACCTTAACTGAGAATACAGTCCCAGGGAAATGGCTCGTCGATGCATTCCCTTGGTTAAAATATGTCCCAGAATGGTTACCGTTCACCCAATTCAAGCACCTGGCAAAGGAATGGAAAAAATATGCAACAAGCATGGTAGAAGTACCTTATCGAGCAGTACGGGAGGACATTGTGAGTTTTTATCTTTTTGTTCTAAACGTGTCGTGTATGTGTACCACTACCTATCAGCTTTTGGGACGAAGTATTAATTGCCTTGTTGCTGAGGGATTGAGAGATATTGGTGACTCTAAATACTCCGAAGAATGGGAGGGTGTAGTTAAAAATGTTGCAGGAATGGTGTATACAGGTAAATCCAACTATTTTCGTGGCTTCCATGGTACTCACACAGAACCGATTAGGTGCAAGTGATACAGTAAGTTAGTAATCTATCACCAAGGCATGCCTCAATTATTGCGAGTTAGACCGTCGCTACAATTTTGAATGGCATCCTGGCATTGATGTGTTATCCTGAAGTCCTCAAGAAAGCACAAGCCGAAATAGATGCCCTTGTACCACCTGGGCGGCTTCCAGAGCTCGAGGATCAAAAGTCACTGCCATATCTCGCTGCAGTAATCAAAGAAATTTGGAGGTGGTCCCCGGTTGTCCCATATGGTAAGGGTATATCAACAGCTTGAAACTAGTGTTCTTAATCCGTTTTAGTTGTCCACTTTATCGAAACCGAGGACGTCTACAAGGGGTATAGAATACCAGCACAATCAATAGTTGTTGCAAATATATGGTAGGTTCTAGAGTTCCATCTTCGGTGCCTGAGAGGTCGAAGAAGCGATATTAGGGCAATGTGTCATGACGAAGTAGCATATCCAGACTCGTTCACATTTAATCCTGAGAGGTTTCTCAAAGACGGAGAGTTGAACACTAGTGCACGAGATCCAGAAGGCATCGTATTTGGGTTTGGTCGACGGTTAGTTTGATATACTTTCCGTATCGAAATTTGATCGCCATTACATATTGACAGGGATTGTCCCGGAAAGCATTTTGCTTCCATGTCAGTTTGGCTGACCATGGCATGCATAATCGCACTATTCGATATCTCCAAACCTGTGGATGAGAACGGGAATATTATAGAGCCAACGATTGAATGGGAATCTGCTAGCGTTGCGTATGGCCGTATTTAAATGCCAGTTATCTCTCAACTAATATACTCCGACAGGCACCCCGTTCCCTTCAAATGTCGAATTGTGCCACGCTCAGATAACGCAGCTGCTTTAATTCAACAGACGGAGAAGTACGAATATTTCACTGAATAAATCCAGCTATTATCAATGGTTGAGTTTACATCCTATATATTGGCATCGTAGATAGAGTCCAATTCTCGATGCATTGAATCCCCACACTTCCTCAAAGCTGAAGATTGTAATGAAAACTTGACTGATTACACTGATGTCCAAAGGTGAGCATTCGGTACGCCAACCCACAATCGTTGGCGATGAGCGCCTACATATGCTTTGGGGCATCTGCATCATCGTCCGATACATTAGACTTGCCTTCACCATTATTGACACGCAATCTGTATCTTCCCTCCGCCGAATATCAGTGCATCAGCACTATTTGATACCGGAGTGTGACAGCGATTATCCGCTTACTTGCTCAAATATCATGTCCATTACGCACCTGATAAATCTGCGCCAGCTGCTCTGCACCCTTAAATGCCTCAAGTGTGAAGTTATGCGACAGCTTGAACCAGAAATGAAAACCAACTTTACGGGGACTTTTACTAATCGAACCGGTTAACCGTAAGATTGATCGTCGGTGGACAGTTGGCATATAGTCCTGGGTCCCTCTAGTTCCGTCTTTGCGGCTCCTGGCCTCATCCAGTGTACGAGCTTACAAGTGGCTACATACGGAATGGAACACTCCTACTTTGCTTCAATATGAAACAGGAGGTGTCATTCATAAGGCGGAAGTACGGAAGGCTGGAAGGAACAGTCTACCATCTATCACCGCGATGTCAGACGGGATGACCAGGGTTTGGCCCTCAGTTGATCGACATTAACGACATGGTATTCATCGGTGTGCACTAGTGCATCAGAGAGAAGGAGCCTATTCTACCCAACGGGACGCCAGGCAGTACGATTTCTATAGGTGCGGCAGCATATGGGATTCTTTACGAAAATATGGAACACAATGGAATCTGTACAAAATTGTCTTTAATCAATTGAAGTGGTCGATGCTCACTATTCGCATTGTATTTCGGATCTCGAGGACTGAGGTAATGACACCTTAGCTGTTCAGCGGCCGTTAGTTGACTTATAAGGCGAAGGACTCGACATGCCGTAGGTGGCGTGGGCAGGTAATTCATGAAGACACCCTGCATGGGCGTGCAGCCCGGTGTGCGTTGAGGTAAGTGATCCCAAGAGAAGCAGCGGGCATTCTTCGCCTGCACTAGAGAAATCGGGCGCGTAAGCTCCTTACGAACGATCACAAGCTATATCTGATGACGGCGGGTCAGGAAGTCCATATATACTCGACGAACAGAACTCACTGTAGCATCCTCACTCGGTCCTCTTCCCCACCTCGGAGTTGCGATGCTTCCAATTCTTTTATACGTCCTTTTTGCCCTCTTCTCAATCCAACAAACTTCGGTTGCGCTGACTATTCGGGAGAATCCTGCACCACCGTCGTTGAAACCTGTTCTACAAGCGCTGAAGCAGACGACGTGTGCAGTCCAGTTGATCGATAATGACGTTGTCCAGATCCCAGAGTCCAGCACTGTAACCGTGGATCAAATGGATGTAAGTTCACCACGTACAAGTGACTCTAACGTACTGCAATGACTGATGGCTTGTTCAAAGACAATCTCTGCACATATTCAAAAGATGTTCAAGAAGTTTGATAAAGCGGTGGCTGCCTTAAGGGTAAGGTCACTTCATGCCAAAAGAATAACGCTTTGTATTCAAATTTAAATTGAATTCTCCACACCTAGAATCATGGTCCTCTCACAGATGACGAGTTCCCCATCTTTCTTGAAGCTCAGCGAGAAACCTTTGGCGCTATGAACGACGTCACCACTCATATTGTTGACAAGAAGTATGCCTTCGCACGGTTCCCCAATGGTCTGCCTGGCCCCTCCGATCCTCCATCAGAAGGAACCCTGTTTGCCCAAGAAACGCTTGATCACCTGAGGGATGCCGTGGACAAGTGGACCGCCGAGGGTATAGCCCAGACTTCCGTAAGTCCGAAAAAGATGCACAATCTCGCGCCTTCTGATTTATCTTCCATTCATTTTGGGAACAGGGAAATAACCAGTTGACGTTGGTTAACATTGCGCGAGTCATTGGGAACTTTATATTCCTTTCACGAGGGGCGCTATTAAGGTTGTAGAATTGTAGAAGCATTTCAAACTCGGACCTCGGACTATTGTTAGGCACGACGTATTTAGAACGCGCTTGTAGGAGCTGCTAGCCCCCACTTTCGAAATAACTACCAATCTGCGTTGATCAAGCGCAATAATCGTAGCATCGGGCAGTCTCAACTCCGTCCAAACCGGTGGATGTGATTCTCATGTGACCACGATCTTGACTACACTTGTCAAATGGGCTGCTCAATTCGGACCGGAATCGAAAGAGGTGATCATCTTCCTTGAAGGCTAAAAACTAGGGAAGGTACTTGTCTTATTTCTGAGCCATACTAACGCGCGTTCTCTATTGTATCAATCCTCAGTACCTCAAATGCTATATCCAAACCGATTCTGGACCTGTTTCTCTTGAGGGTCACCAGAAGAACAATACCATCGAGTACTTCGTCTATTGTTTTTAGAAATACTATGTCCATCGCGCTGCGCGTTCTGGAAGCTGAAAATGTATAAATAAGTCCGTGAACCCGGCAAGTACAGCTGTATTGAGCTTGTTGAAAACGCGCCTCAAATCCTTCACAATGGTTAGATTCTTCTCTTCAATCTTCGTCGCTGCTTTGGCTCTCGTCACTGTCGCACTGCCAACCACTCCTGAGTCCGTCACCGATATCAAGCAAGACATCAGCAATATGGTTGCGATTGTTCGACAAATGGATGTAGATATAAACGCTCTCGGCTCCGTTGCAACGATGGCGCAAATGACAGTAGGCCCTGCGGACTTCTTTGTATTGGATTTATGCTAAGGAGTCACCCTAGAAAGTCGAGATGGATAGCTTTTCACTCATGAGAGTAATAAGGGATGGGACCGACCACTTACGCGTAGGTTCTCCCTTTCACAGGGCAAATAGCCTACAACTCAAATGCGCATGCTTGGACAATACAGAGCCACGGCCCAATCTCTGAACCCGACGCAGAGCAGTTGGTAGCTGTCGCGCCGTCTCTCAAGCAAGAGATCATGAAAGCGCTTCATGACATCACTGGCAAGAAATCCAGCATTGCTCAGCTCCCTAATGGATTAGCAGCTGGTCGCGCTGGGTTGCAAGCTATGCAGACGTCTGCTAAATCCTATTTGAGCGTTATGCTTATGATGGCACCGGTGAGCACAACGAAGAAAACCATATTTGCATATTCTGACGGAGAAATTTGAACAGGCTAGCGCCAAGAATTTTGTCAATGGATTGATCGCGGACATGGATAGGGATTTTGGTGCTGCTATTTCCGTGTTCTCTTGAACATTTATCTTGTAACCACATCCTGCGGTAAATGTAGCAGATGTGGCGTTCTTGACTCGGAGCTTGTATCCTGCCTTCAATCAACTGGAAGCATTATACTGGCGCGGGTTTGCCGCGCCCTTAAAACTGGTTAGGTTGAACAACCCACCAAACGACTGGAGTAATCAGCGACAGGTACTCAATACCACCGTGTGTATGAGGAATGCACTACTCTCCCTTTACTCTTCGGCCTGCATAAGGGACTGTCACGTGTTGACTGATCCCCACAAGGTCTGAGCCACCCGATCATCTCTGTTTTTCTTATCAAGGCTACTCACTCGTCAATACAATGTCAGCACTCCCTCCAATTCGCCATCTTGTGCTTATCTTCATTCACGAATTTCATGGGAACAAGGAAAGCTTTCTCAGCTTTCCAGTTATGGTAAAAGCGGCTGTTCAAGGGCTTGTCTCGCCGGATATCAACGTGATTTATCGAATTCCCAAGTATGAGGTACTTGATATGCTACATCTTCGTTGGAATTTAGTTCTTATTGCAATTCAGACAAAAGGGAGATTCGTATGTTTTGTCGAACACTTTTGGAAGCTCTTAAATCTTATGGCCGTCATTGCTGTAGGACGATGCAATGATCAGGTTTGTGGACGCACTACGGAGATGTGCAAGAGAGATAGAGGGTGACGAACCAGGAAGTGCACGGTTTGTGCTTTGTGGTCATGGGTGAATGACGATACTCCCTCTAGGTCGGCGTATCCTAACCCGATTCGTCTAGTATGGGTGGTCTTTTGATGGCAGATGTAATGGAGCATATACAGGGTTCCCGTACATGGCCGCATGTCATCGCTTGCACTGGTCTCGATGTTCCTGTATGTTTCAGCACATATTCATATGTCCACAGCTTTGTTCATTCCGAACTTTTCAGTTTTTGGGGTACAATAGTTACCTCCTTGACGTCAACCAACCGTTTGTGGACATACTTCTCAAGACACTCACAGCAGCCTCAGCCCTTTCGTTCCCTGTGGCTCTTGTGTCACTCATCTTTAACTCCCAGCATCGCTCCTTGCACGCCCAGCCCTGACGAATGCCGTGAAAGCTGGTCTGTGTGGAGCGTCGCTTGTGGCGCTGTACCTTGCACTTTCATCTAATGCCATAGAGTCCGTGCCGGACTTCCTGGATAGATGAGATACTTGGCTGTATTGAGCGAATCAACGAAGCAGCAGCATAAGAGGCTAAACAGGATGATATCGGTCAATAGTCAAGGCGTGATTTTTGACAAGTAAGTATTCTTTCCTTCACTGCTTTTACGGGATAGAGGATTTAATTTTATGCCCGTACAGTTTCTATGTTGATACGGCAGGAAAAACGTTCATCAATATTCCTGTGAGAGGACACAGATGGTCACGTCATTTTACGCCAATATCAAATAATAGCGGTGCTGGTCCGAAAAAGGGGCATAGCAGAATGTTCGGTCCAGCTTCAAATAGTGGATATTTGCCGCTAGTGCAGGGTGTGGCGAGGTTCATTGGGGACGCACTAGAAATTTCTGCCTTGGATTGAAGCACACCAAATGCCGTTCAATTTCTGGACAAGATTAATATTACAGACCGCCTTCACAGTGTATTCATAGGAATTTGATGAAACTTTCCATGACGACCTGGCAGGATGCGATATTTGTAATTAATAGTGGCCATCTAACGTAGGCATTGGAACTGAAATTGGTTCAAGCTGAGTGAATGGAGCTGATTCTGAGGCCGAAAGGTTATGACTATTGCAACTCAAGCCAAGTAATAGCCTTGCGATTTGGTGGCTATGTGAGTCTGCCGTTGAGAGCCCCACTTACAACGCTATGCTACAAATGACAAGCGCGTCCAATTATTTATATGTACAAGCCAAACTTGGAAGAGGAATCAAATGTAGGGATGCAGAGCATCTTCAATCGTCCTTGCTGTACAATCTAACAACCAGCGATGCTCGTAGTTCAAGCTCTCATCGAACATTGACATATGACCCATGATCTCGCTGCCTTGTTTCATATTCTGCGCACAGACGAAGTACTTGGATGCAGCATGCTTCCGGGACGGAAGGTGGATAAATCGCTTATTACCCGCTTGAGGGCATTCGACATAGAATCTAAGTGGCATTGATGTGGTTGAGTGGTTCATCCGGGGAACGAGAGAAAGCGAGTTACACACGCGGTAAAGGCGACCTCGCCTTTTTGATCCAACCTTATCAGTCGTTTCAGCCTTTTTTCCACCTTAGGGCGGTCCAGCGCCCGTAGGAATTCCAAACTCTCGAACAATATTTTGAGCATTTCCGCTGGATTGTGATTGCGCAACAGTAGAAAATAAGTTGTTACTATCCCTGCTATGCAAAGGATGACTTGAGTGCCGTCAAGGATCCCTTGGTAGGCATGGAGTTTAAGTGAATGCGGGGCGAATATGTATGCCAACAGGGATAGAGTCGCGATCAAAGAAACGTTCCCCAAGGTTAAGAGGCGCTGAACAAATTTCCTCATACGGAAATCGAGAGCCTTTAGGCCGAGATACTATTGTAGCCCTGAGATTGTGGATCTGCTATTGGGATCGTGCTTCGACTCACGGGTGTATCGTATGCGATGCACGCGATAACGTCTGGGCGTTGGAAGCTACGAAGGTGTTTTACCGCATCTGCCATCACTAGCCCGCCCATGCTACATAAATCTTTAACTGAATACTTTACGCCAAAAGGGTTCCTTCTCACCTGTGTCCACAAAGAACAAACTTGGTGGCACCTTTCCTTTCGCTCCCTCCTTCAACTATATCCGAAAGCTGCATCAACCACTCAGTAAACGCGGTGACAGAGTCCTCCTATGATCAAAGGACTTTGCAATTTGTGGAGTGACGGGTTTGATGGAGATGACGACGTACAAACTTCCCCTGTGTCTACATCGCAATAAGTTGAAAGGACGGCAAGGGCAGATGAACAAGAAGAGTAGTATTTCACCTTGTAGCAATATGTCCAACACAGTACACTGACATTAGCTGGTATGATTCCTTGAGTCTTGAGAGTCTTGCGTAGTTCACGAGGAAACTTGCCAAAGCTCTCCTCGGAGCCCAGAAATCCATGGATAAAGACGAGCACGAGTTGATGAACTGCAGTGGTTTCTCCAATCTCCAACGTGCGTTGCATAGTTGGTGTAGGAGATTGTGGAGCACCGCGTGCGTGCAACGTGTAGGACAGCCTGTACGCACGGCTCGAGCTGTTCACATCAGCACATAGCACTCGTGACATTCACGTAAGTCCATAAGAAGCGCCCAGTCAGATGATCTTAACGCCGTAATGAGATGGCTATAACCCGACGAACAAGCACCTGTCGGCCCTCAAAATTAAAGTCATGATCCAATCGCTATAAACTGAATCAGTCGTGGGGGTCACGCGTGAGAGGTGCGCAATGCGGACTGTGATTAAATCATTATAAACTTGACAAATAAATCTATAATTTTGGTATCAGAACTGCGAGGCGTCAGCAATATGACCGCTTTGCGCTCTCCAAACACTCAGCCAGTCTGCCCGTGTGCCCGTCTTTTCAAACAGGCTCTTGTCCACCTTCTTCAAAGACCACTTCAGCCATCGTTGAGACTTCTCTAATACACCTTCCTCCTTGACGGGTGTCGTGTCCGCCAGTAGTTGCTGGAGGCTGGGGAGAAGGGCCCGTGCGACGTCAAGGGATGCCTTGGTATTGTGTCGATAACAGGCGGAAATCATCATTGCGCAGGAGGTGAGGTCCTTGGCGACGGGCGGTAGCGAGTAAACGCTGTATAGGGCGGACGCAGTCACGACCTTGTCGATTGGGTGTGTTTGATGCAGTGAATGCAGTAGTTGACGAGCACCAGGAAGAGTTAGGTGAAGATTGTATTTGCCATAGTTTCCGAACACGTGGAGGGCTAGGTCCGGGTATTGAAGTTCCCCGCAGCGACCTACAGAAACATTACTGGTTGAAAGTGACAGGGAGCGGAACAAGGACGTACGAACGAAGAGCTCTGAGAAAGCATCGTCAAACTTCCGCCCACCTTCAATCCACTTGGGAAAGAGTTCCGCGACCTTGGCCAGTTGTTCCTCCGTAGTAGCCAAGCCAACCAAATGAACCCATGCACTGTTTCGAACCTTGGGTAGCTGCTCTGTCGGCTTCTTTCCTATACGAGGAATGACAAAGTCGAGAATCCGTTGGAAGTGTTCTTGCCGAGCTTCAGGTGTCAGTTTCGTTTTCGTCTTCGAACGTGTTGGAGTTGCTTCTGGCGTTGATGTTGATGCGACAGCCGAGGATGAGGACGTTGGCTCGGCCTTGATAAGATCTTCTACGGGACCATCTTCCGGGAACAAGTCCTCGACCACGACTTTGCTTTTCTTCTTCTGGACTAAACTCCCGTTACCCATGGTTCATCGCAGAATTGGACAAGCTTACCTATTGATGTGACGTGGAGCGTTCTATGCGAGCACCCAGAACGCTGGAGAGAAAGAACTTGCGGTCTGAGGCCAGCCGCCCGACGCGCCAACACGCTCGCCATGTTTGCCCAACTAAAACTGTCGACATCGTCTTGGCGTTTCCCGATATTTGGCCCACAGCGGGCTTGCACGCTAAACCAAGCAAGTCCAAAGCTGGCCCCGGGTGCCTCCGTGACGCAACGTGAGGATGCCGAATTGCTTCCGCTCAAGCTTATCACGGCCGGTTTCAAATTCGAGGGCTTTATCTCTGTGGCGTTCGGGTGGCGTCAAAGCCATCACGGATGGGCATGGCAACATTAGCGAGGAACGATAACCGAGCAGGACGCAGTGATTTTGGTCGTTTCTTGCGCTGAGGTTGCGCAGCTCTGTCCGGTCAATTGATCAATTGTACGTCAAGCGAGGAGTTAAGACTCTTCGGTTACGTGCTGCCTGCAGTGGCACACGACCACTTACAACAGTGAATTTACAGGCCTAAACCTGTCGCAACTTGTTGTGCCTCATCGAAGTCACGAGTCAATGCTTATACGATGCCTATGAGGCTGTTGGATGTCGTAACCTTATCGGACAGATGCCTAGAGGTGGGATAGGCGCTTTTTCGCCGAACCCAAGACCACCATGACAGCACTACTAGTGCGGGGAGTTGAGCCTTGTTCTCCACAGAAGGCCCTCACAAAGGGTTCTTATCTTCCTTACTCTCAATCTCGATGTGGCGAACCGAGGCCCTAAGCATTTTGCTTGACCTTGAACCTCGAACAAACGGACAATGAATCGCAAGCGAGGGTGCCGTCATAGTGCCCCCGAAATCGATATCCTTGGTTTCCGCAACTGGTTAAATCAGTGATTCCTGCTGTTTAGATCGAGTAGTCAGTACCCATTAATATAGCCGTTAGGGGCTACAGGCTTCTATGTTCTGTACCTGAGATGGGTGGGGAAATGATGCGTTATAACGAGGCATTTGATTGACACACTGCCATGGTTGCATCGCATGTACCTCAAGGATCAATGGGTCAGATAGTTCAACTTCCATGTTCAGGTATCTCAGTGTCGCACACCTGCAGGTTCCACGTTTGGCTTTCCAAAATGAATTTCAATTTCATAAAGTCCGAGCTCGCGATGCTATTCATTCACTCGATTCCCAAACTACTGTTCCCGTTGAATCTGCTGCGGGCTGGGATGGAAGCTCATTTTGGTCTCACACCTCACCGCATGTCACCACTTCTAGATCCACTTCACCTCAAGACCAAGTCACGACTCTCGGCCCTGCTCACGGAACTCTGCTCAGGGAGGTGCGTTGTCTTAGCGCAGATCATCTGGCCCTTCCTCCTGTTCTATGTTTTTTGTTCCCATCGGCCATAGTTCGATTACCAAAACAATGACAACATTCTGACGCACTACTAACTCGTGATTAATCGACTCGCAATCGCTGTGCGAGAGTACCGTTCTGTTTAAATGTACCAGCCGCTGCCAAGTCAGACTGGCATACGATGCACGTCGACGTAGAACCCCAAATCAAGAAAATAGCAGTACTAGCTTTACGTGGTGCCGAGTGTCCAACAAGATGTGGCGTTGCAACGCTGTAACCAATTCCAGGTATTCGTGACGTTCCTTGTTCAGCCACACAGCATGCAAATGATGTCCCAAAATACTCCGACAGGCTGTTGACAAGATGTACTGCTTGTTTTTTCCGTTATTTTTTTCCCCTGCAAGCCGCGGTGATGGGAGGGAATTGTCGGTCTCCCCCGCTCCACACCCGTGATATCGTTGAGGCATCGGTCCGCTCCGTTTTATTGCTCTCACCAGGAGATGGGAGGTCGGCCGAGGTCGTTGTCTAGGTATGGCTCGATCTCCTGAGTCGCCCTCAGTTATTGGACATACCACCGACAAACTCCGTTATCAGGGCCCCAGCCGTGCGGTAGTACGTAGGGGGAATCATGACAGAATAGCTGGTCAATCAGTCAGGCACGGAACCCAACAAGTGAAGCGGCAGAAAATCCAGCTGCCATAAATCGAAGAGACGAATGGCTGCTAGCTGGGACCACCGTACGGAGGGACACTCACCTGCGGGATTCCGGGGCATTGGAGCAGGACCCGACCCCCAAAATGCGATGTCTATAAGCGAGACGGACTGTCGGGGGCGAAGAAGACGAAAATCTTTTTCTCTTGGCACAACCATTTTGAAGGAGAATTTGACGGATGTCCCTGAGCCCTGCGGGGCAAACCACAGCTCATTGTTCGATAAGGCGTCTTGGAGTAGATAAGAAGGAACGAAGCGCTTTGATTGGACGATACGGCTTCTGACAGTTGCTTAGTCAGCATATTGTCATCAGGCTTGGGTTTACATTAGTGCACAAGGGTCACGATAACAATTCCGGAAGCCAGGTATATAGACCATGTACGCGCTCATTTTCCGCTGTTCTCCTCCTTTACCCCTTCGGCACATCAGAAGTGAGGCCGTAATTCCCCAGAACCAGCCTGCGAGCCACATATAGGTCACCATGCCCGACGACATCAGTTACGTGGAGATTTGTGAGTCGTCCCCCATCGTTTTTCCTAGGGGAGCCGTGACTCAGGCCCTTGGTGAACAGCGCAGGACCTTCAGTGGACCGACCCAGACACTGGGGATGTCTTCGTCTACAACCTTGGCGACATAGCATGGATCCTAACGTGCACGGCACTGGTGTGGTTGATGATTCCTGGTGTCGGCTTCTTCTATTCTGGCTTGTTGAGGAGGAAGAATGCGCTGTCGGTGATCTTTGTGACGTTGATTTGTATTGGTGTTGTGTCGTTCCAGGTTCGTAGAGACAGCTATACTCTTCCAACGTCGCTCCTCAACGCAGCACCCTAGTGGTTCTTTTGGGGTTACTCCTTGACTTTCAGCGACACTGGCAGTGCTTACATCGGCAATCTTAGTATGTCCCGTCTCACTAGTCTCTCCACTACCCTCTAATCACGCGCTTCAGAATACTTCGCTCTGCAAGACGTTCTTGAGAAGCCCTCAGCGGGAAGCACTCGCCTGCCGGCCATCGTTTTCTGCATTTACCAACTCATGTTCGCCGCCATCACGTACGTCCAACCCTCCAACCCTGTATGACGTGACAGTCTTAAATTACGTCCCATTATAGCCCTGCCCTCGCAGTCGGCGCTATTGCTGAACGCGGTCGCATCGGTCCCCTCATTCCTTTCGTCTTTGTCTGGACTACCATCGTCTATGATCCCATTGCATGCTGGACCTGGAACGCCAATGGATGGTCTTTCGTTCTCGGCGGTCTCGATTTCGCAGGAGGAACCCCCGTTCACATTGCCTCCGGGACTGCCGCCCTAGCCATTTCTGTGTACCTGGGCAAGCGCCGTGGCTATGGAACCCAACGTCTCGCGTACAAGCCTCACAATACTACCTACGTAATTCTTGGCACTGTGTTCCTCTGGTTCGGCTGGTTCGGGTTCAACGGTGGTTCTGCACTGGCAGCCAACCTCCGTGCTGCTCAGGCTTGCTTCGTTACCAACCTGTCCGCCAGCGTCGGTGGATTGACATGGATGCTCTGGGTGGGTTTAATCAGAACTTCTAGATTATCGCAACGCGGTCTGACTAGTCCGTAGGATTACCGCATTGAGAGGAAGTGGAGTGCCGTTGGTTTCTGCTCTGGTGCCATTGCGGGATTGGTAGCCATCACCCCTGGTGCAGGCTATGTTGGTGCACGTAAGTCATCAGATGGAGCCTACTCTGGTCGAGTTCGTTAACAAAATTTGACGTATCCAGCCGCTGCTGTCCTCTTTGGGTTCATGGCGGGCACCCTCTGCAACTTCGCTACTCAACTCAAATTCCTTCTTGGCTATGATGACACCCTCGATGTCCGTCACTATCAGCCCTTCTGTATCGATTTCATTACTGATACGATCCCTTGAATCATCAGATCTTCGCCTCACACGGTGTTGGAGGTATTGTCGGAAACTTATTGACTGGCATCTTCGCGCAATCTAGTGTTGCCTACTATGATGGGTTCACTGAGATTCCAGGTGGCTGGATGGACCGCCACTTCATCCAACTCGCGTATCAACTTGCCGACTCTGTTGCTGGCGTCGCCTACTCTTTCGTCATGACCGTGAGTCCTAATTGTTGGGTGGAGCGAAACGTGCACCATTCTAATCACGCCCCACTTCTAGACCATCATTCTCTGGATTATGCACTTCATTCCCGGACTTCGTCTCCGCGCATCAGAAACCGACGAAATCGTTGGTATCGATGACGCAGAGATGGGAGAATTCGCCTATGACTACGTCGGTCTTGAACAAGAGATCGGTCACTCCATTGAGAATGATATTGGTGCAACTGGCGGTAGCCGCGAACCCAATCACAACCGTGGATCCAACGAGGATAGTATACCTCAAGAGAAGCAAACTGCATCAGCATAGATTTGACCGCTGTGCCGCTCAAGTGCCGAGTAGCCCAATTCATGGGTCCGCTATATACATTCCTTCTGTCTTTGATATCCTCTCAACGTTGCTTAGCTTGTCGCTTTACCTTTACCCCGTTGCTCGTCTATACTCCCACTTGTGTCTACCTCGGATCACATACTTAATCCGCTATTAGGCTTTATCATTTTTGTCACATTAGGACTCTTCCTCATGGAATTATTTGCTGACGTACTGCTTGCACATCGCCTTCCTCTTCTCATTGAGCTCAACAAAAAATCGCCTTGCTGTCCGTCATGACTCTACCCTTGTATATTTCAGCTGCATCATAGTTTTTCTTCACGACTCCATTTTGCAGTACATAGTCTGCAATCTATTAATGCACAACTATACTTATCGCATGGTCGCAACTGTACTTCAAATTCTATTGTTTGAACAAAGAGTGGCCCTTATTTGGATGCATCAATACGAACGAATAATTCTTGGATATACGTTGACACGAAGCATATGGGAAGTGGCGAGCGGAACTTTATTATTACTATAGATCAGAGCCATATGATACATCTCCGAGGTGCATGAACCTGAAGAGCGATGGTATCCAACGACAATTGATGGAAGCACAACATGTCTCGCGTACCATACAATGACCATATGAGAGCCTTGCATCAGCGAAAAGGTCCATATGTAGCACATAAACCCTCTTCTCTACCTCATCCAACCGACAAATTCAATGTCAATGCGACCCTCTGTCTACCACCCGCCATCACCTGCCACGTCCTTGGCTGAAACTCCTCTCCTCCAAGGCAAGTTCCCGACTTTCCTGCGTTAGCTGGCAAGGACCACAACACCACGCTGCGAAGAAATCCTGACAACCCCCACCCTCTATCGTATATCTCATTCGGATCGACCTTCGTATTGGCACCTAGAAGACAAAGATTACGCATCAATACTTGATATCCGAGTCGCGACGAGATGGGGTGTTTGGAGATGCGTATGTGCCCGGACTTGCGTCAAAGCACAGGTCTCGGAATTGGGAGGGTTGGGAGGTAAAGTGGACCCACCTGCAGCACACAACCCAATCCACACGTCATCGATAACAAGGCATGCATCATACAGTCAGTAGTACAACAATCGTTACCCTGTACAGGATCTGGAATGCCTCGTTGTGCGAGGTAGTCTAGTCGTTGCTTATTCTTCGTGTAAATGATACAGGGGCAAGCTGTCGCGACCAGACCTGCAAACCCGTTCATGAGCATTTGGAGAATACGAGATAGGGAGGGGAAATAAGGAGGTAGCGGAGTGGATTCTACACCGCAAGGTGGAGCCACTACAGTTGGCCTCAACGGAGGTGACTTGGGTTCAGACTTACAAGTTCCACAGTCACCACAGCAATCATACAATGGATAGCTCCAATCTCGACCATACACGCCTATAGGCAGGTTTTTCGCATTTCTATTCCCACCACCCATTCCCTTCTCCCCACCAGGGGCTACGACCATCGCCGGACCCGCCTGCGGTTGGACATTGATAACGTTTGAAGCATATGCCTAGACAAGGTAATACAAAAGCGGAGTTATGATGAGGAAGCGCTCTTCATCAAAGACAAAGGAAAAACAATTACTGATGGCGGGGCGGCAACGTTATGTTGCCTTTGTGCGCTATAATTAGGATAACCCTGATTCCCGAAATTGGGTTGTTGTGCAAATTGCTGTTGTATCGACGGTTGTCCTGGTGGGGGAGAGCCGTTCAGGTTGTTTTGCGACCTTGCATGGGCAAGAGAGTTGTACGCAGGAGCAGGCGCTGAACCGGGAGTGTAGCCAACTGCCGAACCTGCCGCCGCAAAGGATCTTTGCTCATATTGAACGCCTCCAGTAAATGGATTATAACCATGAGCATGAGAGCCGGCTGCACTGTCCACGTCTGATACCATCGAAAGTGGGCGTTGTGGGCGCAGTGGTTCTTCGCTGGGCGGCTTAGCTTGGGTATGGAATTCTTGACTTCGGACGCCACGGGGTACCGAGGGAGCGCTGTAGCCTAACATTTGTGGTTGAACGGCTTGATTTTCGAGATTGGTTGGTGGAGCATTTGTCCCTCTCCTGTTGGGGGTTATCTGAGACTGTAATGGGAGTATTGGCTGGGTTTGGTATTGTGGTAGCGATTTCGTGTCAGAGTAGACAGAGGAGCCCGTCGTGCTTGGAGGTATCTTGGGCAATGGTTTCGCGCCATTGTAACTGTTGCCTGTGTAATCCTGCGGAAGTGAGGTGAAGGCTGGAGGAGGTGAATTATAGAGCTCAGGTGGAGGTGAATCCGACTTGTAGAGCATGTCAGTGGTATTTGGTTATTGAAGCTCCTAAGGGATGGGTTTAGGCAAAGGGCGTTGGTGGCGGGAGAGCGCCGACAACTCGAGGCTGTGGCAGCCAGGGACGATGGTCGCATGTAAGCCATGAACAGGGTCCTGGGCGCGGTCTACGAACTGTTTAGTATCAATTGATTAACATCACATTTGTTCCTTGAATGCTCTGTGTGGCTTGATTCTGGATCTCAGAAACGGTGCAATTCTGATAAGCTATCTCAGCTTCTCATACAATTAGCCAGAACAACATCATTTCGTCGAGCGTATTCCGATTACCGATGGGGGCAATAAAGGGTATTACAGGAGTACAAATATTACAGCGGAGGTAGCCTCAAGAAGTGAAGAACATTACACGGACAGTACAAGTCCAAATTCATCTCTCTTGACCGAAGCTTCTCTCTTCTAATTCAATCTCTCGGTGTTCTTGCGTCAACGCGCATGGAGTGCAACACCAAGATACAAGAAGGTCACTTAAACCTGACCCTTGAATTGAATAACGAGTGCGGATAGCCGCACGTGGTGAGAGCTGCGGCGGATTCATTAGTCATAGGTTGTGTAACGCCCATAGAATGACCCACCTGCAGCACCCAGCCCAAACCGCAACAGCCTTGGAGTAAGCAATGGGTAAAGCAATCGCCCGAAAAGAAGCTTCCGCCATTTTCGGGATCAGGTGAACCTCCTTGAAGGTGTTCCAGACGTTGCTTGTTCTGGGCGAATACAGCGCAAGGACAGCACCATGCCTTGATACCTAAATTGTTGTCAGTTGGACGCAGGCAAGAAGATGGTGTGTAAATCTCACAAGTCCCAGGGTCACCAAAACAATCGCAAAGGCCATTGCTCCAGTCTCTTTGACCATTCTGATCAAATGGGAGGTTCTTGGCATTCTTGTTGCCCCCCGCGGCGACCATCATGCCAGGAGTCGCAGCTGGTTGAGTGGATATGGGTTTCTCTGAAGCCTGGATGACATGCGAATCATGGAAGTAGTGGGTAGTTAGTGAATGACGAGATAATGTAGGGGAAGACTCACCATTTGAAAGACGATGGAGCAAGACAGGAGTACAAGCAGAAACGTGCGCGTTTAACTGGGGTGGCCACATTTTATATGGTCTCACTGAGACAGGGACGGCAACTATTGAAGAACGGCAGCCACCATTCCTTTCCAGGATCCAATTTGAATAGCTCCGTAACAATCCAAGTTTGTAAAGACCCGTAACTATACTCAAGACAACACTGCACTGCATGCGGAGTCGTGGCACAGAACCGCAGAAGCACTATTCACAACAACTCTGGGTTGCACAACGCGGAAGTCGCCCGAGAAGTGATTACCATTGGAAAAGCGGCATGAGAAGTTGTGTGTTTAATATGAGTACACCTGTAGTTTGCTTCGCGGCTTTTACGGGAAGTGTGGGCACCAATGACGAGTCGTGGGCGGCGGGCGCCCAAGCGATTGTGATAGTTCTTCCTTTCGAAGGTCCCTATAGCACGCGTTTAGAGTAATATATTCAGGCGATGAAGCGGCGCCCTACCCTGCCATGAATTGTGGTGCTCACCTTCAGGTTGCCAGTTAAGCCAAAGTTAAGCTTGGGATTGACGAGTTGCGTTTGTTTACGACACAGGGCTGCTTATCTAATCCCATGTGCACTCACCTCTCCCACAATCGAGCGTCGGGTGGTCGCCTCAGGGTCTTTGGCGAACGTTCAAAGAGCAAAACAGGACCAGTCTACTCCTTGATCGTGTAGTATATGAAAAGGTGTGTGGGTACTGCCAACGGCCTCAGCGTCAATTCGGCTTATAGCTCAAGGATTCTTACGTAGGGTTTGACGCAGTTGGAGTCTCATCATGATGACGGTGGCACTGCCTACCCCCGCATTCGTCAACCGCTCACGCGCAACTTCAGAAGATGCAAACAACGAGCTATAGTATGTCTGTTCATGTTTGACCTAGTATATATGCCAGTGACTCCGTATAACGCGTCACAGAAGCATGCATGCATCAATCATCATCATGTTAACAACTGACGAGCACTTGTTGCTGAACCGAATTTATACCGTGCAAGGTCCGCTTCAGTCACCCAACATCCCCGCTTCCGCCGCAAATACTCCGATACGGTAATTCCTGCTGCAAAACAACCAATCAGCAGCAGGAAAACAGCCAGGATGCGCCTATTTCTATGTCCTTGGTGCTATTTTCTCTCGTGATTGCGGCCCGTGAGGCAATGGTCAACCCCTTCTAGGCGTTCTGGGGCTTTGGCTAAATTCGATCCGTCAAGCGAGCCACCTTCACCTTAATAGCTGACCAGCATGACCTGGAACGACTGCGACGTTTCTCCATTGATAGTTCAACCCACCCTGGGTTGCACATGATTTGCTTTGCTTCTTTCCTCTTGTCTCAGCTAATCAGTGTATTCGAGCGCTTTGCCTATTACCCCACAAAACGAAATTTCCCCAGAATTGCTCATGAATTGGCCTTGGGTGTGGATAATCTGTAAGAGCTATTCCCCGTTGAGCCTTTTTTTCACGACATCCTTTCCTTTATAAAGCTCCAACTCACGAATTCGAATAGTAAAGCCCCGTGCTGCGTTCCTAAAGATGTATATCAGTACTAAGGCTCTGCTTGGTGCTCTCCTGAACTTGAGTTTATGGCCAATCGGAAGGAGCTTAGGTGCTCCAGAGGCTAGCCTTACACCTTCGTCTGACTGGGTAAGCGATCTGGTTCATTCTCCGTCATTTCATTGATCTTAGGTGGTCGTGTCATAGCCCTTCGATGCCACTAAAATATCCGCACCCGACGGCTCTATCACTGCGAAATTCGTGCCTTTTGGATCGACTATGACAGAGTTGTGGGTGAAGGACAAGTACGGAAAGCCAAGGGATGTGATCCTGGGTTATGATGATCCTGTTCGTACATTACCTTTCTATTGTCTCCCTCGGTTAATTAACAAGGTAGTCAGAGTCGCCTATTATCCGATCCAGACCATCCCGTTTTTAATGCCATTGTAGGAAGGTTCGTAGCCCGAGCCTTTTGCTTTTCTTGAACCAACAACTTCGCATAGATACGCCAACCGTATCAAGAATGGTGGGTAATTGACGAGCCGCTTGGAGAACCAAGTAGCAGACCACACCTATTTTAAGGAACCTTTTCAATCCCAATTTCGAAGAATCCGGTTCCAGGGGCACCAAATACATACCACATCCCTACAAACGATCGTGACGGTGCGTGATTTCCTAGCATCGAACTTGATCTCTGCTAAGATCGATAACAGGTCAGGTGAGTCAAGCGCCTCAGTCGAGCATGGAAATAGACTAACTTGTCTCCAAGGTAACGCTCCACGGAGGAATTTATGGATGGGATAGGCGCAACTGGACTCTAGTAGCTCGAACGCCTTCTAGCGTTACCTACAGACATATTGACAATGGAGACGAGAACTTCCCTGGCGTTGTAACAGCATATGTGCGTCCACCCAATCTTCAGCAACACCCACCTTATTGACGATCTTAAGGCCACACATACTGTAGGTAATGGTGGTGTTTTAAAGACTGTGGTGCGGGCTACTGCCTCGCAGAAGGTGAGTCACGGTTTCAGGTCTGGAATGACGCCAGCTCATAGTTCAATAGACGCCCATCATGTTAACCCAGCACATCTATTGGTGAGCGGTCTTATTTCCCTTTCAATTGATCGTGGCTCAGTCCTTTTTTTTTTTTAGGAATTTGGATGCATTCCAAAACGGCGTTGACGACATTCTGTCGCACAAGCTTCAGGTCGGGGCTTCTGACGTCATTGAACTAGATAACCTCGCCATTCCGACTGGCAAATTCATCGACGTATCAGGTACACCCTTCGATTTCAGAAATGCACAGGCTGTGGGTGCAAGGTGGAACGACACTGTTGACCTTTGCGGAAATGGTGAGTGCTACCCAGCGAATATGTAGATATCATATCACGAAGTTGATATGGTATATACCAGGGTGTCAGGGTTACGATAGTTGTTGGGTATATGACAAGCCAGGGTCAGGAAGGGTAGGGACCTCCTTGTGGAGCGACAATTCTGGAATCCGGTGAGTCAACTCACGCCTCCTTAGCCAAACAACCTTTCTAAATACGCCGATCAACCTTGCCTTCTCGCCACTATCACAATCACGCACGTTTCCCACATTAACCGCATCTATCACATCGGTTCGTGACAAACATCTCGTTGAAACGTGGACAGGGTGGACATTACAACCAACCAGCCAGCTGTTCAAATCTACTCTGCATTCTGGATGAACACCGTTCGTAAGACAGTTCATGGAGGCCCAGATGTGAGGTACGGAAGGTGGTCAGGAATTGCTATCGAACAGCAAGGTCACGTCGCGGCAATTAACACACCCGAATGGGGTATCGATCAAGTCTGTAAGTGTTCCCCGCTGTTGCGGTGGGCTTATTTTGGCATTCGTTTCATCCCTTTTTGGTTGCTTGATTGGATCATCTGCTTGGATGCGTGCTTACCTTTTGGCATCTAGATTCTCCCGACCGTCCATTTGAGTGGAGTACAACCTACAAGTTCTCGACCACTCGAGGTTCTGTCTGATTTGACCAACAAGGAAGGGATTCACCGTGTTTGCTCTGTATCATGTACTTATCTCTCCACGAAATGTATAAGCTTGCCTCGAGGGCGCTCACATCCTCCCCTCCGCATTGATACACCGCGACGTTTATGTGGCGCATTCTAGTTGAAGACAGCGGCTAACTGATGCACGCGTCTTATGTTTGACGTAGAGCTAAGCATTCCTGTTCCCAGGACTACGCTTTCCAGTCATCCAGAATCCCGGTAAGTGACATCCTTGCAAGCCTCGTGAGAGATCAAGCTTTGCTTCTTGACTTTGATTTCGCGCTTAACAAACCGTTTGGCCCAATATTTCCCACAAACCCATAACAGCACCAACGCAGATCGACTTGATTGAAGGTCACGATCTATGCGTTTTGTTCCAGTGTGCTTATTTTATCGTCGCATTTCCTCAGCCATCTTGAACTGTTTGATTCAAATCCACCGATGTTGCATTTAAAGCGATGATGACGCCCATCCTTCTTGACCTAAGCGATCTATTTTCATTCTTTACCTCTCATCAATCTACACTGCATAGATGGTACCTTTCCTCACGTCCACGCGTTCTATTCTTTTCCAAAGTACGCTCGAAATAGAACGCAGAGTGAGATTAGGAGTTAATTTCCGTGCGGTATCTCGCAGTGGACTTCGCCCTGTCAACGAGGGCATCATTCACCGGCATCACTCGTGAGCGCAGTCGTAATAAATAGGTGCTGCGTTGCACCCGTGAGGCCACTTAAAGCGGCTGTCACCCACCCCATCCGTTTCACCAGGCTGCGACCTGCGGGAGGACGAACTCTAGCTCGTGTTTGCTGAATTCTGGCTAGTCCTTGAACATGGCCGACCCGGGGTTGACGGAATTTGCTGGTCATCTGTGAGTGTACGCTATTTTGAATGGCTCGACAAGATATAATTAGTGTGGCGATCAAGGGTAGCGGCGAAGATGTTTTCATTGGCTTCATGTGGTGAGTTGCCGTACTACTAACGCCAGAACAAGATCAATGACGTTCATCGTGTTAGTTATGTTGTTTTATGATATTGTACTAACGTTTGGGGACGAGGTGGAATTGATATGGATGAAGAAGTTTACGCCTTTTACGGCTTTATGGTTTGCCGTAAGCAATTCATGTCCTGAAACACTGGTGTTTGACCTGATCTGGGATTCAAAGAATCGATACCTTTCTCCCCTGGGATATATTGTGATCATTGTGTGTAAGCGCAATTTTCCTTTCAACGCGTCACGAGTACCGGCGTTGTACTTATCGCATCAATGGCTTAAATCAGCATTTCACGATCCGTGGCCAAAAGACATCTGTAATCGATATGTGTTATACCCAGAAGCTCTGAAAATCGTCACCGCCTTTGCTATTGGAGGTGAACACACCCTGTACACATCTTGCATTACAAATTTTGATTCACGAGGGACAGTTATCTTTATAGTGCGGCTCCACGGGATCTATGCAAGAAGCTGGACCGTGGTTGTTGGCGGTTCGGTGTTGTTGGCTGCTGAACTTGCCGTCAAGATAGTAAGTGTTTAGTCGTTCGTCCGTAGATCCTTTCGAGTTAATAGATTCGTAGTGGGCATTTACCTCAGGTACTAGTTTGGATCTGCCGAGTGGTGAGTCAAGGTCTTGTTTATGGGGTATTTATTTAGGCGCGATTAGGCTTTGTTGGATGCATTCTTGTCGGGAGGGATGATTCACTGTGAGTTAGAACGTGCCTTTTGATTCATTTTGAATCAGGTGGTTTATGTGTGCTTCTAGGCGGATGTCGGCCACATGGATTGCAGAGCTTGTCTTTGGTGAGGGCGACCACCTGAATATAGTAAACCAAGCCAAGCAGTTTAACACTATGTCAAGACTCAGCAATGTTTCTGGCAACTCTTTATCGGACGGTGTCGATCACAAACCTTCAGCAACGGTCTATTCATTACCTGCTCAAATTGATCAGACGTGATGGTGCGTTTTTATTCGAGACAGAAGCGCAAGCCTGACAGGAATCTACTAGGCGTTGCATACTTTGCGGTGATCTTTGTTGCCAATCTCGTTACTGTGTTGATGTACTTCGTATGTTTATTCGACCCTATTCTTCTGCTCTTCGTACTGATGCCTACTGTGCTGACACAGCTCGCACCAGTAAGTACTTTTCGCATCAATACTTAACAATATTGTTTGTCTCATCCCATCAAGCCCGATATCAAGGTCATCAATGCCAGTTTTAGTACGCTGTACGCGTTTTGATCATCCATTCTTCGAGTCGAGCACTAACATGCTTCAGGATAACAAGTTTGATGGTATCCCGTTTAATTCTTAACCTTCGTCGAGCTGGGGAGAAAGCATCGCTGAGTGTTTACACTGGGGCCTCAGTTACTGCTGCCCCCGGGCACCTGCGTCCAAAGCTGAGCATCGGAGGCACTCTAGGAGGCACTTCAACAGGTGAGTTTCGCGACTCGAATACTTCTGACGATATATTGAGTCGACTTGGTTTGTGGCAGGTGAGGGCGAGCTAGACTCGGTGGAGAGGGCTCTCAAGTCGCCCTTTGGGATACGGCGGGCAATTGAGCGAGCCACAGCGGGCAGACAGGAGGGCCGCGGGATGCAAGAAAGCTGGACTGACGTGAGGATAACCCGAGACATTGAAGCAACGTAGCAAACTATGGATTTGCTCCTTGCTGGTGTAAGAGAATATACGTAAACTGGCTCGCAAAGCGCTGTGGCCCGCCAGTTCAAATCGGCATAAATTCCGATTCCGACGATGCGCTTCGACTTCCCTCTCTTTCGAGGATGCCACTTCTCCCAGCTCCCTTTCCTTTTGCTGCTAATTGGTATTTCATGCGCGTTCATTGGACGTGCTGATGACAAAATTGTACACAGTTGTATAAGATCCTGCGCACATTCATTTGAGTATCTGCAATCGACATCACCCATCTTTTCTGTCCTTCTCGTCTCGTCGAGGCTATCAGAGCCTAATTCGAGTCGATTCATCGAGCACGCGCATATAATCAGCCCGCGAGTGAAGCCCCAGACCCCATTTGCCCTGTTTGCGACGTCAGACACCCTGACACATTGGCAAAATCTCTACGATCGCAGACTGAGTGGGGTGCTTGGGAGAGCAGAGAGTGGCTGAAAATAGCGCCGGGCCGGATTGTAGCGGTCAAAACAAGACCAAATCTTATCTCTTTCCCCAGCAATTTTTTGTCCCTGGGCGTATTATCGCATTTATCTCAAAAGGGCTACACTTGGGCTCGCGGAATCATGGTCTCAGCAGCGTACGTTACTCCCACGCGATCTCGGTGCTAGGGGACGAAAATTGAAGGGTAAAGGGACAGGCTGCAAAAAACGTCTTGGGCGGATGATGTTGATGAACTCGGTAAGTGGTTTTGTTCACACATATCTTGTGTCTCTGGGACGGCGGGAGGAAATGAATGGATATAACTGACGATTTGGTGGTGGTGATGCGGGGTGTGCATCTTGCTTGGGTTTATGATGCGATGTAGATCAACAGAAGGAAGATTACGTCGATGAGAACGGGATAAGGACGACTGTTGAGATCGTCATCAATGAGGATGGGAAGAAGGTCAAGGTGAGTTTGGTCAACCTTTTCAGCTGATTCAATGACCCAATTGTACTTTATCATGCGTCTGCGTCTCATTTCGCGACTATATGCGCATAATAGATCACAAGGCGCATCAAGCGGACACTTCAAAAATCTGTCGTAGAGCACGCGGTCGCCGAACGTCAAAAATGGACCAAGTTTGGTCAGGAGAAAGGCAAAAAGCCTGGTCCTGATCGCGCAACTACGACAGTCGGGGAGGAATTGCTCCTGAAATTGACCGCGGGGAACAAGGTGCGGCTTGATAATTAGCACATCTCTCTGGGTTGTCCCTGTAACTCCTTTCATTTGTTTCCTCCTCCCAATGCGACAGCAATCGGAACCGGAACCAGCACCCGAAGACAACGTTAAGCGCAATCTCGTCAAGGCCGGTGCTGGAAAGGTTATGTGCAGACTCTGCAAAGGAGACCACTACACCGCCAAGTGTCCTTATAAGGACAAACTTGCCGATCTCGAGGGTAGAGGTGCGCATATAGTCATCTCTGCGTCCATGTCAATTTTACTCATGGATTCCGCATCAGGTCCAGACGATGAACTTGCACCTCTTGGTAATGATGCTGCTCCGGCCCCAGGCCCAAGTACGGGCGGCACCTCTGGCGGGAAGTACATCCCTCCTTCTCTCCGTGCTGGCGGTCGTTCTGGCCCCGGAGAATCTATGCGTGGTGCAACGAGTCGTGAAGATCTTCCTACTCTACGTGTCACCAACATCTCCGAGGACACTCAGGAAAGCGATTTACGCGAACTATTCGGGGCGTTTGGCAGAGTTGCGAGAGTGTATGTAGGGAGAGATCGGGAGACGGGTGCTGGGAAAGGATTTGCGTTTGTTAGTTTCGAGGAGCGGGCGATCGCGCAGAAAGCTATGGAGAAGCTACATGGGAGGGGCTATGATAACCTAATCTTGAATGTGCAATGGAGCCGTGAGTCCTCTTCCCTCCCTCCTCATTTTTCCGTGTCGGCAAGTCGCTGATAGGCTTCCAGAGCCTCGACCTGAAGGTCGCTGAGCCACCTCCTTCCGTGTCGCAGTCTAGAAGAGAAGAGTACCCCTCGCGCGAAATCCTTGTCGCACGATCCACTATTCATTACTCATTCTATTGCATGTTTCGTATCTGTTGTTGTATCTTCTACCCCTCCACTTGGCCTTTCAAAACGCGAATCTACGTTTTACCAGAAACACTCGACGCATGTAGTTTTCCTTTCGCTGATCAATTTGAGGATTCAGAAACGAAATGCAGAGAGCTCACCTCTTCCTATACCTCGAGGCCGAGACTATTCGAACCACGTTTCGCAGCATCATATAGACTCCCTACATGTATTCCAATACATTGTTCCTGGGTCACCACATGTAGCACCATAGGCGCTAGAGAAGCTTGGGTGGGAACGTGCTTTATCCCAAGTAATTGCGGCATCTGAAAAGGAAGTACAAGGTGAAATTCCACGCCACTGTGTCCACCTAATGCCCGCTCATCACCGCAAGCTATTCGTGCTGCATCCCTAACCCTTAGATTTACGTACTGTGCCGCTCGCACCTCGCTGGAGTCATCATATTTTCCATCTTTGTTACTCATACAGGCGTTTTGGGTTAAGAGCAAGGTGTGGTATTGAATGGCAAGCTGTCATAGCAATCATAGCCAGTATCCAAGTTCTCTAGATCGCCACCTCATGCTGGTGTTTATTCACGGACCCGTTTGACTGATGGAGAGCTTTGGTTGTTTCCATAGTGACATGAGCGATTTGCTGAGAGATATTGCTGATTTCAAGCGGGCGTCGCTGTACACTGAAAAGTCTATCATTAACCTCTGTTGGGAAACCATCGAGGTTGCTCACCGCAGCTATAGCATTCTTATCAGTTGCGCAACCCATTCCAAGGGTAGTCTCCATACTTTTCATAATGTCGGCAAGCCATCATCAAATGGGAACTAACGGGACCCACATTTGTATGCCTATAAGTTTTGCAGGAGGGGTACCAGGCCAAGAACGAAAGACTGAATAGGATAGTGGAAATAGATCAACGAGACAAGACTACGGGCACTGCCCTACCTGCGCCTCGATCCTCTTCATCGGTGCCGCTTACGCAGACTTGACAGGTCTTATGTCGAGTGTCGCAAGGCCTTCAGCAAGACCTTTTTCCACACATCTCCTTGGGATCACATCGCACCAAAATGTTGACTGCTGACGAAGGATAATGAAAATATTCAAAAGGGCCCACACTGGATCGATATAACTTTGATTAATTGTCATTAACGTATAATTCAGGCGACGGCTTTGGCGTTTGATAGGGCGTTGCATTTATGTCCATGACCGTTTTGGGCTCCTTGGGGTGATCATGGCTCGATATCTGACGTGAGTGTGTTATCAGTTTTGTGTGTTTTGCGAGTCCACGTGTTGATATGCATGCATTGTTCAACCAGCGAGTTTATGCCTTGGGTTACTTGCATTTATCAAACTAGGACCATAAGTAAAATTAGGATATTATTTAATTCATACTTCTTGCGAATTGCAGTTGCGACCAAGCAATCACGACGTCAATAGGGAACCCTCTGAATAGCTCCACAGGGATTTCTCAACCACTGATGTTAGACCCTAGTCCTGTTGTGCGATTAGATGAAGACCGTGAGATATTATTGTAATTTTCTACGCCACCCACCCTTGTTGGAGGGATCGATCGTAGGAACAATTTCACACTTGCCATTCACCTTCCATTTTGAATTCACACTACGGTGTTCTAAAGGCAGGCCGTATGACACAGGAGAACCAGATAATCTTGAATCATAGGAATCATAGGATGTAGCTTCTGCAGTATAGCACTGCGCATTCTATCATATAACGCCGCAAGATGTGACATGGATTGGGATTCACCATTCAGTGGTTGGGGCGTGGGTAATCTGACTACGCAAATATATTTCAGTTGTCCCTGCAATAGGGATGGGAAGTTCTCATCGCAGCCATGTTTCTCGGCTGAATCTTGTTCTTCTGGCGCTTTTGGAAAGAAGAAGCCACCAACATATTCTTGACGGCCGTTACCCTCGCATGCGGCTCATCTCTTGCGTTAGAAACTGTCCTACCTTTCACTTCAGCGATTCCTGATAGACATGCTTATAATTACGACCCTAGTTTAATAAGTCAATACGGACTATAGATTTCTTTTCCTGCTCCCCGCTATGGATGCTCCCAACTGAGAGTTTCTATTGTTTCAGGGTTGAGCGAACCGTTGATCCGCTGATGGTTATCACAGGGCTTCAGGATGCACGCGACAGAGTGCCTTGGAGTTGCAGGTTTTAAAGTGATTACGAAGCGACTTTAATGTTCCTTGCGAGCGACGATATGGCGTTCTCACTTTCAGAGGTGCCAATCCCGCTGCTATCTGCATCCCTCGTTAGTCTGTTTTTTCTCCACCTTGTTCGACGATGGACGCGACGCCGAACCTTGCCTCCTGGTCCAAAAGGGAAATTCATCATTGGGAACATACTGGATATGCCAAAGAGCCAGGATTGGGTTACCTACGCACAATGGTCAAAGAAATTTGGTTAGTCAATAGCACGTCGAAATCGTGATTATCGTTGTTAAGCATCCTGCAGATTCAGATGTTTTGTACCTCAACTTGGCGGGACAAAGCTTAATCATTCTCAACTCGTTGACCGCAGTAGAAGACCTCTTTGAACGGCGCTCGGGCATATATTCCAGCAGGAAAGGCCACCTTCATTGCCGTTCTGCTTTATGAAGAATTGACCTCGAATTAGGCCTGGGACAGTTATGTTGCATAAGCTAATAGGCTGGGATTTTAGCTTTATATTCATGAAATACGGTGAGTCGAAGTTTCACAATGTAGACTCACTGGAAATCTGAGATCAAAGTGTGCTAGGTCCAGCATGGTTAGTAATAACCTTTCTGTAGTGGAGATTTTTCACATTTTCTATGACAAAGGCGGGAGCATCGCAAGTTCATGTATCAGCGCTTCAATCCAAGGGCGGCTACGAATTTCAAACCCCACGTTTTGAAAGCTATCCACAGTTTTATGCGCAACATTCTCGCTAGCCCAGAAAACCTCAGGTTTCATGCACATCAGTAAGTTTCCCGCTACCATTGATACACGATTCATGCTAACTATGCGTAACATAGTTTCACGATTGAGTCGATGTTATCAGTCACATACGGTATCCAGGTCCAGACTGGGCACAATCCCGTCGTTGAGCTCTTACAGAGAGTATCGGATGCACTTGTACAGGCATCGATTCCTGGTAGATTTCTTGTGGATTCGTTCCCATTCCTTCAATATGTTCCATCATGGATACCATTCACACAATTTAAGAGAGATGCCAAGGTGTGGAATAAGGATCTCAATCGTATGATTGAGGAACCGTTTCAGATCACGAGGAACCACTTCGTAAGTTCTTTGTTTCTTGAGGGATTGCAGGGCTGGAACGCATCCTTTTAAGTTGGCAGGAGAGGACACATATTCTTTTGTGTCGGATGGTTTGAGAGCTATGAAGAATGTAGAAGACCAACCAGAGCAAGATGTAATAAAGAAAGTAGCTGGGACCTTATATTTCGGTATGGCTGACAAACTGATTGAGTGGCGCACACTGATACATTGATACCCAATAGCTGCATCAGATACGGTGATTTTCCATTAATTTTCTCCCTCTGCGTGTTTATAATGATTTATAACGTTGTTGAAATTATTAGACTTTTGCCACCATCATGACTACAATCTTAGCGCTCATGTGCCATCCCGAAGTCATGAAGAAGGCACAGGCCGAAATCGACACAATAGTTGAACCAGGAAACCTACCTGACTGGAAGGACCAAGAATCTCTGCCATACACCTCTGCGGTAATCAAGGAAATTTTGAGATGGAATCCAGCTATACCACTCGGTATTCGGTCTACTATTATGAACAACGATTAATTTGATTGACTTCTTCTGCTCACCAGATCTCCACTACATAGAATGCGAAGATGTATACAGGGGCTTCACAATACCTTCTAACTCGATAGTTCTGGGGAATGCTTGGTGAGATTGGGACCATTGGTTGTGGGCATTTGCCTGGATGAGTCTACTAATACTCCCCAACGCAGGGCCATTCTACACGAAGAGAGTGTCTATCCAAATCCAGCATCATTCAATCCAGATCGGTTCATCAAAAATGGCAAGCTAAATACTGAGATACGGGATCCAGAGGATATCGCTTTTGGTATCGGGAGGAGGTTAGTCTGCAACATCATTCGCTTTAACCTCATATCATGCACGATAGCTTATATAAATGTAGAATCTGCCCTGGAAGGCATTTAGCTAGGCCGTCAGTCTGGATGTTGATTGCGTGCATTATCACCTTGTTTGATATATCCAAACCCGTCGATGAGGAGGGGAATGTCATTGAACCCAAAATGGAATGGACAACTGGGAGTATATCGTACGTTTTTCCTCAGAGGTCTTGCATTCTGGTATTCTTAATGACTGATTCCTACAGACACCCGGTCCCGTTTCAATGCAGAATCGTACCCCGCTCCGAGAAAGCTGTGGCTGCGATACAAGCAACGAAGGAATATGAGTATGCTGGTATCACTGGCTAGTATTTGTATGATTTGGCGGCTCCGCAATATCAAAGTCGCCGTTGATTCAGGGATCGGTTTTCTGACTATTAGTTTGGGTTTGGGGTCGAGTTAATGAACAGCAACGACAATTCGATTAACGACAGTAGCGATTATCATAACACGACAGTCGCGCAAGATGCATATGCTTGTTGCGGGTTGAGTCAACCACAGCCTCTCGCAACTCGGTTGGAGAGGTTTCCCGAATCCCCGGATGTTTTGGTTGGAGAGCCAGTTTACTTCGGGATTCCATTCAATGATAGCATGAAATGATCTCCTTCAAAGCGACAAAAGGCTGCTTCACAATTGTGAAGGCTGGAGTCTTTGTCACGCGCGCACCACATCAGCCACCTCAGCCTCGCTACTTACATCTCATCACCACAACAATTTGTTCAGGGGCCGAGCTCCTCAATCGAGGCACACCAAGTTATTCAAATATGTGAAGACTTCACGTGAGATACACATTATCAACGATTCAATCGAACCCCTTTTAGAGTAGCAATGCTCCAGCATATTTCGTCATGGATACCTTTCGCAGAGTTTAAGTGAATGACTAAGATTTGCGACGAAGATTTGATAAACATGATTTCAGGTCCTCTTCCGACGGTGAAGAACCGTATGGTAAGTATTTTCTACTCGACTGGGGGCAGAGAACTTACCCATCATACTCAGCTTTCAGAACACGGGCTCCATTACTCGTGCCAGATGGATTGACGGTAATCTAGAATAAGGGAACTCAGAGGAACAACAAGATGTAATAAAGAAAGTGGCTGGTGTAGAGGAGTATTATGATACGGACTGGATGTAAATACGAGGCTGACCATGTACAGACCATATATGTCAGTAGGATACAACAAATGAGGAGGAAATCCTTTTACCGAGTTACCACCACCATCTCATCCATCCGCGGACGACAGAACCCCCTTCCCAAATCCCCCTCCACACTGGAGCCTTATATTTCTGTGTGGCTGACAAAATGGATTACAGTGGCGATGAAGCTACTAACTTCGTTCAATAGCTTTCAGACACGGTCCTCCGACTCCTATGGCTTCTTCGCACAAATGGCACTAGTCCTTTGCCACCGTTTTGAACGGTATCCTAGCCTTTATGTGCTATCATAAAGTGTTGAAGAGCGCACAGAAGGAAATGGGTGCTGTGGTTCAACTGGGAGGGCCAAGAATCCCTACTGTACCTTAACGCAGTTGTCAAGAAAATTTGGAGATGGAATCCATCCGTACCGTTCGGTACTTAGCCTACTGGTTCAATATTGGCTAGTTCATCAATCCGTCAGCCTCTCGCTATAGAGTCCGAAGATGGTATACGAGCTTCCACATTCCTGCAAATCCGGGTTTTGGGTGACTATGGTCGGTCGAGGCCCTCGGCCACATATTGTAACAAATACATTGATAACAGATTGACATAGGGCACTTCTACATGAAGGCAAACTCTACCCAAACTCCAACGTATTCAATCCTGAATGATTCCACAGAGACAGAAAGATGGATAGCAAGATGCGGGACTGAGAAAGGATCGCTTTTGGCATTGGAAGAACGCAGGAGGAACATTCCTGTGTTCCATAGCATTGATAGAATTTGGGCAGAAAGGTATCTGGCGGTGCAATCGATTTGAATGACCCTTGCGTGTGCCATTAGTCTGCTCGAAATGCCCAAGCCTGTCGATGAAGGGAATACGGTTGAGCAGCTAATGGAATGAACGACTGGTAGTTTGTCGTATGTTTTCTTCTCGTACGTTAGCGCTCACACACACATGTATAACATCAATTCATTTTGGGCACTCGGTTCTGTTGAATGCAGAACTCTACCCGTTCTGCAAAAGCGTTTGCCTCGATTCGGCCTATGGGCGGATATGACTACTTCGGAATAATAGATAAGACCTACAGATAAATTGCCCTGAAAAGTTATCCGCAGCTCATGTCGAGGTCGTACGGCTAACCACAAATTGTGACAAATACAAATACACTCATCGATTAAGTGCTAGGAATGCTCAAAAGCATCGTAGTGCAATGTGAGGCAAGAGTCGATTCGACTACGGAACAGCTGATGCAAAGAAGGTAAATGAACTTGAGTCAAAGGTTACAGCGGAATGATTGCTTCTCATTAGCAAAGCCAGAAAGGAGTATTAGATACATTCAATACGCCAATCTTCACACTTGCACCTCACTCATTGAAATATTCATAATTCTTGGTTCGCTCGATAGCCTCTGCGGCGGCTCGTGAACGCGGTTTAATATTACACTTGAATGGAAGAGGGGTTCTATGGGGACAGCATATTAGGCTATGCATCGGCACAAATAGTCGAATTAATCTTACGGGAAACCATTTGACGTCCACTCCATTTTTGGTTCAATGACGTTCCCGTTCTCGTCCACTGGTTTGGAAATGTCGAAGAGGGTGATAAGGCATGCCATGGCCATCCAGGCCGTCAATAGGGCAAAATGCTCCCCTGAGCAACGTCTGCTCCAGTTCGTTGGTGAAAGTTATGCAACTGAGCGTAGTTTGCCTGCATACCTTCTACCATATCCAAATACGACCTCCTGTGGGTCGTGGACTGTAGGATCAATCTTGCCGTCCTTCAAAAATCGTTCTGGTTTGAAGGTATGTGGATCCGGGTATGTCGCCTCATTGTGAGTAATTCCCCTAAATTACCTTGTGAAGACCATATTACGGATAGAGGATATATGAACGCACCAGAGATTCGCGAATACGAACGTATTGGCGGGAATTAAGTAGCCCTTGTAAACCTCATCGGAATCAACAAAGTGAGGTGCTCCTAACATGTCAATTATACAGATATGCACCCAGATAGACAGAAGGAATTCGTACCAAGAGGTGAAACAGTATACCATCTGAGAACCTCTTTGACTACGGCAGAGAGATAGGGTAGGGATTTCTTGTCGTTGAAATCTGGGAGGTGTCCTGGTTTGACGACCATATCAATTTCAGCTTGTGCCTTCTCCTGTATTTCGGGGTTGCACATAAGCGCAAAGATGCCATTCAGTACCACTACGGTTGTCTGATAACCAGAGAACTAGTCAGATACTTCGTGCATCCTAAGATTAAGGAACGTTACCGATTCGCTGGCGGCTATATAGTTCATCGAATCAATTGATATTATCCACTAATGGTGCGGCAGAAAAAGGGCATACCAAAGAACATGGTCCCAGCCACATGCTTCACTATGTCTTCGTATTCTGCCGGATTATCGCTATCACCCATATTCCGTACACCATCTGCAACGAGTGAATTGATGGCCTTTCCTGCGAGCTAAACAAGGTATATTACTGAGGACAAAATGATAGACGAAACACTTACGACGTCTTGTTTCGCTGCGTGGAACGGTATCTCGACCATATCAGTGGTGGCCTTTTTCCATTGCGATGCCTTGCGTTGGAACCCAGCGAATGGCATCCAAGATGGGACGTGTTTGAGCCATGGCAAGGCATCGACAAGGAATCTGCCAGGTACGATCGCCTCCGCTATACCCGCTAGGGGTTCTAATGGGAGTTTCACAAAGGGGTCCGCCTCGGATTTGACTTGGATGCCATATGAGATCAAGAGAATGAGTTCGGACGCAAGGCTAATCGGGGTTGATAAGCAAGTTTTCACTGAGTTATTCAGCTTACTGCTTTACATGCCGCTCGTAGCCTTCTGGTTCTGAGAGAAGATTACGCACTAGTCCATGAACGGATTTCGTAATATGCGGGCGAAATTTATTAACGGCGTTAGAGTTGAATGATTGGTGCATGAATTTACGGTGGTTGCGCCTTCACGTTTATGGTTAGTAGGCGGTAATTGCTATACATTGAGTCTCACTGACCAGGTTGGACCTAATATTGTCATTATATCACAAACGAGCGCTCTCGGAGTTGAATATACGCACCATATTTGAAGAATATGAAAGAGAAGTCCCATCCCATCAGCTCACAAACCATCGTGAATCGTGGTCTGCAGACAGAGGTAGTGAGGACGAGTAAATTGTAAAGTGATCAAAAAACCTCATACCTGCTAGAGAAGCTAGCTGATCTACGTTCGAGCAGCTCCTCCGCTGCATCGATGGAATTGAGTATGACCACATCCTGCCCAGCGATGTTGAGGTAAAGAATGTCAGGATCTGTAGGCTTCATCAGCTGATTAATCGATTGGATATACAGTCTGAACGAATACCATAAACCTTTGACCACTTTGCGTATGTTACCCACTCATGGCTTTTTGGGAGGTCCAATGCATTGCCGAGAATAAATCGGCCCTTTGGGCCTGGTGGGAGCGGACAAGCGCGTCGTCTGCGATAGAGGACAAACAGAAGGAATAGGGAAGTTGCGATTGCCAGTGATCCGTACATCGAAGAATGGGAATTGGTGCAGGTTACTGGCTCCCTATAACTGCACGTAGATGCTGTTCAGCGAAACGTCAATCTGGGGCTCATGTTCAGATAAAGCAATTGTGCCTGCGCTCGTACGTCACAAGGTAGGTAGGGATGTTGTCAGAACGAAAGAAGTCCCGTGGAACTGAATTAGACATCAAAATTGGCGGCAAGTCTAGATTGCATAGTATATCGGAGCTATATGCGAAGATATGTTAATTGTCAAGGGTTTCGGTAAAGCATGAGGCCTGAAGTGGAGCTAGGACGGATTCGATCACGAGCGGGCTGTTGTGTGTCGTGAACAACAGTCAACCTCGTTCATTTGCCACCTCTAGAGGCCCTTATGCACGAAACTGGATGTACTTGGATAAATCCTACCTCGTTACATCTATTGCGGGCATTTATTAAGTGCGCGCACATGCTTGGGTGCCTGACGATCCCTGAAAATTGCCGTTAACCTCTTGGGCTTTCATATCTTCTTTTATTCTCCTTTTCTATGCGACCGTGTTCAAATCCAAGTGTCTAGATTGGAGTGGGTGGTTTCCTCTCTCTAGATTTACGGGGATATAAATCCGGCAGGCGTAACTCTGTCTTCCTCTCGCGACTCCACCGTTCACTTCCACCTTACTCACTGAAATACTCGTAGCCTTTAGTGCGCTCAATCGCCTCTACAGCCTCCCGCGAACGCGGCTCGATCTTACACTTAAACGGAAGAGGGTTCCTACATTGACATCAAGTTAGCATGCACAGCGACATCACCCTCTGAATTGCCACGTCTTACGGAAAACCGCTGGACGTCCATTCCAATCTTGGCTCAATGGCTTTCCCATCTTCGTCTACAGGTTTCGAGATTTTGAAGAGGGAGATGATGCATGCCATGGCCATCCACACTGTCATCGTCGCAAAATGCTCCCCGGAGCAGATCCTACGCCAACAGTTTCGTGAACATGATGTAAGTGAGCGGCTGAAGTCTACATACCTTCGGCCGAAGCCGAATACTATCGTTTGTGGGTCTTTGATTGTAGGATCGATCTTCCCGTCCTTAATGAACCGATCGGGGTTGAATGTGAAGGGATCAGGATACAGGTTTTCGTCATGAGTCATTGCCCTGAGCAGCACTATGAAGAGATGCTATACAGAAGGAATAGAGGAACGTACCATAGGTTTGCAGAAACAATAGAACCGGCCGGGATTAGATAACCTTTGTAAATGTCATCCGAATCGGCGTAGTGAGGTGCTCCTAGATATCAAGTTAGATTGACTCGTATCACGCCAGTACAAAATTGATATCCATACCGAGCGGTGAGACCGGATACCATCGCAAGACTTCTTTCACTAGAGCAGAAAGGTAGGGCAGAGATTCCCTGTCGGTGAAGTCCGGAAGATTTCCTGGTTTAATGTGCGCATCAATCTCAGCTTGCGCCTTCCTTTGCACTTCCGGGTAGCACATGAGTGCCAAGATGCCGTTTAGTAACACGCCGACAGTCTGAATCCAGTAATATAGTTAGCCAGTGAATGCCCCGAGACCGAACAATATTACTGATTCATTAGCAGCTACACAGTTAATTGATTAGTGGACACGAGTGACGAGCAACCCTGGTAGTAGACATACCGAAAAAAATGGTTCCTGCTACGCGTTTCATCGTGTCCTCGAATTCCTCTGGATCGTCGCTGTCGGCCATATCTTGTAATCCCTCCGTGACAAGCGAGGTGATAGCGTTTCCTGCGAGCTGACATGACACATGTCATTTCAATCATTGCGGAAATAGACGGAACAACTTACAAAGTTCTTTTTTGCCTGTTGATAGGGCAATTCAACCAAATTTACAGTGTCCTGTTTCCATTCCTTTGCTTTACGCTGGAATCCCGCGAATGGCATCCAGGAGGGGACATATGTGAGCCACGGGTAGGCGTCGACGAGCCATTTGCCAGGTATAATTGCTTCTGCCATTCCTCTCTGAGCCTTCTCAGGGAGGTCGACAAGGGGGTCCCCATCGGGTTTGATTTTGAGTCCATAAGCCATCGATAGGATGAGTTCGGAGGCTAAGCTGGTTGAGACCATTCGTTGGTTGACCGAACTCTTGGGTACAGTTTGACCGCTCAACTTACTATCTCGCGTGGTGCTCAAAGTCATCTGGTTTGGAAAGGAGGTTGCGCAGTAACCCGTGGACGGATTTTGTAACGTGTGGACGGAATTTAGTGACAGCCGTGGGGTTGAAGGACTGATGTATAAACTTGCGGTGCTTACGCCTGTTTCGAGTTCGTTAAACCACTAGGTGCATGATTCAATGATCACTGACCATGTCGAACCTGACATCCTCGTCAAAGGGTGAATTGCACTAGAGTATGAAGATACGCACCATATTTAAGCAGTACAATGGTAAATTCCCATCCCATAAGTTCGCACAGCATCGGCATCCGAGGTCTGAAACGCATCATGAAGCCATAGCTACAGAAGAAACGAAGGCATACCTGCTGGAGAAATTAGCCGATCGCCGTTCAAGCAATTCTTCTGCAGCCTCAACGGTATTGAGCACGATCATACTTTGCCCTGCAAGGTCGAGGTGAAGGATATCCGGGTCTAGAGACACGGTCAGCGGCTTGAGGAAATAGCGTGGCTAGAGGACATACCGTGTAGCTTCGACCATTCAGCATAGGTCACCCACTCGTGGTGCTTAGGGAGGTCCAGCAGATTTCCAAAGAAGAATTTGCCTTTGGGACCAGGTGGGAGGAGCTGGGCGCGTCGTTTTCTATGGAATGCGTACAGCAGACCTAGAAAAGTCACTAATATCAGACATTGGTACATCAAGCGCCAAATACCTGATACAAGGAAACGGGCCTCTATAAGTACCCGTCGTTTCTGTGGTTTCAAGGACCCATGTCAAGTCCGAAAGCCTGTAAGACTCTAGATCTGCGATTGTCAAAGGAGGGAGTGTGCAAGCGGCGTCCAGGGTTCCGTGAAACAATCATGGACAGGAGACATCACGTGGCTGGCGAGCCGCTTCATCGACACCTTTTGTGTTGTGCGCCAACGCGCCACAGCAGAGACGCACCACACAGGAGCCTAGCTCAGGAAATCGGCGATCGCCCGGTGGCTGTAGCCAAGCAACAACAAACTGCCTGGTGCAATCACTACGCTCCGTGAGCGTCCGTAACTCCGTCTGCTCGCATTTCTGCACACAGTGGATGAGTCCCTGAAATAACTCGGTACTCTCCGCCTTTAATCCGTAATCGCCCAAGGTTCCCAGCCATCCTGCGTCGTCGTGGTTTTGACGTCGGTACATCAGACACCTCCGTGAGAACCATCAATATTCAACACGCAAGCTGGTCTGTTTGTCCAGAATCTGTGTTCCAATATCCAATAACTCCATGGGCGCAGTGAATCAGAACGACTGATGGATCGATCGTCAACTCCTGAACGCTGTACCTTGCTAATGTGGAAGCCCCAGAGCTTATTCGTTTGGTGAGTGACATTCTATTTCCGTACTGTATCTCGCATCTGACAGGCGTAAAGGTCCTGTCATAATCTCGACAGCGCTGAATTAGCCATTGGCCTTCAATGCCATGACTTACATTCAGACCCGCATCACGGCATTCACATGTGAAACCGGATGTCCTCTGAGGCTCAACGGTACCCCAATGGGTAATGACATTTTGACTTTGTTCTTTTATTTCACGACTCAGCGGCATTAGAAAGTCGAGCAAATTCAAGAGTGGAATCCATTCGAGGTGGCATGCGGTTCTACCCCGTTGCGTTCAAGGTACTCTCGTAACTGACAGATGCACTTAGGATCCGTGTCTCCACGGTATCCGATTCATCGCTTTCACGTACCTTTCCTCCCTTGCGTGCATTTGGGGCTTTATTGCATCGACGGTTGGAGGATGTCGTACTATACGCCAAGTTAAAGGGCTGATCTCCGGATGAGGCGTATATCCGGCTCGTTACTCAAGCAGGTGCGTTTATCTGCCTATGACGTGGGCAGTGTTGGGATGCGCATTGACCAGGGGGTAGACCTCGACTTGCAACGCTTAGTGAGCTCGTGGTTTGAGACTTTTCCTTCAGTATAATGAAATATGGTACAGATTATCCAAGTCGATGCCATAACTGTATCTGATCGTAAACACTTCAGGACCGACCTGGTTGGTGATGTCCCTAGCGCAGATGTTTGACTCCGCTTTGAAGGAGCAACTGAACTAATTAGGCGCACTCAAGTGTACGAATATTTAAATGCTTGGATGCATAGCAGCATTGGGTCAAAACCCTATCCCTGATTGCGTGTGCTGCTACCCCTCGATATAAATAGAGTGGAACTCACACACCCTATTCGTTGCGTACAACCTGCTACTTTTTTGAAATCATATCGCCCTCCGAGGGCAACCTCGCCACGATCAAGTGCAGCAAGGACTTCGTATGATAAAGTAGTTAGAATCCGCTAGTCACCTTTCTAAATTGTGCCTCGGCTCCAAGTGACCTTAGTGCCGTACCTCAGATATTTCGTTCCCAAGAGCCCTAACTGAATGTCTGGAATCTATTTGAGACTATCTGTATACCGAACCCGGGAATGGTGGCCAATTTTACTCAAGTGCATTAAGATTTACTATTAATAAAAGTAATTGAGCCCTCTAGTATTCTCAATAGCAGCAATAGCTTCTGGTGATCGTGGTACGATCTTGCACTTAAACGGGAGTGGATGCCTGAAGGATAAAGAAAATACGTTGACTGAGCTCACGCATGCCTAAAGAATTCACCATGGATATACGTACGAAATAGCGCCAGAAGTCCATCCACAATCCTGCTCGATTATTCCTCCATCTTCATCGGTGGGTTTGGAAATGTCAAAGAGTGCGATGAGATGCGCCATTGTCATCCAAACCATTAACGAAGCAAAGTGTCTCCCAGGGCAAATCCTTATGATCATGTTTGCGCGGCTCCAGAATTGCGACGAATTTCACTTACCTCCTCCCAAAACCAAAGGCGATTTCTTCAGGGTCTTGAATGTTCTTATTCCATTTCCCGTCCTTGAAAAATCTCTCGGGGTTGAATGCAAACGGGTCTGCATAAACAGCGGGGTCGTGAAGCAACGCCCTAGGTAATTAAATGGCAATAAAATTATTTTGCAATCTACCATGACTACCAATGAGAGGTGTACCATTGGTTCACCAGAACTATTGAATTTGCCGGAATGGTATAGCCTCGATATGTATCTTCTTCCTCATTGACATGCGGTACACCTAATCACCAATTACCAAGGGCATTACTGCAATGTTCTTCACTTACCAAGTGGAAAAACTGACGACCATCTCCAAAGTTCCTTTACGAGAGCTGAAAGGTATGGTAATGACTCTTTGTCACTAAACTCAGGACAGTTGCCGGGTTTGATGACAGCATCTATCTCCCTTTGTGCCTTCTTCATCACGTCGGGATAGAGCATAAGGGCTAGAATGCCACTCAGGATCGTGGCAACCGTCTGTTACATCACGGTATATATGTGGTTGACTGCATCACAAGAATCAACTTACCGTATCAACACCAGCTATAGACCACGGTTAGCCAACATTTTTAAGCGCATCAGCAATTGGGCTAACCGGCAAACATAGTCCCTGCAACCTTTTTTACAATATCCTCTTTTTCTTGAGCATCGTCACCCTCCTTGATTGCGCGCAACCCCTCCGCAACGAGGGAGTCTATACCTGTCCCGGAGAGCTATGGGTAGCATCTCACAACAAAGTCTGAGAGGACATATAAAGCATTACTTACGATGTCATCCCGCACCGCATGATATGGAACCTCGCGCATACTAATGGCGTGTTCTCTCCACTCCCTAGCCTGCCGCTGGAATCTAGCAAACGGCATCCACTCGGGAACATATTTCAGCCACGGCAATGCCTCAACAAGAAATCGTCCAGGTATATTGGCCTCGTTTGCTGTAGCTAAGGCCTTTTCTGCTATTCGAACAATGGGGTCGTCCACTGGGTTGATATGGACTCCGTATGTAATCAAAATTATAATCTCAGATGCCATGCTATTTAAACGATGGTTTCCTCAACAAAAACGATTACGGGACTCTTGTGGACTCACTGCTGGATATGACGCTGGAAGTCTCCGGGCTTGGCGAGGAGGTTTTGCATTAGAGTGTGAGTGGATTTCGTAATGTGGGGCTTAAACCGTTTCACCGCATTGGAGTTGCATGATTGATGCATAAATCTGCGGTGTTGTCTCCTGATTTCCATTAAGAATTAGTACGAGGACTTTTGCGATAATTACATACCAAGTTGCTCCTGAACGAGTCCAAGTTTAACTGCAGGTGGGATCAATAATTCCATTGGTACTCACCGTATTTCATAAGGACAAAAATGTAGTCCCATCCCATAAGCTCAAGCATCATCATCCGGGGTCTAATCCGGTACGTCACGTCCAGTTATTATCCAGGGTATAAGTGATGTCTCACCTGCTGGAATATAGCGTAGAGCGGCGTTCCAGCAACTCCTTTGCTGCAGCTAGGGTATTTAGGATGATTAGGCTCTTTCCCGCCAAGTTGAGATAAAGAACATCGGAGTCTAAGAAATGCATATCATTCAGATGAACAAGAGACCAAGAGACGTACTGTATTTCCTTGCCCACTTCTCATAGGTTCTCCACTCATGGCTCTTGGGAAGGTCTCCTACATTCCCAATTAATGGCCTTCCTTTAGGACCTGGTGGCAATGACAATCGTCGCCTCCGGTAAGAGAGAAACAGAAGAGACAGAACGAGGAATCCAAGGAGGGTCTCCATGAGTAAACGGGATGGAGAGGTAAGCCTGCTAGCGTTATATCTTGTGCATTTCGTCTAGACGCATATGTTAAGTATGAATAGCTACATAGGGACCAGTGGAAGCATTTTTGATCGGGAAGCACGGCTGGCGTCGCCGAGGTGGGTTATAATCGGGACAATACTGATCAGCAGCGGCCCCACCTCCATTGATTGTGCACTACACGTACACGCCAGGGACTTGTTATCAAGCTTTCGTTGGTCTACCTCAACGAGTCCATTTCTGTCATTTTCCCGGTTCCTACAATTTGACTTGTGTGAATTGAATCATATCAACCTAGATTCGGATCCAGATGCATTCAGGCATTCGATCCGCTATACCTCATTAGCCGTAGAATTGTAGAAGCGACAAAGTCAGGCAACCATACCACACAAGGGAAAAATCTCGCACTGAGGCTGATTTCAATGAGTGAGTCGATTTTGACTTCGAACGTGCTGACATGAAGAGTGCATCAGAACGCGTGATGGAACAGAAAGGGAACAAGGAACTCAGTTTGTCGTGGATTCATTCTCTAGAGCAATTACAACTCGAAGGATTCTACATATGACAGACGCGCTTTGAGTAAGAGGCGAACCTATGGGATGGCAGGCTAATACTTATTACTTCGCATATGTCGACCAGATTGAACGTGGTAGGGAACTGACACACGACCCTGTGGTGCGCACATATTACTGATCACGCTGTACTCGCAAGCCTATCTGTTCAGTATCAAATCATGTGTATTTGCCTCGGTGGAACAGACAACACTTACTGTCAATCAAATACCTTATGACTTACCCTAGAATATTAGAATATTAAACTCTGTACGCCGTTTATACGACCTATTTGATGACCCAAAACACGATCTACAAGAGCATCACACGGTATTAGGTTTATTATTGCGATTCCACATAGTACATTCTATAACGAGGGGTCCATGATCCATGTAAAAGTAATTCAAGCCAAAAATGCACCATTCTTGCATGTTGGGCAAGCAGAGCCAGTTCTATTCCCGAGACAATCGTATTTAGGGCGTGGTGCTCCCTATCTCTGAGTAATATATCCGGTTTTCGGTGTGCATGGTAAGACCCACCATATCGCTAGCGCACTTTACCTTGTGATAGAATCCTAGTATGCGGTGTAAACTTGTCAAAGGTGCTCTTGGAGTATACGTTTTTGACAAGAATTCGAACTTGATTTAAGTCTCATTTGATATAACGAAGACTCAATAGGATTGGTGCAAGACATTACTATACGATATTGCTATCATTGTCCAAGCGCTCAACTACCATTTACTTGTCAACCTATTCATTGAAATATTCATACCCCGCCATACGTGCAATCACTGCAGCGGCTTCAGGGGAACGAGGCACGATTTTACACCTGTACGGGAGGGGATGGCTGTCAAATAGTGTGGCTAGATGTCTAATTAGTACAGGAAAATGAATGCACGGGTTACTAGATGAGATCCACTCTAGGATTGGCTCAATGATATTGCCCTCTTCGTCTACTGGTTTAGAAATATCGAAGAGGGCAACTAAATGTGCCATTATAATCCAAACTGACAGTGAGGCGAGATGTCTTCCTGCGCATATCCTGCTCGAACGTAGTGAGAAAACGTTCCGAAAACCTTATGATAGTCATACCTCCTTCCAAAGCCAAACACAATCTTCTCTGGGTCTAGTATGTCGGGGTTCAACTTGCCATCTTTCAGAAATCGATCAGGATCAAAAGTATCTGGATCTGGGTATACAGTTTCATCATGAAGTATTCCCCTACACATGCCCAGGTCAAATAAATAAAATGTGGTGAGTGTTTAATGACACACCAGATATTAGCGGATACAATTGTACCCGCAGGTATCCGGTATCCCTTGTAGGCGTCATGAACCTCATTATAATGTGGCATACCTCAAGGTCCATTTAACAAGGCTAATTGAAACGACATTCAGAACCACCTACCAAGCGGTGACACCGGGTACCACCTCATGACTTCCTTCACCAAAGCAGAAATGTACGGTAGGGATTCACGATCACTGAAATCCGGAAGTTTGCCTGGTTTTACTACTGTGTCCACCTCAGCTTGCGCTTTTTTCAATATATTAGGGTAGCACATGAGGGCAAGGACACCATTCAAGATGGTTGATACCGTCTAGGATCACAACGCTTAGTCACGAATCTCAGTACATCCGGATGGGATTTAATTACCGTGTCAGACCCAGCTAATATAACGATGGCGTGAGTATTATTTGAGGAATGTGGAATTAACGCTCTTACAAATATACGTAGTCCCAGCTACGTGCTTTATGACATCTTCCTCTTCAACAGCGCCGTTCTTCTCTTCAATGGCCTTGAGTCCAATGGATACAAGTGAACTAATGTGACTTCCATCGAGCTGGAATGAACCCTATTGAGTTAATGGCACAAGATATTCTGACCAACTACTTACGATATCATTCTTTGCTGCTAGGTATGGTAAATCCCTAGCTTCAATAGCTAATCGTCTCCATTCTCTCGCCTTGCGTTGGAATCCAGCAAACGGCACCCATTCAGGGACGTATTTTAACCACGGTAGGGCATCGACAAGAAATCGACCAGGAACTAGGGCTTCCGACACGGATCTTATAGCTTTATCGGGTAGCTCAACGTATGGATCGTTTTCAGGGAGGACTTGGAGGCCATACGTGACTAACATCAAGGCCTCAGATGCCATACTGGATGAACCAATTCAGAGCATGATGGAACACCGATCACTAGCTGAGCAACTTACTGCTGAATATGACGCTTGTACTCCTCAGGCCTAGCAAGGAGATTGCGCATAAATGTGTGCGTCGCTTTGAGAAGATGAGGCTTGAATGTCGAGACTCCATGAGGACTGAAAGATTGGTGTATAAACTTCCGGTGCTTGCGCCTTCCAAAAGTTAAATATTACGAAATGAGAGTGAGGGCCTAGTACTTACCACATAGGCCCTACATCAATCATTACTAAAGCAGGCACACTAAACATTGATGCACTTCGTACGCACCGTACTTCTTCAATGAAAAGACATACTCCCATCCCATAAGCTCGCTAATCATTGGGAACCGAGGTCTACAAGGCATTGTCAATACTTCTCATGTCAGTCATAATGGTTACTTACCGACTAGAGAAGATTGCAGATCGATGTTCGAGTAATTCCTCTGCTGCGGCGAATGAGTTGAGGATTACGAAGCCTTGTCCCGCAAGATTTAGGTACGTGATATCTGGATCTGTAACGACAATGAGCACTTCGTGATACACGGCATCCATCCAGGACACGTACCGTATATCTTTGCCCAATTGTCATACGTTACCCACTCATGGCTCTTGGGTAGGTCCCAGGCGTTGCCAACTAAGAATTTTCCCTTCGGACCAGGAGGGAGGGGTAGTGACACCTGTCTCCGGCGGCGAAGTAAAGAGAAACCCAAGAAGACCACGAGAACAAATAGTACAATGTGCAAAATCATTAAAGCTTGGGGAGATAGAAAACACCGCCCTCGAGTCTATAAAGTGCTCGGTTATTCAGTATCATAGGCCGGGACATCGCAGTTGTGCCTGGACTGGGAAAGTTGGTGAGTTGGCCTGAGATTTGTAAGGTATACGAGAGGTGAACCAGTAATCAATGATGTTTACATACTTGCTTACTCTGTCGTGTATCGGATGGTTCGCACCGACTGAGTCCTGCCCTTATCTTCCTCAGAAACTTCGCATTCTACTAGTCAATACAAAAATACCGAGCGACGGAACGCAAGAATTGGATCAATAGAATGCAGGAGTTTCAGCCGAATAACGTTACCTGTTCCCATCGGACTAGGCCGAGTTACGACCCATAGCCTCAAGGAACCAAATTGAGGTATGCTTCTTCGGGCTTCGAATAGAAGTACCCATCTGCAATTCGGTCAAAATGACGAGGACAAGAGATGTGACTAGATGATATGTTGTAAGAGGTTACCCATACTGAGCCAATTCTCCGGAGACTCGAATTACCACTTATCTGCACATGTTTGGTTCATACAATGTGCCTACCTTCTCCGATGGCAGTAATCAGCTACGATCACCATTTTAGGGCTATATGACATTGACGAATTGTTCATGAACGATCGGTGGTAGTTGACTTACTGTTGAGTCATCTACTGTAAGAACAGCTGACCGAAATACTAAGAAATTTGGAAGAGATTTGAAAAAGAGCGTAAGGTGTGGTGCCAATGGGTCCGCGCGTTCGGGAGGTCTCTTTGTCATCACGTCATCTTAAATCAATATCCCTACATCCACTTTTTCAGCACCTAGACCCAGAACAGAATGTATAACACGTACCTTCGGCATCAATTGCTCAGTTGTATTACGCACCAGCGTGCTCTTTCATGTGCAGTTGTAGACGTGAGCCAAGGCCTGGGTAAGACAATCGGCGATCAACGTCAGTGGCTCCAGTCAAACAATAATAAACATGCCCGGCACCTTTCTCCGGTGGGGATTCACTGTCACGGTGGTCCGCGAGTCCGTGTGCGTGCACCACCGCACAATGATCAGTTCCTGGAATAGCTTGTACTCTCCGCAATTAATCCGTAATCACCCTAACAGTTCCCAGTGATCCCAAGCTGTCGTAGTTCCGAAGTTGGCACATCCCCACAAAAACCATCAACATGCAAACTGGTCCGTTTGTCCAGGATGCATATGCAAATATCCGATAACTTAATGGATGCAATGGGTCAGAACGACAGTGGTGGGCTGATTGTCAGCTCCTGAATGCTGTACCTTGCCATTGGTACAGGTCCCCGCGTTTATCTGGTGAATATCATCCTATTTCTGTACTATATTTCGCATCTGACAGGCATAAAAGTCTTGCCATAACTTTGACGGCATTGAGTTAACCGTGTGCCTCCAATGTCATGGCTTGCATCTGGACCCGCGTCACGGCATTCACTCATGCAAAACCATATGACTTTTGGTATCACGCTCAGTCGTACCCCGGCTAAGGGGTAACAGCATCTCGACTTCATTTCTTTGTCCCACGGCCCAGTAGCTTTGACAAGAGCAGAACCCATTCGAAGTAGCATGCGCCAAGATACCATTGCAACTTGCCGATGCACTCAGGGCCCGCGTCTCCACAGTATCCGATTCCTCCCTCACATACCCTTACTCCCTTGTTTTTGGGGCTTCATTATATCGACGGTCCAGCGATGCTGTACTATACGCCAGGCCAAAAGGCTGACCTCCGGATAGGGCGTATATGCGCGTGGAAGCATTGCAAGCGGGCATACTGGCTGCCGTTCATTCTGTAATTAGGAGGTAAGTGAATTAACTCTTGAGTATCTTGGGCTTGCTAGCTCACACACTGTCTGCTTGTATGCGGGTGACTCCTGCCGCCCTCCTAAGAACATGAAGAACGGTTATGGTCATTGTCAGCATGCGGGATTGCGTCCCTCAGAAGTCGCACTCACCTAAGGTATATAATTGGAATAGTAGATGAACGGCAAAGGAGTGCCGGAGGGACAATATTGTTATGGTTGACACTTCTAACTATGCTGTGAGGGACAAAATTGTAGCTTTTATGTTCATGAGGTGTAGTCTTGCTGTTCACCAATAGCGTTATCCAGCTTTCGGGGAGCGCTATCAAATCGCTTGTCTCAGGTCATTTGAAGTCCATCAGGGATGACGACAACTTTGAGAAGCTCGAGCAAACCATCAAAAATGTAGCAGGGACTTTGTATACGGGTAGGTTTCGCTGCCGATCAGCTGAATAAATTACTGATCCGAACATGTAGCTGGAACTGACACAGTAGCCTACTTCCTCCTTCCTTCGTTTCAGAATGGGCACTCACTCTCGTGATGACAGACATGGCCTACCATCTTGGATGGCGTCCTCGCTTTGATGTGCTACCCAGAAGTACTAAAGAAAGCACAAGCAGAGACCGATACAGTCATCAAACGGGGCAGTCTACCCGAATTCCGTGATAAGGAGCCACTGCCATATCTCTCGGCCCTGGTCACAGAACTTTGGATATGGTCTCCTGCTCTTCTGTTAGGTGAGATTTACAAGGGCTGCCACATTCCGTCCGGTTCGGTTGTCATGATTAATATTTGGTACAAACCAATTGATATGACAGAAAAGAGATGATTAACAGGGACAGGGAATTCTTCACGACGAAATTGTACACTAAGTCCAATACGGATATCCAAGATCCAAAAAAGCTGTCTTTGGCTTTGGCAGGAGGTATGTTGAATTGCTTTCTTTAATCATCATGCCCCTGTCTTATGTCGACCAGAATCTGTCCTGGAAGCCATTTTACATCAATCTCTGTTTGGATGACGATTGCATGTCTCGTAAGTCTCTTCAATTTAGCAGAGCCAATTGATGAGGAAAACGGTGTTGTTGAACGAACTCCGAAGTGGACCTCAGATGCAATTTTGTGAGTCTGGGTCTAGTTCAATTCCGAGGCTATTGGACTGATAGGCCTGGTCATCGATAGGTTTCCTTGTCCTTTCAAATGCAGAACCGTACTGCGCTCACGAGATAAAGTTGCTATTATATGATGTACTGAAATCTATGGGTATTTCAATGTGTAAGGATGAGGATACCCCATGTAGGGTGCAGAGATCTTCTTGACTTTTGTCACAGAATGATTCAGAGGTTCTCCATCGTGCCTTATTACACACGGGAGCAACTGAACTAATCAAGCGCACTCAGTGATAATGCCACTTTACTTTATCTGTCGCTTTCTGTGCCTCTATTACACTATTCTCATAGTGAGTTACCATTCGAACACTCTCTTACTGGTTCCTTAAAGCGACGACTGTGGGCAGATACCAGGCCATGCTGAATGCAGCTCTTGGCTTCTGCCATAACGCCACTCACACCGATGGTCCTCCTGAGCTGAACCAAGCCTATGGCTTGAGAATTTTCACAACGAAGTGGATATGTCATGTCGATAGATGTCCGATCACCGCATCTTAATGAGGATCGAAGTGCTGTTCCACCTTGATTCGCAATGCAAATAACATGTTTACCGGCTTCTATTTCCTGTCTAACAGGGTTCAGAATTCCAAGGTCGATTGAAGGGGATTGCCAATCGCATAAATACCAGGTCCTTTGCATTCCACATTGTCAGTGTCGTAATGGACACCTTGATTGTTGCGATAATCTTTCTGACTCTTGTTTACATATTCCGCTCGCGACGATCGCATGTCAAACTTCCCCTCCCACCAGGTCCTAAAGGGAAATTCCTCATCGGAAATTTGTTTGACCTCCCTAAGAGCTATCCATGGATAACCTATACACAATGGGCAAAGACATTTGGTGTGTATTTTAATCTAGCTCACGCTGACGGAAATTCAGTGGACTGTATCCTATGACTATCTATCATGTGTATCTAGCCACGTATTTCTCCGTAACATGTGTATATTCCAAGTACCAGTCCGCATACTCGGTCCAGATAACCATAAGTCCGGTCCATATTGACGGTCCGTCCAACACTTCGATGCTCTGCAGACCCTGACATCTTACATTTGAACGTCGCGGGACAGAGCGTCATTATCCTTAACTCTTTTTCTGCTGCTGAAGAATTGTTGGAGCGCCGTTCCGCCATATACTCCAGCCGGTAAGGTGGTTTCACGCGCTTTATAACAAATAATTGCCCAACCTATGTGTTAGGCCTCGTATGGTTATGATTTATGAGCTTATGGGCTGGGATGTTAATGTTGGGCTTATGAAATATGGTGCGCATCGCTGAAATCGCTGACATTGGCTATTTTTAAATATGGGGATATTAGGTCCAAGGTGGTGAGTCACCTCGTACACTGCGAAAATTAATTGAATGACATAGCAGTGGAAGGCGGAGGCATCGAAGACTCATACATCAAAGTCTCAATTCGTCTGCTGTTGTCAAGTTCAGACCACAGATCACAAAATCCGTTCACAACCTAATGTACAACCCCCTGAAAGCTCCCGAGGAATTTTGGAACCATATCCCACAGTGGGTCACTAGATTTTTGCATTGGGATGGGGTTTATTCAACTCAAGTAGTATGACGGCAGAGGTCATTCTGCTGACCGCTTATGGGATTCAGGTTCAGTCGGAAGGAGACCCTTATGTTGCACTCCCAGTTACTGCTGTGAAAGACGTATCTAAGGCCATGATTCCAGGTCGATATCTCGTCGATTTTCTCCCCTGGCTGAAATACATTCCTGAGTGGATGCCATTTGCTGAATTTCAGCATACGGCCAAGCGAAGTCGAAAGCATGTATTCGATATGGTAGAGATACCATACAAAGTGGTCAAGGATAACATCGTAAGTGCTTCTTCCAGAATAGGCAGTATAGACATAACTTTGGATACCTAGCGCTCTGGTAATGAGATCCATTCCATTGTCTCTGATAGCCTCAAGAAGATAGGAGGAAACCCCTCCCGAGAACAAGAAGACACCATCAAACAAGTTGCATCAATACTATTTGCCGGTAAGCGTAAATCTCAAGTTAACGAATATGTTCACCACCTCCCTCAATAGCCGCGAGTGAAACGGTAATTATCTACCGCACAGTAATGTACCTTACTAACTCCTGATCGTTAGACTGTATCTGTTATTCTGAATGGCATCATGGGGCTCATGTGCTATCCCGAAGTACTCAAAAAGGCACAGACTGAAATTGATGCTGTTGTCAGACCTGGAAACCTACCAGAGTTCAATGACTGTGAATCCATGCCCTACCTTTCGGCAGTAATCAAGGAGGCCATGAGGTGGTATCCTGTTCTTCCACTTTGTATGTGGCCTTCACTGGTAGTTCTGTCAAGCTTGCCGATGACTTTTAGCCATATCACATTTTAACGAGACTGAGGATGTGTACAAAGGATACTGGATCCCAAAGGGCTCAATCGTGTCACCCAATCTCTGGTCAGTTATACTCACGAAATCGTATGGCTATTCTTGATCTTTGCGCTATAGGGGAATATTGCATGACGAGAATATGTACCCTGATCCAGAGACTTTCAATCCCGATCGATTCCTCAGAGATGGAAAGCTGAATCCTGATATCCGTGATCCTGAAGCAGTAATATTTGGCTTTGGACGAAGGTAGTCTGTGGCACTATTTTTTTGTTCAATAACATTTCTGACTGTACCTTGCGTAGAGCCTGTCCGGGAATGCACTTTGCTTTGCATGTAGTCAGGTTGACGATAGCCTGCCTCATTTGTCTCTTTGATATTTCTAAACCATATGACGAGAGTGGAAAGGCGATTGAGCCGATAATCCAATGGGAGAGTATTGCCATCACGTATGCATTCATTATTTTAGCAACAGCGAATCTTGAACTAATTAACTGGCCCTAATTATAGCCGTCTTCTCCCCTTCAAGTGCAAGATTATGCCCCGCTCTTCGGCGGTGATTGAGCTTATTCAAAGTGCACATGAGTATGGATACTTGAATATCTAGCAGTATTTGGTAAATTAGGTTGTATTAAGGTGCACAATATGTAGAGCAAATTATTGGTTGAGTTAACATCTTGCGCACAGTACAAAAAACATGCAGAATAGGTTGAACCGGTACTTTCTTGACGTCTCCCTCATGTATGCTTGTGCTGTTCGTCTTCTTGCACGCAATCTCTATCGTCTAGGTGCAGGGTCACCCTGCATCCCAGAAGGTCTCTAGGCCACAAGTCCATTGCTCTCTGCTGGAGCTACAGTGTATCGTGCCGTCTTTTTTGATAGTCCCGAGTACAGTGCACACTAGCAGATGACGTCCTCTATAACACCTCCTAACCACGATGACTTAGAACCCTCTTGGCGATTCGATGCTGCGGACCCTCATTGGTTCTGAATTGCATGAGTCGGGTTCTGTTATGCCGTCAAACTAATGGCCAGGTGCCCCTGTATATTATACAACTTGATGGTGTGTGGTTGTTTTAATGGTATCAAGGTGTTTAGGTGTCGGATGTTATTCTCGCAAGATCCTGAAAAGATTGTCTTTGATTTTTGCAGAAGGTTAGTTTCATGCCGTCTCATTATATCATACTTAGGTCACAACCCAGGATTTGCCCTAGGCGACACATCGCTTTATTGTCCATTCGTATGGCAATGGCGTATATACTTAGTCTATTTGACATTTCCAAGCCAGTTGACAAAAATGGTAATGTAATCGGACCATGTCTAGAGTGGTCTTCAGCCGCCGTAGTGTAAGTTTTCTCGTTGAACCTCTATACACTAATTGCCCTTCAAATTGGAAAACAGACACCCTCTTCCGTTCAGACGCAAGATTGTTCCGCGCTCAGAAGACAATATTATCGCTATTCAACGTTGAAGAACTCAATTATTTTGACGAGTGATCAACCCTGCGCACTATGGCTGTATTCTTGCATGAATGGCAACGGAATACATTACCGGTCATTAATAGTATCAGCATATCTTCTTACTATGTCGTATCTCGGGTTTCGCGCCGACTGATTCCAGAAACTTCGCATTCTAATAGTCAACGCAAAAAGTCCAAGAAACACAACATAAGAATCGGGTCAATGGAATGTAGCAATCGCTCATTTGAGACATAATGCTCCATGTTGTCCGTCATTCCCATGAGGTCACTTCTCACCCTACCACGCCTTCTTTAGACATGCACAGGGACGATGGTGGAGGTCTTTGTGGCCGAGTTTGGTCTCTTTTGGGCATTTTTGCGCCAATTCAAATGCACAAGGGACAGGAACCTTGATTTTGCATTTGGAGGTCATACAGTGTAATACATTTTCGTCATTTCGTGACCTAATGATCGAAATACTCATACCCTTCTGTACGTTGGATGGCTGCAACTGCTTGTAGTGAGCGCGGTGCAATCTTGCATTTGTACGGAAGGGGTTGTCTAAAGGGAGATGAAGAAACCGCGGATGACATCAGAGGGGGGATCAAGGCTTACGGATTGCTTGTCGAAAGCCACTCAAGAGTTGGTTCGATGACATTACCGTTCTCATCCACTGGCTTCGAAATATCAAAAAGTGTGATGAGGCTCGCAATGATCATCCACACAGATAGTGAGGCAAAATGCCGTCCAGAGCAAATTCTGTATCATATTGGCAATGAGACCGCCAATGGATGGCCTAGATAGAAGTCCACGTACCTTCTTCCGAAGCCAAATGCAACCCTCTCAGGATCCAAGACATCAGGATTGAGTTTTCCGTCCTTCAAAAAGCGATCTGGATTGAAAACAGCTGGATCTGGGAATGCGGTTTCGTCGTGCAGTATTCCCCTATTTCATAGTATGTGAATGAATAGAATTTGCATTTGTAGGGTACGCACCATATGTTGATGGAGATGGTCGCGCCTGCAGGGATCCTATATCCCTTATAGATGTCATCGTCCTTAGAATCAATGCAGTGCGGTACGCCTAATTATAAGTACGGCAAGGTTGAGTGAAAGGTGGTCTGAAGTTGCTTACCAAGGGGTGTAACGGGATACCACCTCATAATTTCTTTTATGAGCGCCGTGAGGTATGGTAGCGACTCACGATCGCTGAACTCCGGCAAATTTCCTGGTTTTACAACAGAATCTATTTCGGCTTGGGCTTTCTTGAGTACCTCAGGATGACACATGAGTGCGAGGACGCCATTCAAGATGGTTGAAACGGTCTAACGTCAAATGTAGTCAGTATGAGTATGCCTTAAAGTAATTAGCATTACCGTGTCAACACCCGCTACAATGTATGCCTAATGAGCTTGCTTACGTCCAAAGGAAGTAAAATTACCAATGTATGTGGACCCAGCAACTCGTTTTATTGTGTCTTCTTGTTCTTCAAATACATCACTTTCGGCAATACCTTTTAACCCATCGGCAACGAGCGATTCTATTGTCGATCCTGCAAGCTTGTAAAGCGTCATTATACAAGCGTGGATGGCTGCATCGACATACTCACAATGTCTTTCTTTGCGGCCTGGTATGGTAATTCGACTCCATCGATAGCGAGCTTCTTCCATTCTCTGGCCATTCTCTGGAACCCTGCAAAGGGAACCCATTCGGGGATGTGCTTGAGCCAGGGTAGTGCGTCAACTAGGAATCGACCAGGGACGAGGGCTTGAGAGACGGATCGTGCTGCTTTATCCGGCAACTCGACGTAGGGATCTCCTTTTGGTAGAACTTGGATTCCATATGTAATTGACAGTAGAACCTCAGCAACTACACTGTTTCGCCATAAAACGCTACTTTAGTAACGCATTCAGTATGACTTACTAGGGTACTCACTGTTGGATGTGGCGTTTGTAATCGTTAGGTGTGCGAAGAATATTTCGCATAAATGTGTGGGTAGCCTTCATAATATGAGGTTTAAATTTGTTAACTGCAGTTTGGTTGAAGGACTGATGCATGAATTTGCGATGCTTCCGCCTTTAAGCCTGACGTCATTATAGCTAACGAGGCGGTATTTTTAGATCACTAACCAGGTCGAACCTGCGACCATGCTCAATTTGAGAGTGAAGAGTCCTCACTGCACTCTACTCACCATACTTCATCAATATAAACGTGAAATCCCAACCCATAAGCTCGTTCACCATTGGTAACCTTGGCCTAGAAGGCTTGATTGAAGGTTGTCCTCTCGGGTACGCATGGCCTTACCTGCTGGAGAAAATTGCCGATCGGCGCTCGAGTAGCTCCTCCGCCGCCTCAACTGAATGGAGCACAATTAGGCTTCGACCTGCAAGGTCTAGATGAATAATATCTGGGTCTGCAATCACTCAGTCACACAGCAAAGCTTGACTAAGAATGAATATTATAGCTGACGTACCGTATATCTTTGCCCATTTTGCATAAGTTACCCATTCGTGACTCTTGGGAAGATCCCAGGCATTTCCTATGAGAAACCGCCCTTGGGGTCCGGGCGGGAGGGGCAGTTGCAGACGCTTTTGACGACGAAGTACCAAAAGATATACAAATGCTGCAAGTACGACTAGTGGGTACATCACTGGTGGAGTTGAAGAAAACTCGTCGACGCCCTCGAGATACCTATATAAAGCCTTTGGGCTGACGATTGCCAATCCGCCGGACGCCAACCTTCATATAAGGCACGCAGCTAAAAACCGAAGGAAGTCGAATCAGAACAGTGGGGATGGAATGTTCCGTCAGCAAAGCTCCAATCGGTGCAATCAAGTTTCTTTGTCCGAGCCTTACTGGCACAGGGGCTTTGTGGGCGCCCATTCTTTCTCCACGTAATCCGACCGAGGGGGAGTATTTCCTAATAGGTGGTAAGATTACTGCGATAATCGGGTACGTGCGGACACAAATCGCATGCAGGTCCATCTGAGCCATGCTCGGCGGCATCAGGACGAAAGACACGTGCCGAAAATCCTACTATATAGAGAAACAACATCCATGGACTAAATTTTATCGCCATTTACATTACCCAGGGTTGATACCTTAATGTGCGATGGCATATCTAGGGTACACTTTGAGGGAAGGACAGCATGAATTGAACAATGGTGGAGAATCAAGAGAGCTGTTCGGAAATGCCTGCAGGGAAAAAAAAAAGAAGACACGCGAATACCCCCATTAGCTCTAATTGGGTATTATGCTGGTATCTATGCTACGTACACGTTTATGCATTTAACATTGGTTTTTACGACGTTTGTCATCATTGAATAAGAGAACCTGTTGGCATGCCACGGCTTTTTTCAGCCAAACTTTACTCGATCAAATGGTGAAAAGCGAAGAATATGAGGAACAAAACAAATGGCGTCGCTTACGCACATGCTCAAAATCAAACGCGAGTGAGTGCTGACATATTCATACCATCCTTGACCAAATCGAAAGGCGTCTAGTGATTTGTTTTCGCCTGAAATAGTTCAAATCAGGATTCAGGAGCACAATACGTGTCTGGACGACCCACATCGACGTGAGGCACGTTTGAGTCTTCTGCTCGGTTGCCAACCATGTGAGAGTGTAGGAGTCTGAAAAATAAGCGATATAAAGACCCATACATCATTTGAGTTCTAGAGCATTTAACATATTGCTGGTTCATGGAGGTGTGCACGTCCAATTAGCCTTAAATTTCATGTAGACAGTGCGGAGACAGCGCTCAGCGCTCCCTTTATTCATTGTACGAGATAGCCTAAAGAGTGGCGATTAAAGTGTAAAAAAAAAAAAAGCGTTGTAAGAGCACCTCTAACTCATTTGCCAACGACAGCTCCTACATCAAAGGAGCTACTATGCACGCCATGACGACAGTAAAGTGAAATGTTTTTCTGTACAAATCCTGCCTCATCGCGTTAGCAGGACGATCGTGAGAGGTGTAAATCTTACCTCCTTCCTAAATCAAGCGCAATGTCATCCGGATCACTGACGCCCAGATTTAGTTTTCCATCTTTCGGAGAACGATTTGGGTTGAATATGTCAGCATCAGCATAAATGTGTTCGTTGTTTAAAATTGCCCTGACAAAACAAGGGTGATCAAGATTACCTCTAGCCGCCATCTGATCATGATGGCGCAGCAAACGTAGGCAGAAGTGGGTGAATAGGCAGGGACCCAATAACCCTTGTGCAGTTCTTCAACTTCAATGAATGGGGGCCCACCTACGCCCACAGTCAATAAAACTAGTCCGTCTGCGAGTTTGAAGCGCTTACCGAGGGCAGAAATAGGGTACCCTCCCAGAACTTTTAACGGGAGCGTACAAGTAAGGCGGTGATTTGCAACCTCTGAGGTGACCATGACCAATGATGTCGTTAACTTCGGCTTGCCTCGGGATAACACACAAGTGCAAGTATACCATTCACGAGTGTTGTGACGATCTGTTTTTCGATGGGGTTATCAGTAAGAAGAGGAGATAGGCTCAGAATAGGTGCAGTTACCATATTAGTCCCTCCTATGCAATCCACAGCGAGGTCAATGTGTATCACTAAGTGTATGTAGGCGTCCTTACTGATAAATGCATTCTCTGCTACCCGTTTGGTTGTGCCTTCCCATTCCCCAACTTTACAGTATTTTCTGTGGATCGTGATGCATCAGCGACGAGCAGATCAAGTCTAGTATTCCAAATCTCGTAGCGGTGCGCTTGAACTAGTCACAAAAAGGATATCAGGATCTGTACGCAATCGGTTGAGTGATGCCACCGAAATCTGTCTTGGATACAGTACCATGTGTATTCGACCGCTTTACATAGGTTGTCCATGAATGGGCCCTGGGAGATTCAGCGCATTTTCTTCTGCACCGGATCCAAAACGCGTAATTGAAGAATGCGGATACATATAGCAACAAAAAAGGACAACAACTGTACTATACAATGCAAATAGATTGACGAGAACGAGACAGCTAAACTGGGAACGTTGAAGGAACGACCGACTAATCGTGAAAATACTCATACCCCTGGGTACGCTGAATTGCCGCCACTGCCTCCTTTGATCGAGGAACGATCTTACATTTATATGGAAGGGGTTGCCTGCAAATCGACGGGGAGTCCAATTAGACCGAAGGTACTCCAAACGAGAGAAACATACGGGTTGCTAGAAGACGTCCATTGCAGCGGTGGCTCGATAACCGTCCCGTCCTCACCGACAGGTTTTGAGATATCAAAAAGGGAAACGAAACATGCAGCTGTCATCCAAACTGACAATTCAGCGAAGTGCTTTCCAGCACAGACCCTATGCCTCGAAGATCAGGGGATAAGACAACGCAATCGACCACTCACACATACCTCCTTCCGAACCCGAAAACTATATCTTCAGGGTCTTGAATATTGGGATCAAGCTTTCCGTCTTTCAAGAAACGATCGGGGTTGAACTTGCTGGGGTTTGGGTATACAGTTTCGTCATGCAATATTCCCCTGAATAAATGGCTTCGGTCCTGATACCAACCCCACTAAGGGACGAACGCACCATATATTGGCAGAAACCATCGTATGTGCAGGGATGCAATATCCCTTATATACGTCTTCGGACTCAGTATAATGAACAACGCCTAGAATTATCACTAATTAAGCCAAGTCCTGTAGAAGCACAGCGGATATACACGTACCAAGAGGCAAAACTGGGTACCATCTCAGCATTTCTTTAATCAATGCTGAAAGGTATGGTAAAGATTCTCTGTCGTTAAAGTCTGGCAGGTGCCCAGGTTTGACGACTCGATCTATCTCAGCTTGCGCTTTCTTCAGAGCTTCGGGGTAGCACATCAGTGCGAGGACACCATTCAAGAGGGACGAGACAGTCTGGCACCAATTTCGTCAAAATATTAGTGCGTGCTTAAGGTTGAAGCGTACAGTGTCCGTTCCGGCTGTAGGATTGAATCGCTAAGCTCTCAAGTCAATTCCGAATGCTCTGAGCCCACCTATGTACGTAGTTCCAGCCACGCGTTTTACAGTGTCCTCCCAATCTTCATTGCTCTCGCCATGTCCAGTTTCTTGTAGTCCATCAGAAACGAGAGAATCGATTGCGCTCCCTGCGAGCTGCATATTCATCGTTATACCATCAGTCGAAGAATCGAGCTAGCGACCCACGATATCCTTCTTTGCCGCTTGATAAGGCAATTCATATCCATCCCGTGTGTATTGCCTGCACTCCCTCGCAAGGCGTTGAAAACTGGCGAATGGAACCCATTCGGGTACATATTTGAGCCAGGGTATCGCATCAACAAGGAAGCGACCCGGCACAGCGGCCTCCGAGACTGCTCTCACGGACTTATCAGGTAACTCGACGTATGGGTCTGCTTCTTCTCGAATGTTGATTCCATACGTGATCAAAAGAATTACTTCGGCAACCATACTGACATACGTCTTGATCATTACCATTCGCGACGTTATAAGGAGGTGTGTGACTCACTGTTGGATGTGGTTCTTGAAGTCGTCTGGTTTAGCGAGAAGATTGCGCATCAAGGTATGAGTGGCTTTCATGATGTGTGGCTTGAACTTGGATACGACAGCAGGATTGAAGGACTGGTGCATCAACTTGCGGTGTTTCCGCCTTCAAGTTGCAACATTAGCAATTGTGAAGGGATAAACACGAAACAAGACTAACCAGAGCGCTCCTGCACGAGATTGTTACTCCATAGGTGGTGGTAACCAAAGAAAGCGCAAGGCAGCACATACCATATTCCATGAGTACAAATGTAAAGTCCCACCCCATCAGCTCGCGAACCATTATCAACCGAGGCCTTGCGAGTTGAGAGCAGGGAAAATTCAACAGAAACTAAGATAAAACTCACCGGCTGGAATAGATAGATGAACGCCGTTCAAGCAGCTCTTCCGCCGCTGCAAAGGAGTTGAGGATGATGAGATGTTGTCCCGCCGCGTTGAGGTAAAGGATATCGGGGTCTTCAGCAAGGGATTAATGACTCATCCAAAATCGCAGTGAGTCTGCGCAAGCTGGTCTTACCGTAAACCTTTGCCCATTTTGCGTACGTCGTCCATTCATGACTTTTGGGCAAGTCTAATGCATTCCCAACTAGAAACCTTCCTTTCGGACCAGGAGGAAGGGGTAATTGTGACCACTTGCGGCGACGAAAGAAAAACAGCAGTAAGAGCGCTGAGGCAATAACTAGTGTGAGCATCACTGCAGGTTTTGGAACAGCTGCGTGCGAAGTGTCCGACTCATCGGGCTTATAAGATTCGATTTCTTTCAACTACGCAGCAAACCAATTACAACGATACATCGAGCGGACAGTTTTGACCATTGGAGGTGACACGGTAATGGAGGGGCTCAGAAGGAGACAATAAGGTCCCATCAATAGAAGCACCTCCCTCGTTGACCTAGAGAGCTTCACGGGACCCTACATTGCCTCTTCGATAACCCAAACTCAACCGTGTCAAAAACCTCCGTGTTCTATCACCTCATAAACGACCAAAAAGTACGTTGTAAGACAACGCCGCACGGAGAGGTCTTATCGCAGAAAACGATTTCCCGAAAGGAGAGGACAACGGCAGGGAATTTGCGAAGATTAGGCGAAATGGGGGTATCACAAGAGTCAGCAGTACGCCTGCCTCTCAGCGACCACAGCCCCACCACTTCCTACACACAGGAACCCTGAACATAGTCCATTGTGATATGTTGACGAAGACACGGTCCAGGTAAGAAGTGGCGTCCAGCTGGTGGCTTCGGAATTCTCCGGGCCGATTTGAGTCCCGTCGCCTTGCGGAAACGCGGACTTCGGGAGCTGATACTCAACACGAGAGCACAAAAATGCTGCAGTCTAGAGATGGGACGGTTGAATCAAACGCAGAACAGTAGATTTTCTGAACAAGGCTGATTTACTTGGACTGTACATGTGAAAAGAATGCAACGATAATCGATCTTCTTGTAAATATCATCTTACTCATCAAAATATTCATATCCTTCCATGCTTTGAATTGCCATAACTGCTCTATCTGACCGTGGCGCAATCTTGCACTTAAACGGAACGGGATGACTAGGGTTGATAATGTTTATACATATAATAAAATTAGGTGCGGAATGAGCTAACTCACGATACTGCAGTAGATGTCCACTCTACAGTTGGTTCAATCGTGTTCCCTTCTTCATCAAGTGGCTTGGATATATCGAATAGGGCTACAAGACATGCTATTGACATCCAGACGGACAACGAAGCGAAATGTCGGCCGGGACATATTCTGTGTCTCGCTTAACTAATAGATAGTGCGATATATGATTGCGGAACTGACCTTCTACCAAATCCGAACACAATTCGTTCAGGATCTTGAATCTCGTTGCTTAATTTTCCATTCTTCATGAACCGTTCAGGATTGAATGTACGTGGGTCTGGATAAGTGTCTTCGTTGTGAAACATGGCCCTGCACGGTATAAGCACCAGGACTCGACCAAAATTACTACGAACCAGATATTTGTGAACACTACTGAGTTTGCAGGAATCCTGTAACCATTATATACATCCTCAACATTGGTGTAATGCGGAACACCTAGTCGAACTTGAGCTGGATTATGCAGACAGATTACTAACTCACCTAAAGGGAGAACAGGAGACCATCTAAAAATCTCCTTGACTATGGCAGATAGATACGGTAGTGATTGCTTGTCACTAAACGTCAGTAAATTTCCTGGCCTAACAATGGTGTCCATTTCAGCTTGTGCCTTTCTTAACACGTCAGGATAGCACATGAAGGCTAAAATCCCAGTCATGACCGCAGCAACAGTCTATATGATAATTCTGAATGTTATTCAAGAAAAAAGTGACAATCGACATATTGTTTCACTCCCAGCTTCAGGACGAATAATGAGTTAGTGTTCATTTGTTTTGCATACTGTATTGACCCTACCTCCATATAGCGTTCCTGCTACATGCTTCACAATATTCTCCCTCTCATTCATGTCTCCACCTTCTCCCATATCCCTCAATCCATTAGAAACCAACGATCTAATACCCTTTCCAGATAACTATGCCAAAATGAGTGAAAGCATTACACTACTCCAGGCGGCGAATAACACTTACAATATCGTCTCTTACCACTTGATATGGGACCTCAACCATATCAACAGAATATCACCTTCATTCCTTGGCTAAACGTTGAAACTCAGCAAATGGCACCCAAGAAGGGATATACTTGAGCCATGGAAAGGTATCAACAAGGAAGCGACCTGGTATAAAGGCTTGGTTTACAGTTTTCATTGCTCTTTCCGCTAATTCAACAATCAGGTCACTTTTCGGTTGGACTTGAATCCCATAAGTGATAAGAAGAACAGCTTCGGCAGTCATGCTAACTGATTGTGTCAGCTTAACAGAAACATTAGACAAGTTTACCTACTGCCAAATATAATACCCAAAATTATCTGGTTGAGAAAGGATATTCCGCATTAGAGTATGAGTGGACTTCAGAATATGAGGTTTGAATTGTGCCACTGCATTGGAATGGAACGACTGATGCATGAATTTCCGGTGCTGTCACCTGTGAATTCGAGACTGTAAGGATGGTATGATATTAAGTTGTGCGATGACACACCAGGTTGCTCCTATCAATAAGGGATGGTCAATAATAAATATATCTAACCCCTTTTAATACTAACCATAATCCAGAAGGCTAGATGCAAAACCCCACCCCATGAGTTCAGAAATCATGGTAAATCTGGGTCTACATGGCATCAGTTCACATATTCACCAGCTTCTGGTACTGCTATCCAGTTTGATAGATTTCACCTCGGTGGGCGTCTAGTTTTGTGAGCTTGACCTAATGTTACGACGACGTTACCTTAACGCGTCGATCCGTTAATTTAAATGTGCGGGCGCATGTTTGACTTAAAGGCGAGTAAGATGACAAGGATGATTGGGGCCAACAAAACGTTGAGTCGATTATCCGTCAAAGGCGTTAATGAGGTAAGTCGAGATATGATTCGCACAGCGAAGTACGAGATAGATATAAGAGAGAGAACAGGAGGTTAAGCTAGAGTTCTATGCTAAAGAGGAGAGGTATTTATACTGTTTACATGCTTGACTAAGAAGGAAATGCTGTGTTCGAGTCATATGTACACGTACACTATGGACGCATAAGCTATAGACGTGTAAGCTGTACGTGCGTACATTACTACATGGAGGAAGGTTATTGTAGTTACTGAAAGTGGTTGTAACTACTCGAAATGAAACTGAGTCCTGATAGAATGTCCGAGAGCGAGACAATAGTCCGAGAATACACAAGCTGATTTGATGGTTTCTACCCGTCGTAACACCAAGCTCACTTATATATTCATTAAAATCCATATGTACATATTTATGCTATTCCAGACTATTTTATGGGTATTTATTTATGACCTCATGATGACATCACCAGTGTCTGGTATCGCTAAGATCCCATTGGGTAGAGATAAGCTGTGAGCTGGGATGATGGCTTTAAAACTAATGACGCCACCAAGAATACCTTGATGCCCAAGACCTCCGAAAGTGGCTCAAAAGGTAATGCATCACATGGTTAAGATGTAATCCAATCTAATCTAGATTAAGTAGGCAAGTCATGTGGTCTTTGGCACTTAGAAAAAGAAAAAAAAAAGGAAAAAAAAAAAAAATTAAATAATTGATGAATAAATAGGGAATAAGGATACAATTTCTGACATGGATGAATTATGAGGGAGATGGAGCTAATGAGGTGTAGTCGAAGTCTCTAAGTGTGTATAATATTAAAAAAAACAACCTTGAGTCTAGTTAGCAGTGAAAGGCTGACTGTGGGATGGCCCTGAAAACTGTGGAATATGCATGCTCTTGAGATCTGCTTCTGAAGCACTAAAGGTAATATGCAACATGCACACAACTCCAAAAACACCCAAATCAAGCTTAAGTTCATAAGGGTGGCTAGACTGGCATCTACTTGGCTTGATGGACTTCCTCTCAGCAATTTCCAGACAACATCCAAAGCATTGGTGACCCTGTAAATTAGATCTCCTTTGCTCATAGGTAGAATACAGGCCTTTGCACACTTAAGCTGCAAATTTCTGACCAAATAAAGCTCTATTGAACCTCAGATGGATTTTAAAAGGCACTCAGCAATGTTCTGTCTAAGAATCTGCCTGGTGCACATGCTCATGACAATGCTGAAACCCTTAGATCAATATCTAGTAGTTTACTCTTGCTCACAAATAAACTATATTCAAAACTCTTTCCAAGAAGCCAATTCTTGGGTAGACTATATCCCAAGTTACTATATGATTTGTCAAACAAAACAGCACTCAAGTTCACTCATAAAATCTGGAGACAAGATTGCTTGATGTTTTAATCAACCTTGAAGGCCTTATATACTGAGTAGATGTACAAATAAATTAGAACTGTATAGTTCTTCACAAACAGCATCAAGGAATCTTTTATGGAATGCCATTTCTGATAGTCCATCAAATAAAATATTAAAAAAAATCAAAAGAAATAAAATAATTGAACCAAGATGAAATAAGGGATATTATTACTTTTCCAGCAAGTTTCTCTGTCACAGAAATGAGTGCAATCACATCTGCTTTGGGATTTTTGTAAACATAAGGCTACCAGGTCCAATAATACCTGAGATTAAAGTTTTCAAGATCTGGGCAAAGTTGCTAGTTTCTGAGTAGGACTCAGGGTATTATTATGAGTCTGTAATAGGAAGGTAGTGGTCCAGGAAGCTTCACAAGCCTTTTTGTTATGGTAGCACATTGTGGGTGACGCATCCAATATGAGTACGCATGTCTAGCAGTCTCAGGTGACCTCCTCATAAATTGGTTTTGTTCTTAAGTGTGAAATATATGTCAAACACTCTGTTCTAAGCTTCAAACCAGGCCTGATTCCAGTACCTTCATCAAAGCTTCCTACTGAGTGATGTTTCATATGTTATTACATATCCACTCTTAAATTTACCTAGTCAACAGACTAGAGCTCATCTCTAACTCTCCAAACAATTAGCTTTTTCATGCTATATGGTTTCTCATTCACATGAACATATATTAAGGGTATTTTAGATGAATCCAGGTTCAGATTTATGGCTGGCCTGTCACCAGTCTCCATGCCTTTCTAGTAGCTGCGGTTTCATCAGATCTGTTAACTCTCAAAGATACTCTCACTTACAAAGATGCTGACTGGTGGCTGGGAGCTTGCTAATATGAAGTGGAGATGCTATGCAGGCTGGGTACTTGAGAACTTGTCAACTGCCCTTGAGATACAAACATCATCAAAAGCAAGTGGGTCTTCAAGTTGAAGAATGACAAACAATACCACACTTGTCTAGTGGTGAGGAGTTTTATGCAGGTTGAAGGGGAGAATTACTTTGAAACCTTCAGTCCAGTCACATGCTATGAGTCCATTCTCCTTCTTCTCATGTTAGCAGCACAGGAAGACTGGAAAATGCACTCAATGGACTTTGTTTCTGTGTTTTTGAATGACGTGCTGGACATTGACATTTATATGGAGCAACTTGAAGGTTTTGTGGCTGTGGGACAGAAAGACAGAGTTTGTAAGTTGAAGAAGGCGATTTATGGGTTGAAACAAACAGCTAGGGTGTGGAATAACACAGTTCACATTGTCTTGCAGAAGTTGGGCTTCACTTGTACATTCTCTGGTGCTGGGGCCTATGTGTATCATCAAGGGGGGGTACTCTTATTCATCATCCTCTATGTCGACAATATCACATTATTTGGAAACCAAATCCAGTGAATCCTCCAGGTTAAGACCAAATTATCCAAGAAGTTCCAAATAACTGACCTTAGAGAAATGAAGACGTTCCTCAGCCTACAAATCACTCACAATCACAGTGCTTGAACCATCACCATGTCAGGTGTCAGGAATTGTATCCTTATTCCCTATTTATTCACCAATTATTTAATATTTATTTCTTTTTTCTTTTCTTTTTCTTTTCTTAAGCACCAGGGACCATGTGACTTGCTTACTTAAACCAGATTAGATTAGATAACATCTTGATCACATGATGTATTACCTTTTGAGCCACCTTCGGAGATCCTGGGCATCGAGGTATTCTCAGCGGCATCATTAGTCTTGGAGCCATCATCCCGGCTCACGGCTTATCTCTACCCAATGGGATCTTAGCAATACCAGACACTGGTGATGTCATCATGAGGTTATAGATAGATACCCATAGAATAGTCTGGAATAGTGTAAACATATATATACGGACTCTGGTGAATATATAAGTGGGCTTGGTTGGCTCTGGGGGTTTTCCTCAGTTTTAACCTTGTCTACTTTGCTGAGCTAGCTTTGTCTCAGAGACTCCGGCGCAACCTGAACTTACAGGCTACTAAGAGGTGAGTACGCGTTGTTAGGATTCTTGTATCCATCTCGTCTCTCCTGCTGGCTGGTAGTGAGAGTTTATCGCAACCATGCCATCGGTGATACCTGGGCACCGCCATGTGGGTGATCCCTTGTAGTAGGCCCATCTGATAACATGTAAAGATGTGTGCCGAGTAGTTGGTGTCTTCCTTTTCTTCTTTATTTATTGTCTTGCGTATCGTCTTTGGGGCCAAGCGCCCTCATCACTAACATCAGGGCTCGTAAAAGCCCTCGACATAAACACCTGACACTCAGATGCCCACCAAGCGTCTATACTGCATCAACCAAGCGCTCACCAAGCATTTATACCATATTGACGCCCACCAAGCATCTTCATCATTTCATTTTCTTTTTCATTTTCCTTTTTCTTTTCCATTACTCCCCTTCCATTATATCTTCGATACATAATATGTATTACCCCATTCTCCCTCTTACACATCACCCTTACCTACACATATTCGCTCATCCATACCCTACACCCTCATCTATGATACCCCCTCCCACTCTACCCATCTCTGCTTTTCCTTTTATGGCATACCC
>KB722778.1:74476-115291 GCA_000349905.1 Volvariella volvacea V23
TTTGTTCTATATTGCATCTGATGATTCGATCTTGTTCTAAATGGACATGTGTCGAGTCAGAAGATCAGTTATGACTTCATATGACTCTGTTCCCTTTCCACATTAACTGCACATAACATGGGCTTACGTGTACATGCCAACCCAGCTTACATATCCCTGGTCTGTGCGCTACACTCTTCGCTCAGGACTCCCACTTTCTTACTTTCATTCTTACCCCCCACTTCTCTCCACCCAAGAGATTATATCCCTTTATTTATCTTTATTTATCTTCAAGTAATATATATACTGTACTGCTCTTGCCACCTATTCCCCAGCTTTAAAGATTCTTTGCTTGGGAATAGGTAAGCAACTAGGAGCTAGTCTCTTCTTCACACTTTACTTACTATTCTTTGCTTGGGAATAGAATCTGAGTATTTGCTTTTTCCACAACACACCATTGACTAACAGAAATACCTTAGCGACATTCTCACTCACTTTCAAATGGTCAATTCCAACCCCATCCCCACTCCTCTACCTCCTGGTACATCATTTATCAAGTATGATGGGAATGCTACTGCCCAAGCTCACCAACACTATTAGTCCCTGATTGGCAGCCTCCTCTATGCTGCAATGGGGACACACCCTGACATCACCTTTGCTGTCATCAAACTCACCCAATTCTCATCAAACCCATCTGGAATTCACCTTGCAGCAGCCTGACACATTTTACAATACATAAAGGGCACCACTAACTATGGTATCAAGTACAATGGCCTTGACATCATCTCACTCCACTGCTACTCAGACTCAGACCATGCCGGCAACCTGACTGATCACAAGTCCACCTCTGGATTTGTATTCTACCTCACTGGTGCCCCAATAACCTGGCAGTCTCACAAGCAGAAGACTGTTGCATACTTGTCGACTGAAGCCAAATATGTAGCTCTCGCCGAAGCCTCGAAACAAGCCAACTGGTACTGCAATATCTTCTTGGAACTCAAAATCCCCCTTACCACCATCAAGATCTTAGGAAACAACAAGGGGTCAGTCGACCTCACAACAACCTACAGCATTGAGAAGCACTCTAAACACATTGACATCAAGCATCACTACATAAGAGAAGTTGTCGAATGTGGTATTGCCTTGGTCACCTGGATCCTCACAGGGAACAACATCACAGACATCTGCACGAAGTCCCTCACTTCACCACTCTTCAACAAGTTTGTAGCCTGCCTCAGTTTCATGACAGTTGGTTGATCAAAGGGGGGTGTTGAATACTAATCACCCAACCACATATGCCGAATATGGAATTACCTTTTATATCGCAGATAGCCTCATGTATCATATGCCAAATTAGGTAGATAAACTGTACATTTCCTCTGTTCTATACATGGACTAATATACACAAAACCACACTGATTTACGCTATCTGTATCAAGGTGTGAGATTTGACAAGACTTGTGCATTATCTTTCGGTGTTTCCACCTTCAAAGATGTTGCGACCGTGTTGACGGATGAAGAATACCTCAAACCGATAGAATTACTAACCAGGTGGGTACTGTGTGAAAGTAAACCCATCCACCACGCCATGAAGCTTTCAAACTACTCACCATATTTCATAGAGATAAAAGTCACATCCCATGAATTCACACAGCATTGGCAACCCGAGTCCGGGGCTGAAGAAGTATTAACCATGGTTCCAATGCCAAATCTCGAGGTTCTCATCGACCGGAGTGAATCCCAGATCGACGCTTGAGCAGCTCTTCAGTGGCCGAAATAGAGTTAAAGATTATAAGATCATGGCCTGCAAGGTTAACGTAAAGGATGTCTGAGTCTGCAACGCTGATGAGTATATGAAATGATAAGATATCACTGAACAAACCATATATTTTGTCCACTTTGCAAATGAGACCCATTCGGGGTTCTTGGGAAGATCACATATGTTTCCAATTAAAATCCTTCCTTTTGGACCTGGTGGAAGCGGGGCCCTCAACTGCCTCCGACGGAGGGCACACAGAGTGCAGAGAAGGGCCGTGGTTGTAAGCACGACAAACACGTCAGGAGAGATGCAGTTCAAGGAGGTCAATCTATTTGCTTAAGCACAGCGAAGATTGTTCACCGGGCTATCCTTGTGGTGTGTTGAGGCCGAGTTTAGAGAAGGGAGAGCCCATGGAGGTGCCCAATTGCAATCCTTGGACACAAAACATACAAGCATCAGCGCGAGAATCGAGTGCTGACATTTCGTGCACGGCCGTTGCTGTCACGCCTTGGGCAACGGCTTCCAGGCCAAATAAGGACAAATCCTTGGCATTTCGCGCAGCAGCACTAAGCAGTAAGGCCTCAAGCAAATCCTACAGGAAAGATAGTCCGGTCCTCGGCGGTGCATACGAAATCTGTCACGACTCTGACAAGATCAAAAATAGCTGTCAATTCAGATTACCGAACATGCATCACCCCGTCCGCAGTCCATTAAGAACATGAATGACTCTAGACACCTTAAGTGAGGCGCGTTTCCTTAAAATGAGAGATGGTTGAAGGGCTTAGCGTATCACAATGCTTCTATACTAGAGATCACCACCAGTTCTGTAGACATGAGATAGCGAGAAATGCTGAAATTTCTGTCTCTACGCATGCGCTGTGCTGAGTATATGGTGCGACAGCCCTGAGAACGGAAAATTTAGGTTCCATATGTTGGTACAAAATGACAACAACGTCAACGCCAACATGTAAGCATCCTCAGCTTCCATTCACAATATCCATACTCGGGAAAACTCATGTGTCTCTGGTTCCATACCGGCTAACCAACCCGATATCCAGTGAATGATATGCGATGACCAACAATGGGACCCTATAAAGGCCAACAAAGAACCTCTTTAATGTGCTCAAACGTGCTGTTCCGATGCTTGCCGTTATTCCTGCTGCGGTTCTTCTCTGCTTCTTGTACCTTGTCCGTAGGAAGCAACAAAGGATTCCACTCCCACCTGGCCCCAAAGGGCTATTTCTTCTCGGCAATGTGCTGGATATACCGAAAAGCCATGAATGGGTTACTTATGCGGAGTGGGCAAAGGTATATGGTATGTATAACTCACATTTACTCATAGAACTTCGGCACATTGAGCAATCCATAGATCGGGACCTTTTTCGCTTGAACCTAGCGGGTCAAAATGTGGTCATTCTCAACTCCTTTGCTGCTGCTGAAGAATTACTGGAGGGACGATCGGCCGTGTTTTCCAGCAGGTGGATCAAGCGCTATAATTCTTACCAACAGTTCTCATTTTGGATGGTCTAGACCCCGCTTACCGATGGTAAATGAATTAGTCGGGTGGGATTATTCTTTCGGGTTGATGAAGTATGGTGAGTGGCACTGCAGGATTGCACAATACGACAACGTAATGACATGAATAGGCGAATTTTGGTAGGTTTGTTTCCTGTTCACGCTTCTGCGGACTAACGCCTCGTACTGGAAGGCGACAAAGCCGCAAATTCATGCATCAATCATTCCGTCCTTCCTCCGTTACCAAATTCCAGCCGCATATTATGAAAGCCGTTCATAGATTTGTGCGAAATCTCCTTGCGCAACCAGAAGAATACACCTCCCATATTCGATAGTAAGTATCCTTACGAGATTGCTTGAGTGCAGAAACACTTATTGAGCAGTATGTCTGCGGATGTCATACTTTCTATTACATATGGCCTAGAGATTCAACCCGAACGCGATCCCTATGTCGAACTGGTTGAAAAGGCATTAGAGTCTTTGAACGAGGCAACAATCCCTGGTCGATTCATTGTCGATCTTGTGCCTTGGTTGAAATACGTTCCGGATTGGATGCCGTTCGCAGGGTTTAAACGTCAGGCTAAGGAGTGGAGGAAGTATGCCCTGGGGGTGCGAGATATCCCTTACAAAGCAGTAAGGGATAATATTGTGAGTGAGATAACGACTAGAGCTTCCGATCTAACGCTTCTTGTTTAGATTGCTGGAAAGGGTGTTGAATCTCTCGTTTTGGAGGGGCTTAGAACGATTGGAGAGGATGAAAATTCGGATGACTGGGAAGTTGTCGTAAAGAGCGTCGCAGGCACTATGTACACAGGTATTCATAATCCTTTCGTCTGCGTACTTGGTTACTCATACAAGCCTTCAGCTGCTGGTGACACGGTAGGCCATCTAGACACTGTGGTCCCCATTATGCGTTCAACGGTCTGGAATTTTAGACGACTGCCACCATCACGAATGGCATCCTTGCCCTCATGTGCCACCCCGACGTCCTCAAGAAGGCACAGGCGGAAATTGATGCAGTTGTCCAGCCAGGAAATCTCCCGGAATTCAGAGATAAAGACTCCTTGCCGTACCTATCTGCATTTATCAAAGAACTTTTGAGGTGGTCCTCGGTCGTTCCACTAGGTACGATTGTGAATGTGGCAGCTTTTATACTACAGTTCATGACGAAAACCCACAATAGGCGTTCCTCATGTTAACGAATCTGGCGACATATACAAAGGTTATCATATCCCAGCAAACTCCGTAGTGACACCAAATCTATGGTATGTCGGTCGTGAGGTAGCACACAGGCTATTGACAGGGTGTCATAGGGCGATGATGCATGACGAAGAAGTCTATCCGGACCCATTTACATTCAATCCCGATCGATTCATGAAGAATGGGAAGCTCAATGAGGGGATCAGGGATCCAGAGCGGATTGCATTTGGGTTTGGCAGAAGGTACACCAATTGAAGCTCTAATCATCTTGTCAATGGTCTCCAACTATCAAATTTCAGGATCTGTCCCGGGCGACATTTTTCTTCACTGTCAACTTGGATGACAATGGCATGTCTTATTACTCTCTTTGACTTCTCTAAGCCTGTAGACGAGAACGGAGATGTGATAGAACCGAAACTGGAGTGGTCATCTTCTGTCGTATCGTGCGTTCTGTCTTCGCAAGTCAGAGGCTTCCTTGCCAATGCTCATCTCTTTTAGTTTCCCCGCCCCCTTCAAGTGTAAGATCGTACCGCGATCGAGGGAAGCGAGTTCTGGTATTCTTCGTACTGAGGGATATGAGTACTTTACTGAGTAGAACCCAAGGTGAAGAGCCTGATCACATTTTCCCTATTCATTGTCGTTACTAGAGCCTACACAGCCTGCGAGTGGATAAATATTGAAGTCAAGCATCTAACGCCCGTTTTGAATTGATTGGAGGTAGATACTGAAACGACAAAGTGCAAGTTGATACTTGACTTCTTTCCTCCAGGTGTGTTGATATTGGGTATTTTGCGTGATGCATCTACGGCAAGATCGGTGACGCTGCCACATATATGAAGTAATGCTGCCTTAAAGCATTGCAGACATAGTTCGATTCACTCCTGCGGTGCGCACAGGCAAATATTCGTCCACAAGGGTGGATGATTAATCACAATATCCCTGATTTGACACGAAATTTGTGATACCAAATGTCGTCGTTTAGTTGCGGGATGTAAGTGAAGATAGAGTATGACAACGTCGGCGGTGACTTCGGGTGGGAGGCAGGAGATAGGAGAAAATCCGTTCCTTTCGCTCAGAAATCGAAGTTTTCATCGCCTATTTCCTCTCTCCTTGCCTCCGCATCTTTGAATGTTGAGATCTGTGTGAACTTGACGGATGCGGTTAAGCAATAAGGTGTTCACCTCGGAAACCGCACTTGCGATCGCGCAGCCAAAGGGACAGCACGTGACGTGTTACTCTTCATCTGAGTTGCCGACCCCACCATGTCCCCTTTGCTCGCCATGCAATCCAAAGTGGCGAAATTAACATAAAGATCTTTGCACTGAAGACTAAATCAATCGCCCCTCGGCTTAGTAGAAAATTCCTTAATGCCTATAATGACACACTTATTAGAACTCATTTGCAAACCGCAGGTTAGATGATAACTTTAATCAGGGACGAAGGTACAGTCCGTTGCTAATTTGCTCTGGCCATTAGCTATCCAGCTCTGCTTTTCTTAGAGAGACATACTCATAGATTTACCGACTTTGTGGACCTATATCTCCTTCAGATAATCAAGCTCTTCGCAGAGCGCTCCAATAGCCAGTTACTGGGCATCAGGACCTTTTGCACGGCGTGAGTTTGAATATAAAAACGAGATGCTTTATTTCCTGGTCATAAACATGGATAGCGTACGCACCTTGCATATCCATGCAAACACTGCAGGAAGTCAAATCCTTTGGTTGCTCCTAAAACTCTGGGCGTTGCACCCAGGGTTTTACCCAGAGGCGTGTTGGAATTTGCATTCCTTTACACCTACCTTCTTTCACCGACATCTTCCTTTATGACATTGGCCCTCGCGACGCATTAGGCCTTTTCTCACGCTGCAACATGATCGAGCACCCCTTGATATAGGATGGCTGACCGGTTAACCTCTCTCCATGAGCGTGGCTGTGCCCAAACTCGCATACATGGGATGCAGCTCGACAAATTAGCACTTCCTGTGCTGCAGAAGTTAGATGGGTGACATTTTCACCTCGAATATCCTCAATAGCGATAATTAGTTCGTGTACAACCTCTTCAAATACCCACACCTTTTTGGTGACTTGAATCGGCCTCACTAAATCATGAATGTTTGATTCCAACAGGTCGGTGTTCTTGCCGAGTATAAACCGTATTGTCATCCCGTCCACCATTCCCTATCCCGCCAAACATCACCAACACATCTCCACTATTTGCATCGACAGCATGAAACAACTCCCTGATTTCCTTTCGTTCTCTAGTACGGGCGATGCGATCTTGCTGTGCATAGATTGCCTCAGTCTGCCTGCTTGATGAGTGGGGATTCAAGTAGAGGATGTCCCCACATAGGTTTAGAGATGAATAATTCCCACTGGAGTTGGTGGTGAGCGGTTGGCACAATCGTACTGGCGTTGTGTGAAAGTTTGCTGTTGCTCCTTGTTGCCTAGTCTATAGCGCCGGTTCGTACTATGCATTGCTGCTGTTGGCGCTTATTTATCGAATACAAGTCCTTCCGTTCATCCGTCCCGCGCTTCAGACATAACCTCCACGAAGAGCAATATGATTTCCGAATAACCGTCATGTCAAGGCATGTACCTAGGACAGTTTGAACCTAGGGGGAGGGTGACCCTCTTTGACCCGGAAAGACTTCGAAGCGAGTTCCGGGATTTCCCTGTCAACATAATGGTACGGCAAATTAATATAGGGTGCTGAACATTTCAATGCCAGGTTACTTCTCAATTACTATCGCAGTACTGTGGACCTGACACAAGTTTCCTTCTCATTGTAGCATCTGATCCGTTTGGCGTGCGTTGCATATCTAATTGGAAATATCGCACTCAGTATTGATATGTAAATCGATACAACGTCTAAATGGCTTCGTCAACAGCTAGCGCCCACGGGAAGCGAAGGATCCACATGTGAACAGCTTGGTGTCGATGTGTCACTGATGTGGTATTCGCATTTCATGTAAGCGTTTTACTTGGTTCACTATCCGTATAGGCGAAACTCGGAAACAATGTATATATCGCTAATTTAGTACCTGCAGATAGGCCCTTTGGTACTGACACCTAGGTGAGTAAGATGATTGACTGTACGAAATTAAGACCCGATCCCTTGCCTATATATTCAGCATATTCCACAGGCATTAGCTATTCAACTCCACTTCCACCTCAGAATGGACATAATAGTTCCACTTGGATGTCTTCTATGCCTGCTGTATTTCGTTCGCAAGAGGCAACTTAAGCTGTCACTCCCACCTGGGCCCAAGGGAAGATTTTTCATTGGAAACCTATTGGATCTGCCCAAAAGTCACGAATGGATGACATATGCGAAGTGGGCGAAGATATACGGTGAGTCCTTTATGGCCAATCAAAGTAGCTATTCCATTGACCAGCGGCTAGACCAAGACATCCTCTATTTGAATTTAGTTGGGAGAAACATTGTCGTTTTGAACTCCTATTCTGCTGCTCAGGAACTATTTGAGCATCGATCAGCATTGTACTCCAGTCGGTAGGTTTTATTGCCTAGTGTTAAGGCGCTCGTGAATGACTATAGAAGGCCACGGCTCCCAATGCTCTGTGACCTAATGGGATGGGACTTTGCGTTCATATTCATGAAGTATGGTGAGCACAGCTGGAATCAATTGACGTGTATGGAATATAATACCATATGCCTATAGGTCCAAAATGGTAAGCATAACCAAAAACTCGTCTCTCAGGATTTAATAGATTCGAATAAAAGGCGACAACACAGAAAGCTCATGTACCAATCCTTCCGTCCCTCGGTAGTCCCCCATTTCCAGCCGCATATTTTGAAGTCGACTCACTCATTTCTGCGAAACCTCCTCAAAAATCCAGAGAGTTTTGAGTATTGCCTTCGACAGTAAGTGCAATATTCTCTCCTATAGATGTGTGCATCTTTGGTGATAGTGCACACTCAGCATGGCTGCAGAGCTCATACTCTTGATCACATATGGTATTGAAGTTCAACCCGAGCACGACCCTCACGTCGAACGGGCGGAGAAGGCGCTGATCAATGTTGCTGAAAATATAACTCCTGGGCGTTGGTTGGTGGACTCTCTCCCATGGTTGCAATACATCCCAGAATGGGTACCATTCGCTGAATTCAAACGCCGAGCAAGGGAATGGAGGATTCACGCAACCAATATGGTGGAGCTTCCTTATCAAGAAGTGCGCGATGACATCGTGAGTCTGTCGGCATTTCACTACTCGTCGCAGGCACTTTACTCCGCACTAGCTGGCAGGACGAGGTATCAAGTCGTTTGTTGCAGAGGGGCTCCAAGCCATTAGTGACAACGAAAACTTTGAAGAATGGGAGCATGTGGTGAAGAATGTGGCGGGAATGATGTACTCTGGTAAATGCATCCATCAGTTCGGAGAATGTGCTACTGATTAAGGTAACATCATAGCTGCAAGTGATACGGTACGTTGATTCTCAAGCTGCGCCTGTCTACATCGCCACTCATCGCCCGTCAGACGGTTTTTACGATATTGAACGGTATCTTGGCATTGATGTGTAATCCCCAAGTGCTTAAAAAAGCACAAGCCGAACTAGATTCTGTGGTGCGACCCGGACAGCTTCCGGACTTCAAGGACGCAGACTCTTTGCCGTACCTAGCTGCACTGATTAAAGAAACTTGGAGATGGGGTACTGTCGTTCCCACTGGTATGATCAGCTTTCTCGTTTGAACCGGACTAATTTCACCACCAATTTCAGTTGCCCATTTCATCGAATCCGAGGATGTATACAAGGGGTACAGAATTCCTTCTCAATCAATAGTTCTTGCAAACACATGGTAGGTATTCTAAGTTCCGATATACATTCATTATAAACTGCTGAAAATACTAGGGCAATATCACACAATGAAGAGGTCTATCCAGACCCATTCTCATTCAATCCTGAAAGGTTTCTCAAGGATGGGGCACTGAACCCTGAGGTACGAGACCCGGAAAGTATTGCGTTTGGATTTGGTCGAAGGTAAGCATTCTGTACCCATCGCACCAAAGGTTGTTGTCATGGCCTCACGATCATTTTTACAGGGAATGTCCCGGAAAGCATTTTGCTTCTCTGTCCGTCTGGATGACGATGGCATGCCTTATTTCCCTATTTGATATCTCCAAATCTGTAGATGAAAATGGAAACACTATAGAACCAACTTTAGAATGGACATCCGCCACCATTTCGTACGACTAATTTTATGATCTGTCATACAACCCGAAGCTGACAACCCTATCCTGTGCAGACGCCCTGTTCCTTATAAATGCAAATTAGTGCCACGCTCAAAGAAAGCTATCGCTGCAATACAACAAACAGAATCATTCGAGTATTTTACTTACTGATCATCATTATTTGGCATTTTGTTGTATCATCCCCCACTCCCATTAATATATTAGATGTAAGCGGCTTATGAATAAAAGGGTTTATAGAGCGCCCAATCCCAATGTCAGCTTCAAGACATTAAAAACAGACGACTCCATGCATGGAAAAGCTGCAAGATTGATTCGTCGTGCAGAGAGGTATGTGTATCGGGAAGGTATAGCCCCATATTTGTAGGGCAGTATCCAGATTGCCGAATTTGAATACACCAATTAAGATTTTATTATGTGAGGTTTGAATTTGTAAACAACGGATGAGCCAAACACCCCATGTAGGATCTCTCGGTGCTTGCGCCGTCAGATCAAGGCCATTGTCAAGCGAGAGAAAATTAGTGGTGTGAGTGATTGCTCGCTAGGTGGGTCCTGTGGGGTTCATATTGTCCAGTCATAAAGTAAACTGTATGGGATAAGGGCACACTTATCATACTTCAGATAAATCTCATTCCACTAACTCGCAAATCGTCAAGCAAGCTCTGGTAGACGCAGATGAGACTAGGAGTTTGTGTTTGGGATTCAAACAGCCCACCGATTAGAGTAAACGGCAGAGCGTTGATCAAGTAACTCCTTTGCCGCACTATGAAGAGACCAGATAAAACCGAATTGGACTTGATTCTTATGATAAATCGTAAGCTTTCTCCGTGAAGTAGGCGCTTAATGGGTCTTTCTCAAAAAAATCTTGATCTGCAGATATTCTCACCTGATGTATTGGACGTCGGATACGGGACCATATTATAGGCCGTTAGCATGATGCACAGGACATAGGACTTAAATTTCAGGCCAAAGAACCATTAATGCAGCGCGTAAGATGCAGGTCGTAGATTGAGACACAGGACATAGAGCGTATAACATGGAGCACAGTGCGTAGGATGCACGGAGAGATAGCGCAGGGCGTGTATGCGTGTATGTCAACAGAAGGGGCGGGGTGTGGTGTTAGTTCGTCGAATGTCCCTACGATGATCTTGTGTGCCATGGTCAGCCGGGAATTCGTCTGTTACTGGCTAGTTCCGGAAGGACGAGAGGCCCAAGATGGCTTCAACTTTTGATGACAGGCGTAGCTGTCAGAGCCAGAGTGAGGGGTCTGAGAAGGGATCTGAGTATGCGACAGACAACAAGGGCCAATACGAGAGCGAGAACGTGAATGAATATAGTAGACTCAGGTTAACATTGTTATCGCGCGCTGAGGGCAAGCCACGACGCGTCACGCATCACGTGACAATCCGAAGACTCCCTTCAGCCCAGTTGAGTCTTGACGCCATCACACACTGAGGGTCCACTCTCTACTCTACGCGTCATATTCAATATTAGCCACACACCACAGGAAACCGGATACATTGATACAGGCTAGCATGTTAACTCATCGGAGCTTGTCAATGCTTGTACGTGGGCTTTATTCACGTTACAACGCCCAAGCTTAACCAGACTCCAGGTTCATTAACCTTCATTGTCCAGTGGAGGGGAGATACCCCACTGACAATGGAGTAGTGCACAGCAATATATATCCCCTCATATGCCCTTAACATACTTACCCAGAAATTGATATCACTTGACGTTGGCAGGTCATCAATCGCTTAGTGCGCTTGCCCCACGGTAGGTGTCACTCCCGTTTGAAACTCTTCAGGCTGACGATTTTCACTGGAGAAATGTTCTTTCGGGGAAATTGTGGGATGACAGCCCACTCCAACTGTGATTGGTTGATGTTGCCTAAATCTACAAAGCTCATGATGCACTCTTACATGACTAGATATCTGCGGCTCATATATTCAGCGATTGGAAGATGCAATAAGGTGGAATGAAATTCTGAAGACACCATGAAGCCGGAGACAATAGATGCACGAGGGACTCCACCGGCCGCAACATAACTGTCATACTCAATATAATCGGGAAGAAATTACTTCCCTCTCCCCGAAAGAAGCACTGGTCAAAGGACCGATATCCGATGTTTCTGTCATGTTGTTATCATCAAGAACTAGCTTTGTCCTTCTCTGTTCCCAGGTTGTCTTTGCCCTGATGTGCGATCGCCAAGATTAGCAAACGGAAGGAGAATTCGACTCCTCTTCGTGAATCAATTATATAGCAAACAAAGAGAATGGCATCCTAGTCGAGTATGATTTCACACCTCATTATCGGGGCGATCTTGTCATTTCCTTTGTTATACTTCACTCGTCGTTGGAAATGGCATCGATTTCCCCACCCTCCTGGCCCCAAAGGGAAATTCCTGATTGGGAATATATTCAATTTTCCTAAGAGCTATCAGTGGAGGACCTTCTTCGAGTGGACGAAGACATACGGTGTGTCCCGCTGCCATCAATACCGTCGGTCAATTGAACCTGACACATTATAGACTCAGATATTTTGTACCTGAACCTTGCAGGGCATGGTCTCGTCGTTCTCAATTCTTTTTCTGTAACGAAGGAGTTACTGGAACGGCGTTCCGCTATCTACTCCAGCCGGTGAGTGATTTAACAAGCTGGTGAGATTGAGAGGTAGTGAACAAGGGAACCAGACCCAAATCAACAATGGTCATGGATCTCATGGGTTGGGACTTTGCAATGGTCTTCATGGAGTATGGTATGTTGCACCCAGATTGATATTCCATCAGTAGTAAGCCGACATAGCTATTGGCAGGGCCCACTTGGTAAAAGAATACGCATATAACTGGCGGATTAATTACTAATTCTATGAATACTCAGGAGAGAACATCGGAAATTCATGTATCAGTCATTCAATCCCATCACGGTCACCAAGTTCAAGCCTCACATCACGAAAGCCACACACACCCTAATGCGAAACCTTTTGAACAAGCCGGATGAGTACACATATTTCGTTCGACAGTAAGTCGCTTCGTAACAACACAAAATATCGTTATTCATATAAATTTATGACAGCATGACCGCAGAGGTCATATTGCTAATCACTTATGGAATACAAGTCCTACCAGAGAACGATCCATACGTCAATATTGTCGAAAGTGCTGCCAGCACAGCAGCTTCGGCCACCCTCCACGGTTCTTTCATCGTTGACTTCTTCCCCTGGCTCAAGTATGTCCCAGAATGGTTCCCATTCGCTCAATTCCAGCGTTTAGAAAAAGAGTGGAAGACGTATACCATGGAGATGGTCGACACTCCTTATAACGCTGTTAGAGATGATATCGTATGTCTCGTATTATGAGTTGATGAGATCGCCATGGTGATTTTCGTTCTGCCTAGCTTGCTGGAAAAGGTATCAAATCTCTCGTCGCGGATGGACTTTGTGCAAGAGGAGACAAGGAGTCTTCAGCCGAGTGGGAGGATATCGTAAAACGGGTAGCGGGGCTCATGTATGCAGGTAAGCGTGTCTTAATCTTCTGAACGAATTCCTGCTAATGGATCAATAACAGCGGGGAGTGACAGGGTCAGCTCATTTTGAACAATAAATTATGTTACGTCTGATAAACTGGTGATAGACCGTAGCAGCAATCGTAACAGGGATTCTGGCGTTTATGTGCCATCCTGATGTGCTCAAGCAGAAATTGACTCAACAGTAGCGCCAGGACACCTACCAGACTTGAGCGATAAAGAGTCTTTGCCGTACCTATCAGCGATCGTCAAAGAAATCTTAAGGTGGAATCCGCCTCTCCCATTTGGTAGATTTACTCCAGGAACCCGCTGGATTAAATATTGATTCAATCTAAGGTGTTCCGCACTTCATTGAATCAGATGATATCTACGACGGGTATCACATTCCAGCAGGAACCATAGTACTCTCAAATATTTGGTTCGTCCGTATGCCCTTGTTCTTGACTTGTCCCGTTCTAATGTTCATTACATATCTGTCGGAAATAGGGGTATGCTTCACGACGAGAATCTCTACGCAGACCCATTCACCTTCGACCCTGAACGATTCTTGAAGAATGGAAAGTTGAACCCTGAAGTCCATGATCCAGAGACAATGGTCTTTGGATTTGGCAGGAGGCAGGTCTATTTCTACTGCGTAAATGTATATTTGCCATGATCTAAGCCACGTCACCACATAGGGTCTGCCCTGGTAGCCATTTCGCTTCGTTATCCGTTTGGATGACGATTGCGTGCATCATCACACTATTCGACATTTCCAAGCCAGTCGACGAAAATGGTGATGTTATAGAGCCAAATGTCAAATGGATTTCTTCTGCTGTGTCGTAGGGCTCCTTTACTCTACTATGCGTTTCCAGCTTACCTTCTTTGTTTTAGGCACCCTCTTCCCTTCAAATGCAAAATCACCCCACGCTCGAAGGAAGCCGTTGAAGCCATTCGGCGCACGGAAGGATATGAATATTTCAATGATTAGAACATAAATAATACCCGATGTATAAATGAAGTTCGTCCCCTTGAAATTGAAGTAAATAGATAGGTACGCCCAGCGCAACGACCCAACATCAGACCTCTTTTTACCGGAGCTGCTCAAGTCGGACCGCGAGGTATCTTCCAAAGGGGTTTTTAAACTCGTTGTGACGGATATCTATTGACGGTGACCCCATTTTAGTCAATGATAGGCCGGCTTAACAACTTCAGATTCCGTGCCACCAAAGTTCCTCGTTGTTGTTCCCTGGATAATACCGTGCTGTATGAGTGTCACTCGATAACTCCTAACCTTTGGCCAGGAATACCGATAACAAATATCGTGCACAATGGAATTTGAAGCCGCACATATCAGTCCAATTCTTCCGCCCTTGTGTAATCCCTGCATCCCATTGAAGAATCATTCTAAACCGACGTCGGTTCTGGACAAGGGATCATCTCTCTCCAAAAGAGATACTCTACTGAGTGTGTAATTGGTTGAAGCACACGAGGCTTCTGTCATCATAGGGTTCGTGCTCTCGGATATGTATTCTGTACGAAGCCTAAGCTATCAAGCACGTGTTTCTTGACGGTCGGTCTTAACGAGGGATATTCATTGATTTATTTGCTTGGACAGCCGTGAGGACATCAAATCGACGGCACATCTTTGTCGAGAGTGTAAGTGATACCTTACTTTGGTGTCGCAGAAAATGCAGTCATTTTTCTCATTGCAGCACATTAATTGCAAGTACCGATTTACCTCTTGGGGTTAATCTTATGCCGCTTAGGAGATGCGCTGCAGTTATAAAATGGCTATGTGTGATGGTATATACGGGATAGAGAAGATGCAGTATTTTCTCGCTTCTCGTTTGAAATTGACAAAGTATTAAGCCACATTCGTACACCTTTTACAGGATGAAATTGCACACAAGTTCAACCATAATTAGTTACTAATGGTACCTCGGCTGAGATTCGGACGCGACATGCGATACAGCTTGCGCCTTTAGCGACCGCACTCCATTGGCCTCAATTTCAGACAGCAGGGAAAGATTTGATACGGATCACCAGAAGGACGTTCGTCGAATGAGCTTTCACCTAAAAGCTCGTTACTGCCTAATACATCTGTTCAGGTAAGATCCATTGCTCCATCAGGCATCACCAGGCAGTTTGCAGCCGCGTTAAATCCTCCCTGTCAGATACTCTTCTGATCACTGTCATACCTGCCAGCAGGATGCATGCTTCTGCACCCCTAGTGTGCCTTGGTCCTGATGTGTGGCCACCATATCGAATGCATCCGTATTAGTATGTCATCTTGCAGAACCATCTTCTTGAGCTATATAATCCCACTTCAAGTTGCAACATGACCACGCATGACTCAATTCCTCATTATCGCGGGTCTCCTGTCCTTTTCACTATTATACTTCACCCGCCGTTGGAAGTGGCGCCAATTCCCCTACCCTCCCGGCCCTAAAGAGAGATTCTTGATCGGGAACATATTGGATTTTCCTAGGGCTTATCAATGGAGGACATTCTTCGACTGGACAAAGCTATATGGTATGCTCCAATAAGGTCTTCATTGTGGCTAGTGGCGGACTTGACCTAATATGTTACAGGGTCTGATGTCTTGTACCTGAACCTTGCAGGACAGGGTCTTGTTGTCTTGAATTCTCTTGCTGTAGCTGAAGAACTGCTTGACCAGCGATCGGCTATTTACTCTGATCGGTAAGAGGTTTATCGCGTTCAGCGAGGTTAGGCGTTGGTTGACGTGAATACTAGACCCCGATCAACCATGGTCACGGAGCTCATGGGTTGGGGCTTTGCTTTCTTTTTTATGAAGTACGGTGCGTAGTGCCCGATCTGAAGGCTTCGCCGACAATACAATAATATCACGAGTCAGGGTCCGCTTGGTAGGAGGTATTTCACATATACTGTTGCTCGTCTATTCAACCAATTTGAAGGCGAGAACATCGTCGATTTATGCATCAATCATTTCATCCCACTGCAGTTACAAAGTTCAAACCCCACATTATGAAAGTTACTCACACCTTGATGCGGAGTCTTCTGGACAAACCGGGTGATTTCAATTATTTTGTTCGACAGTAAGTCATACATATAAACAAAGGAATCTCTACATTTGACCATAAACCAATCAGCATGACTGCCGAGGTCATATTGTTGATCACCTATGGAATTCAAATTTCACCAGAGAACGATCCGTATGTCAATGCCGCTGAACAGGCTGTAGCTGCAGTAGCCCAGGCTGCACTCCCTGGTTCCTTCTTCGTCGACGTATTTCCTTGGCTCAAGTATGCCCCAGAGTGGTTCCCATTCGCTGGATTTCAGTGCTTTGCGAAGAAATTGAAACGTCATACTATGGAGATGGTCGACATTCCATATAATGCTGTGAGGGACACTATCGTACGTCTCATCGTATGGGTACTGAGTAGCATTGGGTAATATTTATGCTTCGCCTAGCTTTCTGGAAATGGGATTGACTCCCTCGTTGCGGATGGACTCTGTGCAGTTGAGGATAAGGGATTTCCCAAAGAATGGGAAGGTATTGTGAAACGAGTTGCAGGAGCCATGTACGCAGGTAGGACAATCCCAATACATGTGGTTGGATATCAACTTATTGATTGACGATAAAGCGGGAAGTGATATAGTTCGTCTCTTTTGTGTAAACACCAATTTTTTACCTGATGAAATAGTGAAAGACTGTTTCATCCATTACGACAGGAATTCTGGCGCTTATGTGCTACCCGATGTATTGAAAAAGGCACAAGCAGAAATTGACGCCGTAGTGACACCAGGAAACCTCCCGGACTTCGATGACAAAAAATCTTTGCCGTATCTATCAGCGGTAATAAAAGAAATTATGCGAGGACATTGAGATGAGCCCGATTCAGTTTTCGGTGTCACATTCTTCATCCGTTCATTCGCTGCGGCGTAGTTATGTGACCTTTCCTATTCTTTCAAATTAGAACAAACCCCTACCACTGACTGGTTTGATTGGCGTAATGTAGGTCCTCTCTGATGCCATTCGACCTAAATGAACCTGGATTTAGGATTCATCAAATATTGGATGCTTTCTTCGGCCCCTGGAATGAATTATAGAAGCAAGCGAAAGCACTTCTGGGAAGCTCTTGGACACCAAATGCTCCCGCCACCACATAACTCGGATATCTCTTATGTTTACCTTCCTACTTACTACTTTCAAGTGTAATTTTTGTATCTGTGTCGTTTGCAGGCGCCCTCTTCCGTTCAGTGTAAACTTGTACTGCATTCTGCGGAGGCTGCAGCTGCTATTGGACGTACTGAGGGTTTCGATTATTTTAGTGTATAGGGTACAGAGTGTATCAGTTAATGCGTAAGGGTCAATATAGTTGATGGTGAGAAAATTACATACATCCAAACCTGATGTGTACCCAAACGATACATTTGAGTTTGCGAGCCTGACGGTGCGGAAAACGGCAGGCCATACTCAACGGGAGTGCCCCTAAAACGTACTTCTGTGACCATGTATGAAGTTAACTAATAAAATACGTTATGAAACCCCTGATAAATTTTAATTGATTCTACTTATGCACCATCCTGAATCTTACCAACACCAGAATACATGTTAAGCCTGAGAGCACATCATACAAATATCGGACGTTGACATCACCCGGACACACAAGTTATGTGATCATGAAGCTATTCGGTGACGCTCGGACTTGATCCTAATAAAAGCATCACCTAGCGATCTACCCTGCGATATAAAGTGATGTGCCGGCGGGCTGAATGGCACACCTCCACGTCTTTTGAGAACGAGAAATCCCTCCAGGAGGACTCTGTCCTTGTATCCTAACGCCTCAAGCTTTGGACGTTGGATCGGGACCGGCGGTCTACACCCCACGAAAGAGGTGGCACAATTTCGTGATCTCCATCAATAACCTTAAGTTGTGATGTAAGTATTAACCCATTTGCGCTTTCTCGTCGCTGACTGATGCCGTAGCCTCATTCCCACCCAAATAGAGGTATTTATAAGGGGTGAACCTGCAGCTGAAACCTATACATTGCCCATCATGTACGCCATCCTCGCAATTGTATCCTCACTGTATTTGCTCTATTATCTCCGCCAAAGACAAGCGCGGCTGCCCCTACCGCCTGGTCCTAAAGGCCGGTTCCTAGTTGGAAACATAAATGATATCCCCTCTGGCCGCCATCAATGGAAAGTGTTCTCGGAGTGGGGAAAAATATACGGTAAGATATCCCAACTCTCTGGATTTTTTCTCATCGAGCTTTCCCAGATCCAGATATTCTTTACTTGAACTTTGCTGGGCAAAGTGTCATCGCGCTCAATACACTCGAGGCAGCTCAGGAACTCTTTGATCGTCGATCAGCAGTTTACTCCAGTCGGTAAGAGCACACCTAGCTTCCGCTGTCTAATTGATGAGAGATCACATACCGTAAGGCCTCGATTGCCGATGCTTGTGGAGTTAATGGGTTGGGATTTCGCCTTCACCTTGATGAAATATGGTACGTAGTGTCCCCTCTAGTCGCGACATGTACTTCCTAAACTACGCACACAGGAGCAACGTGGTTAGTAACAGCAAGAATTCTGTCGTTTAAATCTCATTCTTCCGTGACAAAGGCGAACACACCGCAAGTTCATGCACCAATCATTCAATCCTATGACGGTTACCAGATTCAAACCCCACATCCTGAAATCGACGCACACACTTCTACGAAATCTCTTAATTAAACCGGAAGAATTTGGGTATCACATCCGACAGTAAGTCGCACCTAGCCAGCGTCATCTCTCGGGAATTGCATATTGATAACCAGTCATCCTGGTGTCAGTATGACTGCAGAGATTATTATGATGATCGCGTACGGCATTCAGGTACAACCACACCAGGACCCAATCATTGAGGTTCTCGAGAAAGCCCTCGACAGCGCAACCGCAGCCGCAATTCCTGGTCGATTCCTTGTGGATGCACTCCCATGGCTCAAATACGTCCCAGAATGGATGCCATTTGCGGGATTCCAGCGGCAGGCCAAAGAATGGAGGAAGCTCGTTGTCAGCATGGTGGAGGACCCGTATCGGACGGCGAAAGAGGCCATCGTTGGTGATCTATCCGCCTTCCTTGTCAGTGACAGTTCTAAAAATGGAGATGCAATCCCTAGGTATCGGGAAGGAGTATAAATTCACTCGTAGCGGATGGACTACAAATGATGGAAAACGTTCCTGAAAGTCCCGAAGAGTGGGAATGTGTCATAAAACAGGTAGCAGGGACAATGTATTCTGGTATGTACGATTGTACCGAGGGCTTAATTCCCAATGACCATTCGTTACAGCCGCCAGCGATACGGTAGGTTCTTCTGTCGCTCTTCCAATGAAAACGTATCGACTATTTTTAGACCGTTGCCGCGATACTAACCGGAATTCTGGGCCTCGTATGCTACCCCGATGTGCTTAACAAAGCTCAGGCTGAGATGGACAGAGTGATCAAACACGGAAACCTCCCTGATTTCAATGACAGAGAATCGCTGCCCTATCTAACAGCGATTGTTAAAGAGATCCTAAGATGGAGTCCCCCTAGCCCCATGGGTGAGCACTATTCAAGCGTCTGAGTTTCCTGCTTTTATTTGGGTCTATGTAGGTCTTCCGCATTACCTCGACGCAGAAGATACTTACAAAGGCTTCCGCGTGCCCGTTGGCTCCATTATCTTTGCTAACATCTGGTATGTTTTCGTCTCTTGTTGCTTTCGATTTTCGGTGAGCTCGTACGGCACGTAAACAGGGGAATGATGCACGATGAAAGTGTCTATTCAGACCCTTTCACCTTCAACCCGGATCGATTCCTCAAAGACGGGAAAATAAATCGGGAGATATGTGATCCAGAGGACGTGATTTTTGGTTTCGGCAGAAGGCAGGTGGTATCAAAAACCGAAAGCGATGATGAAATTCCTGACCCAATACAGAATCTGTCCAGGACAGCACTTTGCTATTATGAGCATCTGGATGACAATTGCCTCCATCGTGGCCGCGTTTGATATCTTAAAGCCCTCAGACAAGGATGGTAATGTGAAGGAGCCAACGCAAGAGTGGACAACCTCCAATATATCGTAAGTCCACTTGCCCAATAGGAACAAGCATTAATCTGACCTTGGCCTGCTATGCACAGGCATCCTCTGCCTTTCGAGTGTAGGATAGTCCCACGCTCAGAACAAGTTATGGCTGCAATCCAGCGGACTGAAGCCTATGAATACTTCAACGAGTAGCGTGGCACGTTAGGTGTATATCCCTCCTTTTTGGCACTTCATACTGCCTGTGGGTTGTGGAGATATACTTTGGCATGCATACATTGCATTTTGCATTTTGGAGTGCCATCAGTCTGCTAGGTAATCAGATAAACCGTGACCCTATGTGTCTTATCCATCTGCAAACAGCTTTTGTAATGCAATCTAGCCCAGAGCGAAGGATTTATGAACGCCTCAATGTATTGAAGAGTTCTATACCCACCACTTATTATACTGATGTCGGGCTAATGGTCACCCGCCTTTCCTTCAGGTCTCCGTGTCTTAAAAACCCCCCGTTCTCGAACGAACTCAACAATATCGCGGGCATTCTCCACCGCTTGCTCTTCCATCTCCTTTGGCGCGGAACGTCCTGGGCAACCTAATCAGACCATAGCTTTCGACAAACTAGAGTTGAGGTCTTACCAATAATGGCCCAATTCCTTGTGCTTGGTATCCTTAGCGTCTCACATTCCACCTCCCATCCACAGTGCAAGCTCAACCCTGCTAACCAGATGCGATATACAGAGTATGAGCTGCTCCAGCTCGTGTCATCGCTACTTCCACCTAATCTTAACTTCTCGAGCTCATCCTTTCCACGAGCGTTAAAATCGGGAACGACAGGGAAAGAGGTTGGTGTAGTCGATCGTTCAAACTTGGCATCGAATGTCCACGCACAGCACGGAATTGAGATATAACCAGACGCAGATGAGAGGGTGGAGACCACAGGAACCCATGGCGTCAGCTCGTCTGCGTGATTTCCGATGATGAATACCCCCGGTCGTAGATAGCTATCGCCTGTATGGAATGCGGGTAACGGTTCATTCGTTGTGATACCGGTGGGATCAAACGCATCAACTTTGAGGCGCTCTTGAGTAGATGGCGGGTAGCTTGACCACGAAGCGCGGGCGCGAACATCGATTCCAAACCCCTCGTAGCCTTCGTTCACGAGGATATGGGTCAACAAGCCATTTCCACAACTATGTCCCCTTGTTAGCACAAAATCCATGAGAAATTGTTCTCAATGCACCGCACCCAAAGTCAAGGAAACCTCCCGGCGGCCGTGGCCATTGCCTCCATGGTTCCTGTGTTAAGTCCTCCGCAGTTGGTGTTGGTGTCGCTTTAAACGTGTCCTTCCACAATAGCATCAGATAGGTGGCAATCCCAATGTCCTGTATCAGAGCCAATTAATGATTTATCACAAAAGACCACCAGCCCTACGACTCACCTCAAAAACGTGCTTCAAAGGATCCGTCACTTCCTGCCACGAATTTACCAAGTGTTTATACCTCTCCCTCATCACAAGATACAAGTCCTGATAAGGCTCCCTCGCCACTAAACAATCGTGCATTACGCGTTTCTGGTAGTTCGTCATCGCGCCCCATCCGTACTTGTACAATGTTTGGAGTAACGCAAGGCAAGTGCGATATAGACGTGAATTGGGGTCTGTCGGAGTTCCTGAGAAAGGTTGAACTTCGATCCGCAGGATTGGGGTCTCGCGTTGCAGATAACGAAAGGCGAGGTGATAGACGGTGGGATGATAGTAAGGAAGGGTAGTCCCAGAGGTCATCAAGGGAGTAAGAACGAGGACAAGAGGTGTCTTAGTATCGTCTTCAGTAGGGTGGTACAGCATGCAATATTGCTGCAGCGGTTCGTCTCTGCCTGGCCTTCGAGGCAACAACTTCCGATGAAAGCACTTTAAAGGTGTAAGCCCATCGAGTCGAGGTATCTCCCGCGGAAAGCTTTCATCAATTTCCGCAAGCGTTTCAGAGCGCAAGATCAAGGTCGAGTTGTATTCCGGGTGGTGTATCAGTTGAGATGCTGCAACTTGGAACTGGTCAATCAAGGTTAAATCGCGCTTAGCGCTCCGCATCCGACTCACTAGTTCTGCTGGGAAATCTGCTGAACATGACAGCATCGTCAACCACTCGGTGCCATTTTGGCGAAGCGCAGGGGTCTTGTCTTCATCCCGAGGAAGAGGTGTAAAGCGAAACCGCTGTGCATTGTTCGCCGCCATCGAGGTGAAGGTTTGTGTGCAAGGGACAAATCCGGCTATCAAAAACCCAACTGCCGGTCGGCGACCAAGTCTCACTTCAAATAATGTTACATACAGCATTTTTTCATAATAATATACACAACACGATCATTAAACTTAAGGTACCGCTGAAAATAGAAAACGGAGAACAGAGCTCAGGTCATATCACTTCTGAGGGATGAATCGCCTGAGACAGCCAAGGGTTTTCGGACAGTTTCCAACTCATTGGAGCCTGACGAGGGGCGTCTTTTCCGGAATCGGCAAACTTGAAGAAGATCCTAAAGGAGAGATGTCATGAGGCTTTGGATAGGCATTGGGAGGAGGAATACGAACAGCCTGGGTGCCAAATATCAGAGCAGCAGCAGGAGCAACTATCATACAAAATCACTTTCATCACGCCTACAAAGATGAAGGAAATCGGACATACTGGCCGCCAACATAATGTCGAACTGTATCCTACGGTGGGATGTTGAGGAGAATGTTACAGCAATTCTAGTGGTTTACATATAAGTACACCGACGCAGCAGTATCAGTGCAGTACTCACACGATGCAAACGATCCCACATCCGGCGAATAGCGAGACCCGTATAACCATGCTCACAATCCGTCTCACTCCCAGTAGCGTTTTGCGGTGTCTAATAAGAAGGACTGCTGCAGCAACTGCAAAAAATAATCATTATTTCTGTAGGAACAAGCCCCGTGAGTGGTCATACCTTGAATTACCACAGCGATAACTGCAGTGACTGAAGCCCAAATTGCAGTAATTTTAGGACTACTATAATATTACTCTTTGCACAACACGGGTAAGATGATGCATACGTACATGGCGTCTGCCGCTGAGGTGCAATACGCCCCATTCTGGCCCAACTCAATATGACCGGTGACAATTGCCAACTGCGCAAGGACTAGGATTCAAGCAGCCGTAAGAAGGGAAATTTCTAAAGCTTACAATTAGTGTTACGGCGATCAAAACAGACCAGCAGAACCACGGAAGGAAGATTAGCTTTGGCCCAAAGTTAGTGGTGAGTAAATGATTCGTGGCGAGAAGCTATTGTACCAATGCTAGAAGTAATCGAGATTTGTTGGCCCTGTGCGGATATGTTGGCAGGGCTGCCAGGACGTCGAGTAAAAGCTGGACGCACGTTCGATAAGTCGAAAATAAGCATCAATGGTTAGCGTACCTGTAGTACCATGATAGCTGTACTAGTTCCAGCACTTCATGCAACCACATTAGAGCCCGAATGGTTCAGCAATCAGGCAAGGAGCTCACAGAGGGGCAGCCGCAGCAACCAAAGCTCCTTGCGCAACACACAACCCAAATGGAGGATCGGAGCGACGAGATCTCGGAAGAAAGACCAAAAGGGAAAACGAGAATGCATAAACCGCCCAAGAGAGACAAAAGCTATACCAAGTCTCTTGCCTTCGAAGATGAGAAAAGTAGGCAACCGAAACTATAAATGTCAAAAGTGCGAATCCGCTGATTTGAAGGGCATAAAATGCCGCAAAAAAGGGGTCATCTGCCGCTGCTGTGTCCAGGTTAACGGAAAGGAAATAAAAATGAGAACTTGCAGAGAGAAATACGACTTACGCGACATGACTGGTCTACTATGCGTTATCGATACTTCTCTCGAGTAGGAAGCTGGATGGGTTGAAAACTTCAATCCAGCAACCCATGTACGAGAGAAGGCAGGGGTAAAAGCAAGGCAACGAACACGATCGCAGTAGAGTGCCTTAAAGCCAGGCAAGGAACAACGGAATTCTTAATTGGCTTCGGACGTACCTTTTGATTGTGGATCGTGACAGCTAAATGGGCACCAAGAAGGTTCGCCATATGGTCATGAGCGATATACAACCACGTTGCCCACTCAAATTGTTGAGGGAAACGGCGATGACCCTGGGTTTCAATTTTATCGGCACTTCTCCATCTGGTGTAATTTCCTCGTGCAATGAGGATATGAAGCAATATACAGACGGAATTCTCGACTGTGAAGGTGCCACATATATTCTGCTAGTTCAAATGGCTAAACATACACAGAAGTCCATGTCAAACCATCACTAAGAGACGGGGTCACTTGCTATACTCGTAACAACAGAAAGCTTGTGAATTTAACATACCAAGATATCACAGACCAAGACATCACAGCCCCGTAATCACCGTCGCAACAATATCCCTCCGAGAGAGCTTGAGCTCGGCCAGCCAACTACACAGCATAAAGCCATATCACAGGGGGGTTTCAACAATCACCGCAAATTCTTGCGCGCTTCTGATCGTTGAGCTCGGGGAACTCGAATTGCGATCGAGCCTCGAGAGTTGGATCAATTTTAGCCACGTGCGCTCGGTAACCGGCACTTAAATTTGCCGGAACTGTGGGCATGATGCGTTCAACGTCAGTACCGCATGCATCGGTACAATCGCTATTCATAACTGCTGGCCTTCTCCACGATATCGTTTGGCAGGCGGCTTGACAAATGACATGACAAGTGCTGGCGACCTGATGGACATCGCTAACGCGAGTTGAGTTTGAATCATCTTCTTTCGTGAGGCGCACTTACTGCGATGGCACTTTGCATAATATGAGTGCAATACGCGCGTTATGGATCCGGATGAGGTGTAAAGTGGGGTTATCTAAGTTTAGAGATAAGGTCAGTATAGCGGTGATCATGACGATCGACGTGTGCTACCTCAAGAAAAACATTGAAGTTGAGGCTGTTGCCCACAAGCCGGATTCAGCTGTCTCCGATAACAAGGGTCAACGAGTCAAAAGACTTGAATTCTGTAAGGGTGCCTACTTCGCCCAAAACTTGTAGTTCGTAGTCGACTTGGGACCGGCAGATGACAGTGGGGGAAAAGTGCAGAATGGTACAGAGCAATTTACTAAGCCCAGTCAGATTTCTGTCAAATAAGAAACTAAACACGATAGCTAAATTTTGGGAACGAACCTGTGATCCTGTTCAGCTTGCCAATTGGTGGTTTCTTAAGCGGCTGAAAACAAGAAGGCTCGTGGTGGTGAACCGAGGTATAGCGTTGCACCTGGCACGATGTAGTGGAGTACCGGATATGGTATGCGCATGCTCTTGGGCATGCGGACAGCGCGTTGTTGACATCGTATCGTGCTGGTACAATCCGTAGGTGTCGAGTGTTTCCGGGCGGGCCGGTTCGTCCCATCACGGAGCGACCAAAGAAACTGCAACAAATGGTGTAGGTCAAGCCTCCGCAAGTCGCCAACCATCCGTCCAACTGATGCCTTGTCGAATTGTAAAGCGTGTCCAAAGTCAGGCCATGACGACGTTCCAACGTGACATCAAGACGACGACGTCAGTGATCCAGCAGCTGTATTGGAGCGACTGCTGTGCTTGCGTTGCCTGCCAGTGATAATCGATAGGAGGCAGTAGAGGGGTGTTTCGTTGGAGATAGTGAATGTCATGTGCAAATGACGATGGGAGGTGTTGATGGGATGGTCATGTTGCGCCGTTGCAATTGGCATAGGAGAACCTAACTGGCAGATACGATCAAAATAAGGGTTAGACGACATCAAGGCGCAGCGAAGCATTCATTCAGATAATCCTGTCAAGAACACCTGCAGGTCAGCATGATTCTCGATACCCCCTGATCGAAGCAGTCTAGCCACCCCTTCAGGTCAAGTGCGAATCACAAGAAGACGCCACTGTGAGGTAGTAAGTAAATGAGCCCCATTCCTGGAAAGCGTGAACTTCCAGGATAGAAAGGAACCCACTTGACTCTATCTCGCACTTGCTTCGATTAATCATGATAGAATAACAGAGAAGCGATTCGAAGGGGAAGGAGGCTTTTGTGTCTTGATAGTCGAAAGCCATGCGTGATGTTACTCTGGGCCCAGCGAACTCGAAGTCGACATCATATCAAAATTACCTGCGAGGACAACAACCAATGAGTAATAATGAGGCATTCTGTCGTTAAGATGAGGTTATGATTAACTGAAATGGTGGGCGAGACCCGGGTAGATTATCGTTGTTCACTTTCTCCTGAACAAAATGCCAGTCTAACTAGAAGACCGTTTACGGTATCATGCACGGAAGAATAGATGAACAGAGTTCTAGCCATAGCTGGGCGAAAATCTTGACGTGAAGAAGACATCGCGAAGGTGTCCTCCGCGGATTCATGAATGACAGAAAATGACCAAAATCCAAGAGAACATAAAAGTGCTTCTCTGTCGCGAGGCTTACCCTTCATTTCGTGTGTCGTTGGGGATTAGACACCTTGTCCCGATGACAGAAGTAGATGCATAATTGATATTAACCCTGGTCAGTGTCGGCATGATGGTCCTCGAGCTCGCCCTACTCGGCCAAGCCTTCCAGCAATCACGGTTTTCGCGAGGAGATAAGAATTTGGGCTATGCATTCACGCATCGCAATGAGGCATTAGCATTTCTACGTACCTCTTCCATGCCCCAAAGTCCAGTTGCTCACGAACAAAGTGCACGAACCCCGCGGATGTAAGTGGATGACAACGGGGTGGTTGTATTGGCATACTTGGTCTTGCTTGTCTACACAAGCCGCAATAAACACTAAAACGCGGACAAGACAAAAGACCTTTGCCGTGTGATCTTCTGGGTTGCCTTTACAGGTTTTTCAGGGAAAGCACATCTTATCCTTCTCCGCCGTCGGAGGGCGGGGGTGCTGCGTATTCCATCAACCCTTCCCAAGCTGTACATTACTTTCTGGGTTTCTTCCTGCTTCCATCAAAAGCTCCCTCTTGAACCTTACTTGGGGACCCACACACCAGCGACCACGAGGTACCTACTCGAATCATTTGTTTTCTGCATCAGACTACGACAACGGGGGCAAAATGACGGAAGATATCCATGTTGAGCGCTCTAAGTCCGAGGAATTGAATAGAATAATTGAGATAATCCACCATCTTGGTATAGTCCACATCACAACCACACCTCCTGGCTTCCTTCCATCCTTGGTCCGGGACCAGTCGTTACTCGTATCTGGGGTGCTGGGACAGCAGAACGAATCCGAACGTATTTTCAGGGAAAACAGTGTGCGCGCACCACAATTTACTTCCGGATTGGAAATACCAATCAACAATGACAACAATAGCAATCAGCCAACCAAATTATCAGTCGAACGCGTATTTAACGGCTGGTCATTCTGCTCTCTGGCCATTCCTCATCGGTTCTACCGTCCTCTAAACAACTACTCTTCTAACAACTCCTCTTACAACAAGCTTCACAATGCCTTCTCTCGTCTGGGTCATCACTGGTACCTCGTACGTACCCTTCCTCTTGCTCATCTACCCCTATCCAATCCACCTCCATCCACCGCATTCAATCACGCTAACGCGTCTTTCTTTCATCCTCCAGCACCGGTATCGGCCGTCTCCTCACCGAAGCCGCCCTCGCTCGCGGTGACCGCGTCATCGCAACTGCCCGTGCTCGCTCCGTCGGCCAGCTCGCCGACTTGAAGGAGAAGGGTGCTGCCACCCTCGAGCTCGACGTCACCGCTCCCCAAGAGCAACTCGACGCCGTCGCCAAGCAGGCATACGAGATCTACGGCCAAATTGACGTCGTCGTCAACAACGCCGGATACATCTTGGTCGGTGCTATTGAGGAGAATTCGTAAGTCGCTCCTGTACTGGTTGGATGGTGATTTGGCGGGATGTTGACTTTGTTGGCGTGTTCTTTTGCGGTTCGGTTGATGCAGTACTCAAGAGACTTATGATCAATTCAAGTAAGAGCGTTCATCTCGTTCCGCAGAGCTAAAATTGCTAATACCAGTTCTTAGCACCAACGTTTTCGGTGGTATCAACGTCAGCCGTGCATTCCTCCCCTACATGCGCCCAAGGAAGACCGGTACCATCCTCTTCATCGGTTCCATCGGTGGTTGGTAGTACGTACCCCTCTCTATCTTCCACCACCTCCATCAGCTAACGCCTCCCCTAGTGCCGTCCCCAACGCTGGTATCTACGCAGCCACCAAGTACACCCTCCGCGGCATCGCCACCACCCTCGACGCCGAATTGAAGCCCCTCGGTCTCCGCGCCAGCTGCATCGACTTTGGCTACTTCCGCACCGAATTCTTGACCGGCGACCACCGCAAGCCCCACATCTCCCGCATCCTCGACTACAAGCCCATGTCCGACGCTGCCGGCGCCGCTCTTGCTGGTACGTCGCCTGCTTCTCTTCGCAAGGGCATTTTGTGCTTACGCTTCTCGATCGTTTTCAGCTTACAACGGCAAGCAGCCCGGTGACCCCAAGAAGGGTGTCCAATCCATCCTGGATCTCGTCCACGGCACCGGCTTGGCCGCTGGCAAGGAGTTCCCGACACAGTTGGCCTTGGGCTCTGACTGCTACGCCGTCGTCAAGGAGGAGTCCCAAAAGACGCTCGCCCTCCTCGAGGAATGGAGGGAGCTCACCCTCTCCACGGATCTCCCCAAGGGCGTGTAAATCCCGCGGTGCAGGCTATGGTGTGGGATAGAGTAGTCGCATTTCGAGCATTGTTTCCTTGTTGTCAAGCATACGTATCAAAACCGCATTGTATCTCGCTCTCGCTTTGTGTGTAAAATGGCATATAAACGCTTTTGATCACAATTTCTTTTGGAGTGAGCTCGCGAGTTTTTTGGTTAGGGCGATGGTCTTGCGCTTTCTACGATGACGACGAAGCTCACTCACGGGTGCACGCCTTTTGTCGAATTCACTTCAGACATCCATCCCCACCGAATAGACTGTTCATGTGATGCCATCCGCACGCAGCCACCACCACGATGAGGGCACATGCTCAATCGAGTGCTTGCTCAACAACTCGGGCGGTCCCTCTTTCTCAGATCTGTCCCCCTTGATGACTGGACACGGGACATGCACCGCACAAACCCTATCTGATAGAGAACATGACCTGATCACGACCCGACTGACACAGTACCCAGTACCACACCGGTACCACACCCTGGATTACCGTCCTGCTTAAGAAGTCTCATGAACATTAACATCGACGCTTCGACTTCTGTGGCAGAGTGGATCCGGAGTTGACAGCGGCGGACATAAAGAATCGATTTGAGTTGTACTGTACCAGCAGGATGGTTATCGCGATGCATCGCGTGATCAGGGATCTATGGCTAGTACATCATAGGTACAATAGAAAGAGCAGGAGCAGTCGGGATGGTGCGATGCTAGATGGCAAGATACACTGCATATCGATCTCATTTCGAAAAAAGCACTCGATCGAAGGTTTCGTAAAGGCACATCCAGATCGTCATCTTCGAAGTTGAGAAGGTCAAACTTGAGGACAAGACTTCTTTCTACCAGGAAGTAAACCCTGCCAAAAGCCTGGCCCACTGGCCCACCAGCCACCCATTCACAGCACCCTCAAGACCAGAGCCCAGCCCGGCGAGGCCAGACCAACAACAAAAATTCCGATTCGATAACGATAACACCACCACCACCAACAGCGCAAACACCCGTCCCACTCCTGCAGCTGGGCCTATCCATACCAGTCGCCGACCGTTACAGCCCCCAGCACTCCCATCCAATACAAGCACCGGCATGACGTCTTTGCTTTGAATATGCAGATGACCCGTCCATGGGTTCTGGCTGACCCTGAAAAGGTTGATGCTGATGTGGGCCAGGATGTCGGTGGTATGCGTGTTCCATGGCGCCAAAGAAGACGTGTAGCCGCTTTGTTCCCGCCGGTACCTGTGTAAGCGAAATGAAGGGAATTGAGTCCGAGAGGGTCTTGGCTCTGGCTTGTTGCGATTATGAGGAGTGGGGGGTGTTCGAGGGTGCTGGATGGGGGTAATGAATGGTGCATCGCGATGGCGTCATGGGCGTTGTTCGAGATGAGGAGTTGCAGAGATGAAGGTCCTATCTGGCCAGCTAGGCGTGATCAGTTGCTTATTGGACGTTGATAAGGAGTGTGCTATATGCGTGCGCCCACTATGTGTCAAGCATGTTAAATTATGGCATATAGAAGGAGAATAGAGAAGAATTGTTCAATCGAGTGAAAATTAACGTACTCTGCTTATGCTCTATTGTCGAAGGTATCGGAGTCGGGGATGGTCGACGGTGATAGAATCTAATCCGACCTGATTCGCACGTATGGCGTTGTGGTTATGTGAGCCCTAAGAGCAATAGAAGCACCCCAATATTAGTGGGTACTAAGGGCCTGAGCTCCAAGAAGGAAGCATCTAAGGCCGGGTAGGTGAGAGGAGTGGAGCTTATATAGCTAGCGTGAGAGTAGGCGAGTCGCTTGGAGATGATGGGCCCAGGTTGAAGAACATCACGACGAGACTCGGGCAGGGTGCTGTTCTTCGATGAGCTGGTGTGCACGGATGTAGGACCGGTGCAGCGATTGTGTGCGCGGTATGTGTCAGCAGCGCTGAGATTTGTTAGCTCATCGCTCACTGAGCTGCTTCTAAAGTATGCGGCGTACGCACTACAACACTCAATCCTAGCCAGTGATAGCTACTGAGCTCGAGCCTCTTCTCACAACATGATCTTATCGCAGCCGTGGTCTGTAAATGGCAGCTCTCTCCTCTTTCAGAGCGGCGATTGAGCGAACGCATCATTCTGCTGACAGTGTGGCGAGCCATAGAACTCCTCTAAACGCGGAAAGTCGGGGTTTGCGATTGGACAATTGCAATTCGGAAAACATCATCGGTGGGATGTCCGGAATCCCGAAGTGGGTTGCAGCTCAATACTACCGCTGGACGCGCAAGAGTCATGCAACACCGCCTGCGAGTTGCATGCCTGAGAGGGCTGGAGGCCAATGGTTCGATGTCAAGATGAGCGCTGGCGCTAATGTCGAGGTGAGGACCGGCTAAACTTTGGCGAAAAAGGGCCGGGCCGGCGATCTTCCCACGACCCTGTCCAAGATATGAGGTCACTCCTCCCGTAAAACAGATTCCGCATCCGTTTACTTCCTCGACCATCCCCTCCACCAGAAACCATGAGCGGACGCCTTGCTTCAGGTATCGTATCTTCGCCTGCCATCGCGCCCAAAATTCTTATCGACGCGGTCTCCAGATTATCCCGCTTGGAAGAAGCTCCAGGAGCTCTACAACTCGGAGCGTTCCAAGCTCGTCTTGAAGGACCTGTTCGCTCAGGATCCCAGCCGATTTGCAAAATTCTCAAAGGAATACAAGTCGACCGAGTCTCCAGACGTCACCTTCCTCCTTGATTACTCCAAAAACCTCATCGACCAGCAGGTCCTCGACACGCTCTTCCAGCTCGCCCGCGAGGCCAACGTGGAAGAATGGCGAGACAAGATGTTCGCCGGTGAGCACATCAACACCTCGGAAGATCGCGCGGTCCTCCACATCGCCCTGCGCAACTTTAATGATTTCAGCATCGCCGAGGAGGGCGTTGGCGAGGTCCAGGGCGTCTTGGACCACATCCGTACCTTCACCGAAGCCGTCAGAAGCGGCGAATGGAAGGGCTACACTGGGAAGACAATCAACACCATCGTCAACATCGGAATTGGTGGATCCGACCTCGGTCCCGTCATGGTCACTGAGGCTTTGAAGCCCTACTCCAAGCGCGATCTCCAGCTCCACTTTGTATCCAACATCGATGGCTCCCATCTCGCCGAGACCCTTCGCGTCTCAGACCCGGAAACGACCTTGTTCATCATCGCCAGCAAGACCTTCACCACCCAGGAGACCATCACCAATGCCGAGAGCGCAAAGGCGTGGTTCTTGCAGACCGCGAAGGATGTCGCTCATGTTGCGAAGCACTTTGTCGCGCTGAGCACCAACACCAAGGCCGTGACTGCTTTTGGCATTTTGGAGCAGAACATGTTCCAGTTCTGGGACTGGGTCGGTGGGCGGTACAGCCTGTGGAGCGCTATTGGGCTGTCGATCGCTTTAAGCATTGGCTACGACAACTTTGCTCAGTTGCTCAAGGGCGCTCATGGGATGGATAAGCACTTCAAGCAGACTCCTCTCGAGAACAATTTGCCGGTTATTCTAGCCCTCATTGGTGTTTGGTACAACGACTTCTATGGTTCGTCTGAACACATTTCTTGCAGTATGGTGGTGTCTTAACTCGTCCTATAGGCGCTCAGACTCACGCTCTCTTGCCTTATGACCAATACCTCCACAAATTTGCCGATTACTTCCAACAGGTGCGCATTTTCCTCCTCTACCTCAGTCACTATAGCTCACTCTCACCATAGGGTGACATGGAGTCCAACGGCAAGTCCTTCACGAAGCTCGGCCAACATGTCAACTACCAGACCGGCGTACGTACCCTATCGCCTCCCCACTCTACCGCACTCCATTAACCCCCCTCCTCCGACACCACAGCCCATCATCTGGGGCGCAGCGGGTACCAACGGCCAACACTCGTTCTACCAGCTTCTGCACCAAGGCACCAAACTCATCCCCGCCGACTTCCTCGCGCCGACGACGACGCACAACCCGATCCAAAACTCGAAGCACCACCGCATCCTCCTCTCCAACTTTTTCGCGCAGCCCGAGGCGCTCGCGTTTGGCAAGACGGAGGAGCAGGTTCGGGAGGAGGTTGGCCCGAACGCGACGGAGGCGCTGGTGAAGAGCAAGATTTTCGAGGGGAATCGGCCGACGAATAGTATTATTTTCCCGCTGTTGACACCTGCGACGCTTGGTGAGTTTGTGTTGGTGTATGTGGGTGATGGAAGTGATGAATGTTTTGTGCTTGATTAGGTGCGCTTATTGCGCTTTATGAGCACAAGATCTTTGTGCAAGGGGCTATCTGGGGCATCAACTCCTACGGTAAGTGTTATCGCCATTTGTCTTTGATATCGACTGACTAAACACACGTGTTATTTCAAACCAACTCGTGCTCTACACTATTACGACTCGTATCGTACCGCGAACACCCGATATCGCATTTCAGATCAAATGGGTGTCGAACTCGGAAAGGTTCTCGCGAAGAAGATTCTCGCTCAGCTCGACAAGCCCGAGGACGTTACTGGCCATGACAGCTCGGTACGTGTTTGCTATGCCTCTTTATTACTTATGTTATTGATGTGCGTTCTCGTAGACTACTGGCTTGATTCACTACTATCAGAAGTGGAGAAAGGAGTAAGTAGGAAAGGTGATGGTGCTAAACTTGAATAGGCTAAGTGTACAATAGAAGTAGCTTGAGGTCGAGTTTGAGGGAATCAAAAGCAAGAGTGAAATGCAATATGTAATAGTTGAAATTTATTGTGTTTATTGCGTGCAAGTGTATATATCACTTGATCATTATAAGAGTGAATGTGTGGTAGCTTGGTTTCTATTGGTGAAAAACTAAGGGAATGTTAGAATTGTGCATAAATAATGTCGCCATTGTCAAAGGTGATGTTGCGTGTCTCCTTCCCCTTTTTATATTCATGTGTCTCTTCCGGGAGAACAAAGACTTCCTTTTAGAACGCGAGAATACATAGATGTACTATGCAGTGTGTATGGCACATTGGCTGACGAATTCCTTATTTACCAGCCCAGGGACCACTAGGTCACCACAAACTCGTTCATTGATTCTATCGACTGCTGCAAAATGGTAGATACATATGGGGTGCTGAAGAACCTTTCACGAGGAACACAACGTGAAAGAAGACTGCGAGGAGGGGAGGTGCAGAATAGGTGCCTCGATTGAATCATGACGGGAATGGGGATTACTTACCAGACATGAGCAACACGAGGGTTGGGTTTGACACTGCAATGAACCGAACGTGCAGTCGTCTTAGTGGTCAGAAGACGACATGTGGTGGGCGGGGGAACTCCTTGAAAAAGGACTTGGAAGGGTGGGAATCATTCCCGCCCAGCTTCACTCACATTTAGCATCCACAGAATAAACAGGCCACTCGAGGCTTGCCTCCATCCCTATGAAAAGAAAGGTGAAACATCTGGAGGGTAGCAAAACAGTTGAGGGTGGGTTTGCCTGGTCCGCACCCATACCATCGAGCTTGAGCGCTAACCTTGTGATGTTCAGCGCCCGACGCGTCCATACATGACAGGTGACAGTGTAGACCAGTATAAGTCCCCCAGATTCTGCGAGCCCTCAGGCTGTTTAAACGCTTTTAGGGTCGAACTACTCCTTTCGGTTCATGTTACTGGCGATGTAAGGGGTACATCCAACATGACATGGATCGAGACTGCACAATCGCATCAAGCTTTAATACGTAGCAAGACGTATTGTCAAGGACAAACATTGTAGATGGAGGTACACGAGGGTTTTCGTAGCTATCCTATTATTATCGTGCGAGCACCCTGAGTTCATCCCTGTAGCGCGGTGCAGAACGTATAGGACGCGTGGTGGGAGGTTGGGGCAACTTCACCGGCGGTGCTGTTCACGATCGGAGCGACAGAAAAGGGACGACGCGGTACAACAAATTGGACTTTGCGGGTTGGGCGAATGCGGGCAAAATGTCGTTGAGAAGGAACTTACGGATCCCATGCTCCGACTCATTACCTCTCCTTCGCCATCTTATGGAGCACCATTGTAAGCATAGGTATTTCCCATCATGCTGGGTCATGTTGAAGCGGTTTCCCATATCGTGGCGGAGATGTGCCCGGAAAGGTTGGTGAAGGGGGCTTACAGATGCATGGTAGGATCTCCACAACTTGATTCGTGATCACTGACGACATCGAGCATAGAGCATGCATCTGGAGGACCTGCATGCAGTGCCAATACTCTCTGGGATGTTTTCGCGCATCGCGCCTTCACAACGTCGACTGTTAGCATCAAAGCCAAAGAAATGTTCAGAGGCGATATGACTGGAGATCAGGAGAATTCACCTACACACATTCATAAATACAGCCCCAAGGACTGCCGCCTTGTAAGCATCAGGCTATTTCATCGCGACTACAAATCGTTCTTAACCCGGCAAGATGGATTGAAGGCCTATATGCTGTGAGGTCAGAGATTATTATGGGATGAAGGCGAAGATGGGGTCCATTCACTCGGCGCTAAGTCGGTCAAATCGGTCCGAATAGTCCTTCCCATGCCTGCATCCGCGCCCAGGGTGCTTTACAATGTCGACTGGTGTCCGCCCCTGGCACTATTCTCTCTGTCAAGTTGTCAACGTCGGTGTCACCGGAATGTCACGTAAAGAAGACCACAGGGACGATGCGACACGCATGAGGAGGCTGTCCTCGACACAGCTTTGCCTCTGACTGTCTTTCGTCCTCTTCGTAGTGCTTACTGTCGTCGTCGTCACCGTTCTCGCAACTCAACCAACTGTTCCCAGCAACTTTCGTATCATGCCTTTCTTCCAAGGTATCAAATCAGCATTCAACGAGCTCCGCACGCCCAAGCAGGGCGTGCCTACCCGCGATACAGATGGCCTTCGTGCCCATCTCGCCCACAGCGCTCTTACCATCGCTGGCGCACCCGTCGGCATCATCAACCAGCCATTGTCGGATTTGGCCCCCGCCTCCGAGTTCAGTTTCGAGAAAGGGCTGGACATTGCTTGCAACGCGCTTGAGCTTGTTGCCATGGCCACTGGGCCCATTCCTGTTCCAGGCTTCACCGAGGCTGTTGAGGCTCTGCGTACAATTCTTCGGGCCATTCAGGTGAGTTTTTGAGATGGCTGGGGTGTGAACAACAAGGATAATAATCCTTACACCGAATTTATAGGACATTCAATCTACTAGGTCTGAATACGACGGCCTAGTTGAGAGGGCATGTGTTATAGTCCATGACATATTCAGCGGAATACAAACTGTTTATAATGATCTTTCACCTGCATCTCGTGATGCACTCAAGAAACTCTTCAGGTGAGAGGAAATATCTTTTTTCAGATCATTGAGCAAACATACTTTAAGTATTCTAAAGGAAATTCAGGCCAAGGGTAAGAAGAAGATTTGTCAGCGACCACGTCGAGCGCTCACCAACCCCGATGAATAGCATCATGAAATAAATAAAAGATATGAAAACGGACTCTACCCTCAATAGGGGACAGGCCTTAAGCCATCTGTATGAAACACTACACAGTGGTCGGTAGATGTGCGCGAAGCATCTCACTCCGCAACAACCAGATAAGAAGAAGTATTTAACGACGATCCACTTACCACTATGAGTACTTGTATCATAACGAGTTTATACCTCGGTCGTCAGAGTAAGGGTACTGGGGTGCTTAGGCTGCGTGGCTCAACGAGGGCAGTAAAGACCAGATCAGAATTGGGGAGCTACCTGCCAGCTAGCTCCAGTATTTATAGATAATCTAACTATCTATGCACAGATCATTATGCTAATACTTGTGCAATGATTGCGTGCTATGGTGCAATCATGACGCATATTTCTAGTACATTCTATGGGTTATATGCCTAACGGTCTCCCTTGGTTATTCGCTAACCAGTTCATATCTTTTTGGAGGTGACCGCCATTTGGGAATGTACTCGGTGTAGTAACTGTGATCGCCTACGTATGTAATTGTCTTATCTAATCATGCTGACTAATCTGATAAAGGAATGACATAATAAAATAAAAGGAAAGTGAAATTAATAATGATATTCTAGGCGTCTATATGAGTGTTTATAAATAAAAATAAAATTAGCCCATTCATGACAAGATTAATTCCCAGGGCTTTTCTATTGCTTTTGCCCCAACATATCATGAAGATATTATTGAAGAACTAAAAACACAAATGGAGGATGCATTCAGGGTTTATAATGTATGTTATTTGTTTAACTGCATGAGCCCTCATATCTCATGTTATACAGACTACTACTTTGACATTAATGATGGCTAGTGCTGAGACTATCAAGCACATTGTCTTAGACATTAAACACCTTCAGGTCTTACAGGATTTATTACAGCCAGTTGATTTTACAGATAAATTTTATGACCCATGCATGACAGACACTAGGGTCTCAATTTTACAGCTAGTTGACTCTTGGATGTTCAGTCCTAACAGCTCCAATGTATTCTGGCTACTTGGTGCACCAGGGGCTGGCAAATCTGCTATTGCAGAAACTGTTAGATCAAATTTAGCAGATGATCACAGAGTCTATATGGCATTTTTTGCATTTAGGAGAACAGATGCTGTTACTAGCAATCCCACAGCCCTGTGGAGGACTATAGCCTTTCAGCTTGCAAAATACTGCCCAGAATATGCATTACAGCTGAATATATATACACAGCTGCCTAGCTTTGCAAATCAGTTTGATAGACTAATTAAAGCACCTCTAAATGAACTCAAAATGCCTGTTGTGGTTATTATTGATGCATTAGATGAGGGCTTGTCTACTCAAGAGGCTGCAAAAACCCAGTCCATGTTAAATTCAATTCAGCAGTGGTCAGAGTTGCCATACAACTACAAGTTGCTTATAACATCCAGAAATGATGATGACATCCAAGGTAGTATAGCCACTCATCATGAATTTACTATGCTTCAATCTGGTCAAGATTGTGATAATGAAACTCAAAGCAATATCAAGAATTACATTTTATCACAGTTTGAAGTGATTAAGAGAAAGTACAATTATAGTGACTCAGCTTGGCCTGAGGAAATTGTAATTGATGAATTGACTGCCAGGGCAAGTGGCCTTTTTATTTGGGCCAAAACAGCAATGCAATTCATTCAGTCTGGAAGCCCAAAAAAGAATTTACAATATATTCAAGCAAATAATATAACATTTGGAGACATTAATACTCTTTACTTGACTTTGCTGCAAAGAGAGATTCATGATTCAATGTTTCAAGCATATAAAATAGTTATGGGTTTTATTCTCTTGTCACAAGAAAGGCTATTAATAGCATCATTGAAAGAATTTGCATCACTTACTTGTGATATGGATGATATTAATGTTATATGCAATGCATTAAGACCAGTGTTAGTGTTCAATACTGGGTATATATACATTGGACATGAAAGCTTTGCTGACTTCATAAAAAATCAAAAAGATGCAGCTGATTTTGCTATCAATATATCACTTGGTCATAAAGGATTTGCAGCTGCATGCTTAACAATTATGATAAACCAACTCCATTTCAATATGTATACTTTTCCAAGTTCATATATGAAAAATGCAGAGGTCAAAGAAAAGCTGCAATGTGAGATTACACCAGAATTAAGATATGCATATTTATATTGGTCATATCATTTATTAAATTTACAATCACATGAAAATAAAAACAAAGAGTATTTGCTAAAGCTAGTGCAAAACTTCTTGCAAAATTTACTTCCATTCTGGTTGGAAGTAATAAGTATGGAAAATAAAGTAGAAATTGGAATAATAGCAATGGCAAATTGCTATCTTTGGTGCAAGGTAAGAGATCAATACATAATACTTTTAAGATACTTATAGTCAATAAACAGGATATCAACTCAGAGCTTGCAAGCTTATGCCTGGAATGGCAACAGTGTATTCATATGTGCACAGAAGTAATATCAGAGAGCTTGCCTCACATATATCTTTCTTGCATGATCTATATTCCCAAACAAAGTATTCTTTATAAGCATTATGAAAGTTATTGCAAAAGGCCTTGGCTTCTTACAAGTGATAGCTACAACTTCCCAAAGGAGATTATACAAATAAAGTTGCCTGAGTACTGTTTACAGGTTGCATGGTCACCTAATGGAATAAATATTGCAACTGTGTATTATGTAATATCAATTTGGAATATGTTTACTTCTCAATTAGAAGTAGAGATTGATGCTAATGCATATTGTATAGTTTATTCACCTGATGGTAAATATATTGCAAGTGGCTCAAAAAGTGGTGTTATTAATATCTGGACAACTAAAACAGGTCAATCTGTTGGTCAACCCTTAATTGGACATACTGGTTTGGTTACTTCTATTGCTTACTCATTTGATGGAAAATATATTGTATCTGGATCAGAAGATAACACCATAAGAATTTGGAATACTAAGACTTGTCAAGCTATTGATGAACCATTGCGAGATAATATTCAATATGTTAGCTCAGTTGTATACTCACCAGATGGAAACATCAGAATTTGGGATGTCAAAGTTGGCAAACTAATTAATAAATTAATGGAAAATAGTACTGATTATGCACTTTCAGTTGCATACTCCCCAGATGGCCAATATATTGCATCTGGTTCAGGTGATCAAACTATTAGAATTTGGAGCTGTAAAACTGGCTAACTCATTTGTGAGCCCTTAAAAGGCCATAGTCGTTGGGTAAATTCAGTTGTATTTTCCCCAGATGGTAAATATATAGCCTCAGGATCAGATGATCAAATAATTAGAATTTGGGATGCCCAAACTGGGCAATCAGTTGGTGAACCATTGCAAGGTCATGCTGAAGGAATAACTCAGTCATGTATTCACCAGATGGCAGATATATTGCATCTAGTTCAAGTCTTGGAACAGCTAGTATATGGAGTACTGATCTTGTGCAAATGTTTGGTGAATTCCCAACAACCTATGCTGATTATATAAACTCATTGGCATGCTCACCAGATAGTAAGTATATTGCATCTGGCTCAGCTGATAACATTATTAGAATTTGGAATATTCAAACACATCAAGTTGTTAATCAGCTGTTAAATGGTCATACTAAGGGTATAAATACAGTTGCATACTCACCTAATGGCAAATATATTACATCTGGTTCTTGGGAGGGAACTATCAGAATATGGGATGTTGAAACTGGAAACACAATTGGAAAGGCATTAAAAGGTCATACTAAAAGTGTAAAAAAAGTGACATATTCTCCAAATGGTCACTATATTGCATCTTGCTCTCAGGATAAGACTATTAGAATCTGGGATAGTATAACTGGAAAATTGGTTATTAAACCCTTACAAGGCCATACTGGTGCTATAAACTCAATTGCATACTCTCCCAATGGTGAATATATTGTATCTGCCTCAAATGATCAAACTATCAGATTTTGGAACTCAATAACTGGTCAGTGTGTTGGTGAACCATTGCAAGGTCATACTGCTGAAATAATCTCAATTGCATATTCACCAAATGGCAAACTCATTGCATCAGGATCTGAAGACAGCAGTGTCAGAGTTTGGAGTACTGAAACCAAACAGATTGTTAGCCAATTTTCAACTGATCACACTGTTTGGATAAGATCAGTAGCATTTTCCACAGATAGTAAGCATGTTATATCTAGCTCAGAGAAGTATGTTGTTAGGATTTGGAGTATTGAAAACAATCAACACATTAGTAAACCCTTGCAAGGACATTTTGATATGATAACATCAGTTATATGTTTACCAAATAGCAAATATATTGTATCTGGCTCATGTGATCAAACTATAAGATTTTGGGAGATTAAAACCTTCAATGACACTGTTACCAAATTATTACAATCAACAGAAAATAATGCTCAGCTTTATGTTGTATCTGAAGGTTCATGGATTATGGATTCAAATAGGCACACCAAGTTGTTTTGGGTACCTCCTGTTATAAAACATGAAATTGTTTC